>JACEVL010000070.1:1575290-1597790 GCA_020284085.1 Aporrectodea caliginosa
GTGACGTGGGGCCTTCAGTTTGTTAGGGGCCTCCAAATTTAGGTGATCATTAAGCCTATTTGTGAGTTGGGGGCCTTCAGTTTGTCAGGGGCCTCCAAATTTAGCTGATCATTAAGCCTATTTGTGAGATGGGGGCCTTCAGTTTGTCAGGGGCCTCCAAATTTAGGTGATCATTAAGCCTATTTGTGAGTGGGGGCCTTCAGTTTGTCAGGGGCCTCCAAATTTAGCTGATCATTAAGCCTATTTGTGAGATGGGGGCCTTCAGTTTGTCAGGGGCCTCCAAATTTAGCTGATCATTAAGCCTATTTGTGAGATGGGGACCTTCAGTTTGTCAGAGGCCTCTAAATTTAGCTGATCATTAAGCCTATTTGTGAGATGGGGGTCCTTCAGTTTGTCAAGGGCCTCCAAATTTAGCTGATCATTAAGCCTATTTGTGAGATGGGGTCCTTCAGTTTGTCAAGGGCCTCCAAATTTAGCTGATCATTAAGCCTATTTGTGACCGTTTGTTTCTGAAACCCAGGCACCGGATTATAGGCCTATATCTAAGCAAAATAGACAATTGATACGCTGGAACGTGAACTAGAACTAGAAGCCAATGAAGACTTCCTACAGAGGTATCGTGAACCTGGATTTGAACCTGCTATTACAAGTGCACAGGAAATTGCAGAAGAAATGGAGGTGAGCACCACTTTCCCTGAAATGAGAAACCGACGCAGAAAAGCTCAGTTTGACTACGAATGTGCAGATGAAATGAATAGACTTAGGCTACATCCGAACAGCGATTTAAGGCAGATTTCTTCAACAAACTTCTGGATCAGACGCGGGTTTCAGTTCAGTCACGGTTCCAGCAGATCAAGGATTGGAACAACATTTTTGGATTTCTGTGTCGTTATGACACACTCGTTAAAATACACGACACCAATCAACTGCAAAAACATTGTCTTTACCTCTTTGAGAAGATGGGAGACATGGAAACAAATGAACTTCTAATGGAGATTTCATGTTTTGTTGCAGTCTTTCGTCGAGACAATCAGGCTGATTGTCTCAACGAAAGACTGCAACAAAACAGCCAACAACAGCACAGAGACTTTCTGCAGTAGGCCTACATTTATGTGAATGAACTTCATGACTTTATCCCAACCTGTCAATTGCACTGAGGATTCTTCTGACCACCTAAGTAACAGTGGCCAGTGCTTAGAGCAGTTTCAGCACACTGAAGCTAATTAAAACAGTTAATCGTTCCACCATGCTCAGCAGCAGGTTATCATCCATGGCAATTATCTTAACTGAAAGTGAAACGGCCCGAAAGCTGAACTATGACAAGCTATTGGAACGATTTGCAGAAAAGAAGGCGAGACGAAAACAGTTTTCCTGAGACATGAGCTCCAGCTCCAGTATGGATGCCAAGTAGGCCTATTGATGCCTACATGTTCTTTAAATTGTTGATTTAGCTGTTTCTGTTGTTGGTGAAAGAGCTGGGTTTAAAGAGACAAAGAGACTGGACGTTCGATCAATCCCGTTTGCAGTGTATTTTTCGTACTTATTGGGAGGGGGCCTCAAGTAAGGCTTTGAGGGGGCCTCCAGTACCCTAGCGCCGGCACTGATAATAACTGGTTAAACGTTTGGATCCAAGCCGCGGATTGGAACTCCGTTTCTGCGCGAACTGTTGCAGTGCCAGTCCCGAACTTTGATAAAGGAGGAGGGCGACGCTAATCATCTTGACACAGCGTCGTTAAACAACAGCTAACCAACCAAGCAGCATTTGCTTAACTGCCGTGAAATAGTTTTTGTTTAAATTAAAATTGATGTACATTGCAGACTCAAGATGTCGCTACAAAAACCACGTGCAATACAATTTAAAACGCTTCAATTTTCACTTGTATAGTACTAATTAATCATACTCAGACGACAAATAGTTATAGAAGTGGCATATTATTTCCAGGCTTGTTCTACCCAAGGGTTAGCGACTCCAAGCGCACAGGTCTCAGTTCCCACCCCAATGTCCGCAGTGGCAAACCTGTGTTAGACCCCATAGCTTAGCCCGTACTGTAGGGCCTACTGTTAGAGCTAGTCCTAAGCCTAGAGAAAGGAGGAGGGCAACGCTAATCATGTTTGTTGTGATACAAAGTCATTAAACAGTAACTAACCCAATCGTCAACGGCCATATCATGACTTTAATGTAACGTAGTAGTGAACGTGAACGGCTTCTGTAACCACAAGATGTCGCTAAGTAATGAAAACTGATCTCCCGTTGCAACGCGCTACACTCACAACCCGCTGAAGAAGACAGATTGAAATACCCTAGATCAGAGAGCCAAGAAAGCCCTACCCTCATCTCAAGGATTCTATATTAAAGAATTGGTTACTCGTGAAAATATCGTGTACTTCCGGTTTAAGGCTACGAGCCTGGCGCCACCTGGCGATGCGGGTGTAAGGAGGGTCTTTGGAAGTAAAAAAGCATGGACGACCCGATGTGTTGTTCAGCGATTAATTGCACGAATTTGAGGAAAATCAAATCAGGATTATTTTTCTTTCAGTTTCTAAGGATCAAAGAAAGGTTAATAATAATAAATAATAATAAATGTAAAGCTATTTTTAATGACGTTCAGTTAAATAATCTAAACTACGGAGATAGGCGTTGAGCATGGTAAACACGAGGTTCTGCACTTTTGTCGCTAGGTGGCCAGGCTTCATGGGCCGCCATTTTCTGTTCAATGCGCTTACATAAGGAGATTCCAGTCCTGTGTATAATAGGTCCTTGCCCTCATCTTAAGCACTTTCTGTCCTCTGCAGCTATATCCCCAGACATCATAATGTATTGCAGAAGCGTTCTTAATGAGATGACCAACGTTAGTGGGGCCGTGGCTACTTATGTAAAATTATGACTGAATTTTACCATAATTATACAGAAGAAATACCACAATAAAAATTGTCGATGCATATGTTATTTCACCCATAAAATTGGCCATGACTTGAACTCCGCCGATGCCCGTACTCTGGTAGTGCCAGTCCCTAGCCTAGAGAACGGAGGAGGGCGACGTCAACGGCCCTGGCTGTCATAGGATGCCGTGGAAACTGTGAATACTGACCATGACTGAGTCATTGAAACAGCTAAGCCATATAGGCTAGTGTTTTTTTAGTTTACTATTTACTAACTTTTCGCTACTATTTGATAACTTTGTATAACTTTGTATGTACAGCGCCGTGCGTTTGCCAGCGTTTAATAAAGAACACACTTACTTTACTTACTTACTTACAAAGATATTTTAAACTAAAATTACCAAAATACTTCGTAACTTTAACCACAGAATAGATAAAGCGACTTATCTATTCTGTGCTTTAACGCATTTAATGCGGCATTAAGAGGCGATAATTATTAGAGGCGATAATTATTAGGCTCCATTTAGACACCTCTAAAACAGCTGTGCCCGCTGCTATATTAATCTCGCTTAGTCGCCAAAGTGATAATCAAAAGCGTAGATGGAGTGCAATTTCGACGTCAACGGCCCTGCCAGCTGGAAGGTGCCATAAGGGTGAAATTATGATCCAAAATTTATCTCACCTTTCGGAGTTTTCTACCTCAATAGTAAGTATATTAATCATCTAAGCCAACAACAAATTTAAAACAAGACACTCTAAACACTTTAATTAAATCTCTCTTTTATTTTATTTTCAAATGTAACTGTAAGCTACGATGCGGTTTGTCATCTGGTGTGTCAATAAAACGAATATCATCATCATCAATAAGCCTGTTCAGCATTACTTTTCCCCGCAAGGTATGACGGGAAAGGTCAAGGTCACCGTTCACAAACAAGATTCAAGCATGGCGGATAGGTTCAAAAGGGATTACTTTAATCGATGGAAAGTAGATGATTTGAAGAACTTTATGACAGAAAGAGGCCACTTGACAACTTCATCGAGTTGAACACGAACTCGTGACTGTTGCATTTGCGATATATCAACAATAATTGTCGGTTGTTTCTGCAACTCTGGACTTCGCAGGTTGTCTTTCTCCAGCGGCACAGCTGATATCTCCTCTCCCGCAATTAACAACCGCGCACATGCATTTAATTGCGCATGAGATACCGGTTAAATAATAATAAACTCTATAATATATATAGAATATTTTTCTATAAGCTAGTAACGAATAATATCAAATATTTGCGTCAAAACTAGATCATAACAACGTCACTAGCGGCAGCATTCTGTTTGTTTGTGAACGGTGACCTTCACCCCGGAAGTAAAACTGAAAGGGCTGCGCATGCGCATTGCTAATGCTGAACAGGCTTATTCTCCCGTGGATTTTTAAAAATTCTGATTTACTTAAAGCGACCAGCAATTGATGTATTGGACATTATGATAGCAGCGCTATAGGAGTTTTTGGATTAAATTAGATTAGATTGGAGATTGGATAGATAAACTAACGAAGGCGAAGAACGACCCAAGCAATTCATACTGGCTATAATTGACTCCACTTGACTTAATACAGATCAACCTAAGCGTGCTGTTCCAAATATCACGGTCAAAAAATACCAATCAGTAATGTCATGGATGACATCAGGATCTGTTAAGACACCCTTAAATCATTGTCCCCCGACTATATATTAATTCCAAGATAAATAAAAGGACTATTTTCTTACAGCTGATACAACGCTCATGTTAGGATCACAATTTTTTTATAACGCAGCCATTTCCTTACTTGTTGAAGTGCGCGTCCCAAGCCTAGAGAAAGGAGGGCGACGCTAATCATCTATGTTGTTAAACAGTTTCGTAAGACAGCAACTAATAAACCACAATTATTATGCCATACGATCGGTAAAAACTGTTCAAAATAATGTCTGTGGACGTCAACGGCCTTTGTGTCATAAAATGTCGTTAAACTCTGAATCCATCCATCCGCTGGTAATATAAAGCTATCAACATAATTTTATTTAGATTATTATTATTATTATTATTATTATTATTATTATTATTATTATTATTATTATTATTATTGTTATTGTTATTGTTATTGTTATTATTGTTATTGTTATTGTTATTGTTATTGTTATTGTTATTGTTATTATTATTATTATTATTATTATTATTATTATTATTATTATTATTATTATTATTATTATTATTATTATTATTATTATTAAATAAATTTGTAACGCGATGCCAGGTCAAAGCCAGGATTAAGGGTTGCGACGCCATTGATCTTCACTTAAGATAATTATAGCGTCGTTAAACAGCCAATCGCATGCACGATAGTAAAGTTAAGTCGACGTCAAAGGCCATGGAAGCCACATTATGTCAAAAATTACTATTGAGTACGTATCAATTGTCACATAATAATGTTATATTACTTAACCGCATCCAGTCACTAGTTTTTTGCATAAGGTTGACGACCAATGTTTAACCATATCCACAGTTTGTCGTTGCACAAGGCGATACTACGATGCTAGGTTTAGACACCTTTAAAACAGTGCAAGAGAACATTATATGAACGACATTTTGCTTAATCAGTACATAATTCATCAAAAACATTATCGTATTTCTGTTACGTAAAAGTCGACGTCAAAGGACCTTGAAGCCATAAGATGTCGTTTAATAAACAACTAGCTGTTTGCCCGTCCTAAAGCTGGTCGAGATTAATTTTTCATAACATGTTTTTGACAAAACTGGAAGTAATCGATTAAAGCCGTGTAAATTGGCAAAGAATTCTTTCGATGAAGAATCCCTAATTATAGATTAAAACAAAAATCTTAAACTGCGATCGAAAGTCGGCCAATTCAATCCCAATATTGCGATTAGTCACTCGAGCGCCCCCTAGCGGTGAATAGTGCTCGCCCGCTACGCGAAACTTGAGCGCCCCTTAGCGGTGTCTGAGGATTCGAGCGTGCGTGGTGCCTAACAGGAATGTTGAATGACATCATGACAGGGCGTTTATTATATTAATGGCAACCAAATATAGTTGAGACGTGTTCAAGGATATTCGCCCACGCAGTCGCAAGATGTCGTTATAGAAGCGATAATATTAGGCTCTGTTTAGACACCTTTAACTTAAAACAGTTTTTCGATGCTATATTAGCTTCGTTTTGCTTAATCAGCAATTAACATAATCTTTAGAAAACCATGCAATGGTGAAAATTAACAATTTCTTTTCCTGTCAGCTTGAAAAGACTTTGATGTCAGAAGATCACGTTAAACAATTGGTATCCTCTTAACTTCAAGTGGCAAAACAAAGAAATTCAAATTACTTCTCTGTATAATAAAAGCCGACATCAGCGGTTCCTGAGTGCATAAGCTTAAGATGTCGCTAAATATCGGATTCCGACATACCGGTAGTCGCAACGTGTTTTAAGGATGTTCGCACAAGCAGCCTCAAGATGTCGTTATGGGGGCAGGGGGTAATAATTACTTTTATTTAAACACCTTTAAAACGGCTGCATCGGCTGCTATATTAAACTAATTTCTTCTTTAATCGCTACTGAAAACACTCATAAAACACTCATCACTTCTTTAATCGCTACTGAAACACTCATAGATAACATCTTTTCAATTGTTAATTTTTAAATATATTATGTCATATAACATTTATAATAAAATTCTGATGTTGGAAAATTATTAATATTAATTATTGGTTAATAAATATCTATATTGCCATATTACTATTATTCAATGTTGGTTGCAATGTTGGTTGCAATGCTGGTTACTATTATTCAACTTTGGTTCTTCAGTATTATATATTACAAATGGTTTGGTTTGGTTGCTGTATCGGAGTGCCTGCTGTGTTGCATAATATTGCAGTACTGTGTTGCAATGCTGTTTGCTGAAATATCCATGGACGACTTCTTTTCGACTGTTGATTTTTGTTTAAAATATGTTATGTCATAATAATAAGAACCCGATGTTAGAAAATTATAAACATTACTTATTGGTTAATGAATATTCATATTACAATATTACTATCATTCAATTTTAGTTCTTCAATATTGCATAATGGTATGGCCTGGTTAATGTACATGAACAGTTTAAAGGAATACCTTAATCAATTATAATACATGCATGCTTTGTTAGTTAATGAAATTTGTCAGGACATAATGATCACAGACAGTATGAGATTAAATACTTTATGTTGCAAAAATATTGAATATTAGTGAAATTGTAAAGCTCTGTTTCGACACCTTTAATGGTGTTGTTCGGATGCTATAAGTTTCTTGTTCTGATTGTATTTTATATTTTCTGTATTGTCGTCAACGGCCTTTGATGTCATAAGACGACGTTAAACTATGGTCAAATAAATAAATAATCGCTAATTAAACGCCGTGTGACAAAATTAATATCGTTGCCGCAAACATTCTGCAAGACATGAAAAGAATGAGAGAAAATGAAATAAAAATCAACTCCCCACTGCATGTTCGTGCCCTAGTATCAGGCGGTGCCAGTCTTAAGCCATGATAAAGGAGGAGGGCGATGGTAATGATTTTTTTATCACATAGTGTCGTTAAACTGAGACTACTACTAAATGAAAATCGATGGAAGAAACTCATAAATGAACTGAAATATAATTATTATCTTTAAAGACAACAACGCCCATTGTAGTCATAAGATGTCGTTAAACTTCAAAAATGACAATAAAAATCGCTAACTGTCTATTGTCGGGTAATTACATGTGTGATTATTAGTGTGTTAACTTGGATTTCAGAAATTTGGTTTGGCGTTTGGTTTGACCTTCTAAGCAGAAAGCGAGTTTGTGAACGTATGCCTTTGTTTGCGCAATTCAATAGTCGAAATGCTAATAGATAACGGGAGGATTTAACTTAACTGTAGTTGTGAGCAAGATATCGTTAAGTACTGGAATCCGATATTGGCATAAAAAGGGTCACATCCCTGAATATATTGGGTATCGAGATTTCCGCAAAGCTCGGTTTTTCCTCCCATATCCAAAAGATTTGTGTACGGGCCAAGCAATCTCTCCACGCCCATCGTATTTTAATCTCGCATGGTCTCTTGGGAGTCAGGTTATATGATGTGGTCCGGTCCACCACTGTCAACCGAATGCTTTATTGTTCCCAAGTGTGGTGGGGCTTTGCCAGCAAACAGGAACGTGACTCTCTAAGTGCTGTGGTCCGCAAGCTGGTACGCTTTGGCTTCCTACCAAAATCTTTCCCCACTTTTGAGGAACTCTGTAAAAAGCCGACCATGACCTTTTTAGAAATATCTTAAATAATCCCGGACATATCCTTCATTACCTACTACCCCCTGTCCTATATACTGGTCACGATTTGCGCCCACGCTCACATAACCGTGTTCTTTCTAGATTTGATTCCCTCACCAGGCGTGGTTTCCTGGCTAGGATGTTGTACAGCTAAGCCATATAGTGAAAAACTTTTTTAGTTTACTATTTACTAACTTTTTCGCTACTATTTGATAACTTTGTATAACTTTGTATGTACAGCGCCGTGCGTTTGCCAGCGTTTAATAAAGAACACACTTACTTTACTTACTTACTTGTTGCAACGTGTCTACGGGAAGTTCGCTCATTCAGCCGCTAGATGTCGTTATACGGCGCGATAATATTATTCTCTACATAGACACCCATAAAACAGTTGCACCAACGCTATATAAGCCCAAATTTTCGCATCGGCGATCACTATCCACTAGGTCCATGATTGTGTAAGTTTAAGGTCAATGTAAACGGCCATGGCAGCCATTAAACACTGCACGCTTCAACACTCCATATGTTGTGGGGCCCGATAGCGCATTGGATAACACGCTGGCATGGAGAGCGAGAGGTACCGAGTTCGAGCCCCGTAGGCGGATATGCTTTTTGTAGGCTGCTATTAGCGCCGTTGTATTGCAGGCTGTCTGTTGTGTTAGTAGTTAAGATTTAAATAGCATAACATGTAAATGTACAGCGCAGTGCGTTTGTCAGGCGCTTAATAAATGAAAATATTATTATTATTATTATTATTTTTTTTTTTTTTTACCCGAGGTAGTTCTAATCCCTCAGGCCGCTAAAAAATGTCCGGAGACAATAAGATGGACGTCTGGAACGGCATTCACTCGACAAGTTCTGGTTGGGCAAAAGTGCCTCATATTCATTATTATTATTATTATTATTATTATTATTATTATTATTATTATTATTATTATTTATTATTATTATTATTATGAGACAAATTTATTTCTTTATAAAACCAACAAACTTATTACAGACTGATCAAAAATGGCTGTTTTAAGTTTAAAAGCCGTCATTCAGTACTGGGCTACTGTTGTTGCAAAGCGGACATTAGAAACAGAGAGCGAGTTTCCAATCTGTAGGCCGACCGTTACGCGTTGCAGCAGATGACTGGTCTCACGCTGGTCGCCTGTTGCTGTATGTATTATTATTATTATTATTATTATTGCACATTTATGTGTATTATTATTATTATTATTATTATTATTATTATTATTATTATTATTATTATTATTATTATTATTATTATTAACGCCATATTGACCTCTGTCCCGTATCAGCCCAGGGTAGTCGCTTCCTTCGCTCATCTGAGAAGGGGGTGCTCACAGTCCCATTTGCCCGCACAGCTGCTATGCAAAATCGTGCTTTCTCAGTGGGTGGGAACCGTCTGGAATGGGCTGCCCTTGGAATTGCGTCTGCTTCCCAGAACGCTCTCTGACTTATTCTATGTTAACCTGAAAACTGTTCTTTTTGGCCGTGCTGGAGTCAGGAGCACCTCTGAGTAGTTACCTTGAAGAGGTGCTATATAAATCTCCTGAATGAATGAATGAATGAATGAATTATTATTATTATTATTATTATTATTATCTCTCAAATTGCCAGTTCCCGAACTAAGTAATCCAAATTCATTAATTGTTCATGCTTTTGTCTGTCCACGTTCGAATTGACTATTGTAATTCTCTCCTTGTTGGCTTATCCAAGGTTCGTCTGTCTCCTCTTCAGTCCGTACTGAATGCCGCTGCAAGACTTATAGGTCGCTCGCCTCGATTCTCTCACATCTCTACATGTATGGCTGAACAACTTCATTAGCTACCTCTCTCTGAGCGCATGCCAATTCAAAGTTCTCATTCTCATGCTCAAATCTCAACTGGGTCTTGCTCCAAAATATCTTTGTCACCAAATTCTCCGCCCCCTCTCTGCCACGTCAAAGCGTCTTCTCAGATCCTCTGACCGGCTTGACCTATATTTACACTACACTATAATGTGTTTCAACATGTTGGGATTACAATGATGGCTCAATCCAGGTCCTTGTATGTGCATAGGTCCCTCTCTATGGAATCTACTCTCTCTACAAATCCTCTCTAGTAGCATCTCTCAACCTCTTTCTCTCACCTTAAACCAGGGCATATTTTAACGGATTTTGACCACTGGGACCAGTGGGTGGCGTAAGTAGGTTACGTGGTTCGTGCTTTGTACCATGCCGCACACCAGGCAAGTGCCCAACATACTCGAAAAGTTGACGACCGGCGGGGGGGGGTAGCGGTCAAAAATTTTCAGGTTCCATTAGTTACACAGGGCGTAACTAGGGTTCGTGTCGTTGCGCCGCCCGTTGAGAGCAGTCCGGCGGAAAATTATCTTCATTACTTCCGCCAAAATTTCTTCATGACCTTTTTGTTCAGGACGCCTCGTATCCATCATGCTTTGTACCCCCGCCGCCTCGTATCTATACAGTTTTTCCATAAATTTTTCCAGCGAGCTAGTAATGACAGTTCTTGCTTTGAAGAATTTTTCGAGGGGGCTAGTAACGAGTGTTTTCCACCAAAAATTTTACCCTCCTCCTCAATCCACCCTGACTCTCTACGGGGGGGTATATAATAGACACAATTTCCCCCCTTTATATTACACCACTGACTAGTGGGACAAAAGTCTCCTACCTGTAATTCCAATGTTATGAAATTAGAGTATTACCTAGGACAAATCACTCAAAATTACTGGGACATATCCTAAAACTGCTGGGACATATCCTAAAACTACTGGGACATTTGTCCCAGTAGTTAAACAGTTAAAATATGCACTCATGCACTGCCTTAAAATCTTCCTTTTTCCTCGGAATACCTCGCACTGGGAGCGCTTCTGAAAGGCTTTTTGCTGGCAGAAGCGCTTTATAAAATCAAATACAATACAATACAATACAATTAATTCATTCATTACTTGAATTCTTGTAAAGCGCCTCTTCTAAGGGAACTACTCCCCAACCCCCAACGCGGCCACGTAGGACTATTTTAACCCTAGGGCTACTAAGCTTTTTTTGTAACACGGACTACCAAGGGGGGGTGGTTACCACCCCCCTGGATTTCGTGTTTGGTTTTACATATCATAACTTGTAATATAGCATTGGATTGAGCATTCATTTCTGCACAGAATGGTATATTTAGTTGTACATTATGTGAATGCACCTCGAAATTACATCACTTTTAACAAAGGAACCCATTAATTAGCAATATTGTATATTATTGCGTACATTTTGTACATTTTGGATAAACAAATATAAGATTATGTGTGTTTTGAAACTAATCTATGTATAAAAGATACACAAAATCATCCCTACACATGTTTATATAGTATAAATGTACATCCATACATATATATCCATACATATATATCGGTTTACGTTGTAATGCTGTATTCAGCCATTTTCACACAGATTACGCTTGTATTATTATTTATTTTGATCACTTCCGGTATTCAAAAGACACAGATGTAGGTATGCAAATGAAGCCCTTCATTCCCTCTAAAGAATGGTATCTTTGTTTCTCTTCCAGGAAGACAAATGAATACGCTACAGACAAAAAACTAAGGGGGGAGTCCTTCCATTCAGCCATTTTTCACGCATATTACGTATTATTATTATTTATTTTGAGCACTTCCGGTTCTCTCAGGTCAACTCAGTGACCATAGAAATGTAGCCCCCACATTCCCTCTATAGAATGGTATAATTTGTGTCTCTTAATATTAAATGACGGATAAGATATAGTCAGAAAATCTAGGGGTGGTATCCACCCCCTGGTACCTCAGGTATATTGGGTATAACTTTTTGAACAGTGTGAGATATCATCTCCCATTTTACCTCAAAATGTGTGTAAATGAACCCCCTACAGCTACCTAAAAGGTCAAATTTTTATTCCATACGGAAAAAGTTAGAAATGATGAAAAAAACCTGAGGGGGGTGGCAGCCACCCCCCTTAATAGCCGAAGGGTTAAGTTGAGATTACTTAATTAAAAAGTACTTTTCTGTAACATAAAAGTAGACAAGATGTCGCTAAATATTGGAATCCGATGTAGGCTAGTTGCAAAGTATCTAAGGAAGTTTACCCAAGCAACTGAAAGGTGTCCCTAAAAAAGTCGATTATGTTAGACTATATTTTGACACCTTTAAAATAGTTGTACGCGACGCTGTATTTGCATCATTTGTATAATCGTTTACCGTGCTTTGATCCTAGTCATGATTGGTAAGATTGACGTGAACTGCTCTGGTAGCCATAGGCGTAACTTTCTATTGTGACAGTGGTGTCCGGTCACCACCACTTTTTAAAGTGGTGGTGATAGTCACCACCACTTTTTGGTCCTGCAATGAAATATATTTTTTAACATGAAAGCATTTGGCTGTCTACCGTCTAGGCTATTCATGCATATTTAACATCGCAATGGCGGCAATGCTGATGATAGAGGCCTCCACAGTGTGTCCACACTACCTTACACATGTTTCGTTACATAATTTGGTGACATCATCAGTTTTGTTTCTATAAAAGGTAAAATTATCAAATTCATATGGAAAAATGGATCGAATGATTCGATTCATTGTAAAGAGACCACGAAAGGTTATAACTGTGATTACAATGTATCATGTTTCGGTGGTAGGGTGTAAGCTCTAACTGCAGTCTATGGTAATTTAGCGGGTAAACCGTAGTTTTGGCTGGTAAATTATTTTATATTGTCAATTAAAAATGGAAGCTGGATCGATAAAAATAATTTTTTGCCTAAGTAGAAGTTGGATTGATGAAACTAATTCTTTGTTTCAATGAAAGCTGGATCGATGACGATTTTTGTTTAACAAGAAGTGGGATTGACGAAAATAATTATTAGAATTAAAATAATTATTAGAATTGCCTAAAGAGAAGTTGGATTGATGAACAAATTCTTGATTAAGTAGAAGTTGGATTGATGACAATAATTCTTGCTTAAACAGAAGTTTGATGAACATTTTTTCTCGTAAGTGGAAGCTGGATTGATGACAATAATCATGGATATTGGTATACTGCTTAGGCTACTTACCAGCGTCAAGTACGGCATGGAGAATTTGAAGACATTAAAATAATTTACCAACCTAAGCTACGGGATAACCATTTAACGTTGATAGAACCTAATGACTATTGGTACCATAACGTCGATAATTGGTAGTACAGTAGTAGACTAAGGATATTAATTTAAAAGCCGCAGTAGCAGCCGGACAGTGCATATAGCGTGTCTCTGAGGCTTCGTTGCTGCAAGTCTCTTGTCTCCTTCACAACTGGACTTGGAACTCCATCGAACACTCTCTGGACAACCATCTGACTTAACGCAGCGCTAGTGAATAAGCTGGTGTCCTGCGCTTAGCTAGCTTGCCAGTAGTACGTTAAAAATTATTAGGAGGGATTGGTCACCACCACTTTCTGGGGCAAAGTTACGCCCATGCTGGTAGCCATAAGGTGTCAGTAAATAATGTAAACTTCTACAATACAATTGTTGTGCTGCTGAAAATATTGTGGAAAATGTTTATCCTATTGGCGTAAATGGTTTTGATGCCTTAAGATGGCCTTAGATTGTTAGTTACCTCCAAATCGCCAGTTCCAAAACAAAGTAATCCAAATTCATTAATTCATTCATTGCTTGAATTTGTTTAGCGCCTATTCAGGGGAACTACTCAGAGGCCCCCACAACCCCAGGCTCCCCAGCGTGGCCAAGTAGAACCATTTTTTAAAGTTGAGATTACTAAATTGAAATTACTTTTCTGTAACATAAAAGTCGACATCAACGGTCCCTAAGTCCACAAGATGTCGCTAAATATTGGAATCCGAAATAGTTGCAAAGTATCTAAGGGAAGTTTACCCAAGCAACTGAAAGATGTCCCTTTAAAAGACGATTATGTTATGTTATTTAGACACCTTTAAAATAGTAGGACCCGACGCTATATTAGCATCATTTGTTTAATCGCTTACTGTGCTTTCATGGTAGCATTATACATGTTAAGATTGACGTGAACGGTCCTGGCAGCCATAAGGTGTCTTTAAACACTGCAAACTACTAGGCATACATTCTATTATTATGCTGTGCTGCTGTGAAAATTGTAAAAAAATGTTTTTCCTATCGACGCCAATGATCTCACTAAATTGTTGGTTAAAATCGCCAGCTGCAAAAGAAGAACTCCGCCACAACCCGTAGTGACAGACAGTGCCAGTCCAAAGCCTAGAAAAGAAGGAGGGTGGCTCCAATGTTCCATGTAGCCAAAAGATGTCGTTAAACGGACTTTGATAACAAAAGATGCCGTTGAATATGGAAAATCGACATAGTTGCATGGTGTGTAGGGGAAGGTCTCCCTTGCGACCGTAAGATGTCGTTGCACAATGCTGCTACAATAATAGTCGGACATATTCAAAAACTTCGATTTTACCACATATTTTCATCAATCAAATTCACTCGCACTGGCTTTTCTTCTTCTCGATGCAAAGTAAGGAACGGTTAAGGTCAACTGCACTTACTGTAGCCACATGTGATGCAGTTATCACGCAGGTTGATGCTATTATTAGTAAACTCTGTTTAGACACCTTTAAATCGTATCTCCACTACTATATATAAAAAAAATATTTGGTGTTTATGCAATTCACTCTTCGGCTTAAAAGTAATATAAAATTGAATTATCGAAACTTTACAAACCGATTTAACGGACCTGGCAGCCGCTATGTGTATAATGAAACGGGATCTCGCTCTGGGAATACCCAGTCGCCCCCCTTCCAATTTCGTTCGGAAAGAATGTGTACTTACATTGGATTATAAGCCTGTATACCGTGATGGTACTAATCACGTTGCCGGCTTATGACATGTTTAGCTACAATAGGCCGTATCAGTGTTTAAGGAACAACTGATGGCTATCAGGAACGGTGGCGTTGCCCTCCTTCTTTCTCCACGCTGGGGCCTGGCACTACCTGGCACTGCGGGTTGTGTTTTTGAAAACTCTGATTCGAGCCTCCTTCACGTGACTGTGTAGGGACTTTGAGCAGTTATTGTTCGTAATTCTGGATTTCGGAGATGGTTCGATTAAAAGCCACAGCAGAATCCACAGATTTGTCACAGCATGTATGTTTTGTTTCTGCCTTCGGGCGTAATAATTAAAGTACTGATAAGCTGCTGTTTTCCGAAGGGATTGGAGTCGGTGAGTGCGAATATGCGGGTTGACAATTTGCGTCGATTTGATTTGCTTATAATACCGAATGATTACTCCCGCACGAGTGGGATAATGATGCCTCTCTGAATTATTTAGGTGCAGTCTGTCTGTCTGTCTGTCCTTCAGTCTGTCTGTCTGTCTGCCTGTCTGTCTGCCTGTCTGTCTGTTTATCTGTCTATCTTAATCACTAAGCTGCATTCTGTCTGTATGTATGCAAGTCTGCCTGCGTGTCTGTCTGTGTGTCTTTGTGTCTGTGTGTCTGAATCGCTAAGCTGCGTTCTGTCTGTCCGTCTGTTTGCCTGTCTGTCTATCCGTCCGTCCGTAGCTTTTCCTGTGACTGTCTGACTATCCGCCTGCCTTTGTGTCCATGATAAGATCATATCTACGAGTCAATCAATCAATCTACCAGTCAAGTAATAGCCCAACCTTTGAACAACTATGCCTTAAAGTCGACACCCACTTGTTTTCGGCGGTCCTGGCAAACCCGGGCCATGTTCTCCATAGGTTTCTTCCTCCAAAAAAGCTGTTGGCCTATTCCTATCGACCCCGGTCACATGACCGTTTTTTACCTTTAGCTAATCATAATATTAAAAACTTTTATAGTTAGAATGCTTTATTCATATTGACTATTGATTGTTTATTGTTTATTATATATGATGTATGTATATACACCAGAATGCGGATTGCAACTGGTTCAATAAAGAATATACTTACTTAATCAGGTCACGAGCTGATCCGGCGTGTTTCTAGAATAGGCGCCATATAAATATATGATTACACACTCAATTAGATTACCCATCGGAGTTCTGAGACGAAGGTAGCATGCCAGGGAACCAGTCTTACGGTGAATCCTACCTACTAACTTTAGAGACTAAGAAGTTCATCAAGTATTTCGGAAATTGGATAAAGGTCATGGCAAAATCAAAGGAAATAAAAATGCAATGAAATATAGGACACCCACACGAACCTACCAGCCTCCTTCGTGACATTCGCTGGGTGCGCCACTGTTCGCGTTCTTTTGTATGCGTCACTCTTTCTATCTTTGCCTTCTTCGTTCTTTTTCCCATCGACCTATATTGAGTGGACACAGCATAAGACATTCAAACTGAAGCCTAGCTGTTTGTCTGCCTGCGACGTTATTTGCCAGCCATGATGTCACAGGCAAGCATACGGCTCATGAACTACTAATCAGAAAGCTGCGAATGAGGGCGCGTGATGCATGCTGGTATAGGAAGTTTTCGAATAATCTTATCCTCGACGTTGATTGGATGGACACATAACGTATTATGTTAATGAGCTCTGTCTGACGTCATGGCTGGCAGAAAGTTCAGTAAAGCGGAAGCTTCACTTTACAGTACAACTTTAGCTGTGCTATGCTGTGTCCACTCAATATAGGTCGATGCTTTTTCCAAACAACAGTCGCCATCTAGCGAATGGTTGCTTATCAAGAATTTCATTTTCTGGCAGGCGCATTCGGATTTTTAAATGTAATGTTACGTAATGTAGCGTAACCTAAATGTTCCATAATGTAATGTAAATGTTACTTAACCCTTTGACTTGCCCTATTTTTTCCCGATAAAAGGTAAATGTGTATGTGTGTGTATGTATGTATGTATGTATATATGTATGTATGTATATATGTATATATGTATGTATGTATGTATGTATATATGTATGTATGTATGTACGTATATATGTATGTATGTATGTATATATGTATGTATGTATATATGTATGTATGCATATATGTATGTATGTATATATGTATGTATGTATATATGTATGTATGTATATATAAATGTATGTATATATATATATACGTATATATATATGTATATATATATGTATGTATATATATATGTATGTATATATATGTATGTATATATGTATGTATATATGTATATATATATATGTATGTATATATATATGTATGTATATATATGTATGTATATATATATTTTCAATGTATATATATGTATGTATATATATGCATATATGTATATACATATGTATATATGTATATATGTATGTATATATATGTATGTATATATGTATGTATATATGTATGTATATATATATGTATATATATATATATATATATATATATATGTATGTATATATATATGTATGTATATATATATATGCATGCATATATGTATATATATATATATGTATGTATATATATATTTTATATATACATACATATAATTGCGCTTTAAACCGCGGTCGCAATACAACTACATAGGAAAGCGCGCTTTAAAGCGCGCTGGCTAGTCAAAGGGTTAAGCATAGTGTAGCGTACGGGTAATGTAACGTTAATGTAATGTAAAGTTGATGTAATGTAAATGTTATTTAAAGCAATTGTAGCCTAATGTAACGTAAGGGTAATGTCATGTAAATTTGGCATGTAATGTTAATCCAACGTTAGCATAATGCAACGTAAATGGAAAGTAGCCTAACGTTACCATATTGTACCTTAGATGCAATGTAGCGTAAAGGGTGGTCCGCGGACCGGCGCCGGTCCGCGGAGCTCAAGTCGCCGGTCCGCGAAACAATCCCTAAAAATAAAAAATTTGATCAAC
This sequence comes from Aporrectodea caliginosa, assembly GCA_020284085.1. Taxonomy (NCBI): domain Eukaryota; kingdom Metazoa; phylum Annelida; class Clitellata; order Crassiclitellata; family Lumbricidae; genus Aporrectodea; species Aporrectodea caliginosa. The sequence goes on from JACEVL010000070.1 coordinate 1,593,298, forward strand.
TTATTCCTGGAAAATACAGATAATTATAGATATATTTTTTAAGTTAAAAAAATTTATAGAATGAAATTATTATTTAACGTTATTTGCAATAAATCAATCTAGATTCTAGATCTAAAGTTCCCATTATCGCCACACCGTGATCGCTAGGCATATGGACTTCGATCACCTAGCGATTGAAACTGTCACCAACTGAACACAACCATTCGTACGCCAGATATTTGTTCTTTGTTGATGGAATTGAGCGATAATTAAGAAAACGCTAGCGTATGAATATTTTTGTTTATTTGCAATAAGACAAATTTAAACACGAAATAAAGTTCTAGAAATCTTAGTTTTAAATTTAAAAAATAAGAGAAACAATGAGCAAAGCACATCAAGTCTCTTTGGACAGTTTCTTTAAAAGTAATGAAACAACAGCAAAGCGCCGCAACTCAGACACGGACAGTGACAGCACACAAGAAAACGATGATAATGTACGGGAAGGATCTCTTTTAAAAAAAGCCAAGAAACATCGTTTGTTTAATAGAAAATACGATCAAGAATATTTAAAATATGGATTTGTTTCTTCCGGAGATGAAAACAGCCCAAAACCACTGTGTGTAATCTGTGGAGTTACACTTAGTAATGATGCCATGAAGCCATCAAAACTTCTTCGCCATCTGAATTCAGCACATCCCGCATACAAAGATAAGCCTATTGATTTTTTAATTAGGCTTGCTACTTTTAGATAGGAGTAAGCCTTCTCGTGTAATAAAATTACTAGTTATTATTTATAAAAACTTGAACGCTTCCTTTAACTATAATAAATACATTCTGATATTTATTGTTATATTTAACAATGAATAACAAGAACATGTGTAATTACATATATTTGTAAAAGCAGTTTATTGATTTAGTCACTATTTCGCATTATTTCGCTCTTAGAATAATTTCAATAAAATATTAAGATAAAATATGGACTCATTCCTCTAATTTCCCTTTATCTTGGATTCGATTGTCAGATAAAATTTTGCATTTCTAACTGGTGGTCCGCCAACAACATCATAAATGCACAGCCGGTCCCTGCTTCTAAAAAGTTTAAGAACCCCTGCCTTAGATGCAATGTAGCGTAAGGGTATATTACATCGCAAGGTGTCGCTTTACACAGAGGTAATAAAAATGTCGTGGCACATTATAGTGTACTGTAAATGTAGCTTATCATTTATATAGCGCAGTATGTACCCTGAAAGGCGCTATATAAATCTGTAATTTCTCGCAATGGGGTCTACGCAGGTAGGTAGTTGACGCAATAACTTCATAGCATCACTTTATAAAGGTTTTCTTACACATTAACACCCTCGCGTGTACCAACACTCCCAAGCGCACATACACACACTTACACACGCATTTATCTACCCACACACGCACGCACACACAAACAAACCTACACATACAAAATGCAAAGGGGCAACAAAAATATGATCGGAATTGATCTGAAAAGAACACCCAGAACGGTTCTATACAGGCCACACACAGAGTCAGTTTGCGAACTATTTTCAGAGAAACTGTCACGATTTCGAATGCACGTCAGATCGCGCATATCGCAGAAGAAATCCAGATCTGACCACAACAACGTCTGAGTCAGATTCGGTTCGACCACGGTGAGACAGTTTATTACGGGGAACAGTCTTTGCGCCTCTGGCAGGCGTTCAAGCCGTCCTATGGCCGCAGCAAAAGACGACGCCATTTTGGCGATGGCCGCCATTTTGTGTCTGTGGGAAAGTCTAGAAGACGCCATATTGGATCTGTTCGATGATGCTTAGCTTCAGACGTCGGATTGTGGAACTTGAGGACCTTGACCAGGTTCGCCATTGCTGAGAACCTCCAGCCATTATCTGGAATGGCAACAACGTAATAATTTATGATTTAAAGTAATCGGATGGACACCTTTATTACGCCGCCAACACAAAAATAAAAGCATTATTTTAGCAAACTCTACCACTATCAGGTCGGTCCTACAGCGCCAGACAACTGCGAAGTCTTCAGTAAGGGGGGAAGGCATGTCAACGGTCATGTCGTTAAACACGAAAATAATATTAATCCAGAAAACAGAAAACGAGAGAGAGAGAGAGAGAGAGAGAGAGAGAGAGAGAGACAGACAGACAGACAGACAGACAGACAGACAGACAGACAGACAGACAGAGACAGAGACAGAGACAGAGACAGAGACAGAGACAGAGACAGAGACAGAGACAGAGACAGAGACAGAGACAGAGGGAAGAGACAGAGACAGACACAGAGACAGACAGACAGAGAGAGAGACAGACAGACAGAGAGAGACAGACAGACAGAGAGAGAGACAGAGAGAGAGAGAGAGAGAGAGAGAGAGAGAGACAGAGAGACAGAGAGAGAGAGAGAGAGAGAGACAGAGAGAGAGAGAGAGAGAGAGAGAGAGAGAGAGAGAGAGAGACAGAGAGAGAGAGAGAGAGAGAGAGAGGTAAGATGTCGTTAAGGTTGTCAAAACATCAAAGTTCACTTTAGACACCTTTATATCAGTGACTTCTTATATTATAAGAAACATACGTTTCATGAGATATGACGTTATTAAACATATAAAACTTAACTTGGTGCCAGATCAGTTGGCGCCGTGTGCATTAAGCACTGGTGCTATAAAATTTACTAATTAATAATGATGACGGCTCGTGCCGAATTGATTGTATTTTATAATATTTTCTAATATTAGTATTTTCTAATATTAATTAACTCCGCCACTACTCGTGTGCTTTAGTAGTGCCAGTCCCAACACCGCATAAAGGAGGAGGGCGACGCTAATGACCCTTGTTATCATACAGTGTCGTTAAACTGAAACTACAACTACTAAAATTAATTCTATTTCAGTTCGTTTGTTTGATGGGATCAATACAAAAGTTATGGTTATCAACTGTTTGTTGGTTTAACTGGATCAGAACAATCAACTGCAGTTGACATTGAAGAATTGTTTACACTGTCGTTCAGTTGCCATCATATCTCATGAAATTAAATTTAAGAAATTCGTAGCTGAGAATTTCAATAGTGACATGCCTGAGTGTGGTAAGTATCTTCAGATATTTTACTGTGATATAATAACCAAACCACACCACATGTAATATGTATTATTGAAAAACCAAAGTTGAATAATAATAATAATATGGTAACCAGCATTGCAACCAACATTGCAACACAGTACATACATGTAATTGCATAATAACAATGTATTAGTAAAAGAGTAATTAAATATTTACAGATTTGAGTAAGATATAAAACTAGTTGCATTAAGTTTAATGCAACCAATCGGCTACCAAATCTCAACCTTAAATTCTCATTCCACAAAGAGATAAATTCCATGAAATTCAACAAATTAACTCCTTTTAACTGCGTCGAGAATTCATAAAGAACAACAGAATCGCCTGTAAGGAAAACAATGCTTGAATCACGGTAAAAGGCACCACCGGCGAGCTCTCGCAACCTCGTAGAACCCAACAAACACCGGCTGATACTTACAGCAACGTATTGTTCGAAGGAAAGCGTTTCTGATCCATTACTACACTCCATGAATTGCCGGAGCCGCTCTGCTTGGCTCGAAAGATCCCCCATAATATCAAGAATTCTGGACCTACATCATCCAAACACAAACCAGTCACTCAGTATTACAAAGTACTCGTAACATTGCAATGTAAGATGTTCATGTTTACTATGTACGTAGGTATGTATGCATGTCTAAATATGCGTGTGTGGATTTATGGATCTATATAAATGGTATATATATGTGTGCACATTTGTACGTATATGTATAATATATTATGTTTGTGTGTCTATATGTATTGATGTACATGTATGTATGAATGTAAATACGGCTGTGTGCATTTATGCATGTATGTTTGCATGCACCTATGTACGTATGTGTGCAAGTACGTTTGTATGTATGTTTGTATGTATGCATGCATGTATATAACTGCATGCATGTATACAACAGTAGAGCAGCTTTTCAAATTTGCGATTACAGTAGGCCTAACTGCTCACTTTGCAGTAATAATAATAATAATAATAATAATAATAATAATAATAATAATAATAATAATAATAATAATAATAATAATAATAATATAATAACTGGAGACCCGATGAGTCGTCTTTTCTGTTTCAACGATAAACGTCCAACGCTTCAATGCCGTCACGTTCCGGGGAACCTTTTAGGACAAAACGACTTACAACACCATTCCAGAATAATAGTCTTCTCCAGCAGTCTCCGGGCTTTTTAGGCCACCTGAGGGATCCTTGATACCTCGATCGGGTATATATAAAATAATAATAATAATAATAATAATAATAATAATAATAATAATAATAATAATAATAATAATAATAATAATAATAATAATAATAATAATAATAATAATAAAATAATAATAAAAATAAAATTACAATAATAATAACAACAAGAATAGGAGAAGGCTAAAGAAGACACTGCGTATGTC
>JACEVL010000070.1:1602790-1610290 GCA_020284085.1 Aporrectodea caliginosa
AATAGAAATAATATATATATTATAATTCAATTTATAATTAATAATATATATAATAACAATATAATTAAATTATTATTATATAATAATTATTGTAATTAATCAATAACAATATAATTAATTATTATAAAATTATATGATATTAATAATATTAATATATATTTTTATAGATTATTAAATATTAATATAATTATATAAATACCTATGTATATGTGTATATATTATATTATATATATAATTTAATAATTATATATTATATAATAATTATATAATTATAATATAATTAATATAATTATATATAATTAATATAATTAATATTATATATTATACATATAATTTTAATAAATAATTAATATATTTATTAGTGATATTAATTATTATTACATATTATATATTATTTTAATAATTATATTACTATACTAATTAATAAATATTATTATAATTAATTATATTATAGTTATAATTAATTATATTAATTTAATTATATATTATATAATTTATATGCACAAATATAATTATATAATAATATAAAATATATGTAATTATTTTATAATAATTATTATTATATGTAGGGGAATTGACATATATTTTATATTATTATATAATGATATTTGTGCATATAAATTATATAATATATAATTAAATTAACCCTAGGGCTACCAAGCTTTTTGTAACACGGACTACCAAGGGGGGTGGTTACCAACCCCCTTTGGATTTCGTGTTTGGTTTTACATATCATAACTTGTAATATAGCATTGGATTCAGCATTCATTTCTGCACAGAATGGTGTATTTAGTTGTACATTATGTGAATGCACCTCGAAATTACATCACTTTTAACAACGGAACCCATTAATTAGCAATATTGTATATTATTGCGTACATTTTGTACTTTTTGGATAAACAAATATAAGATTATGTGTGTTTTGAAACTAATCTATGTATAAAAGATACACAAAATCATCCCTACACATGTTTATATAGTATAAATGTACATCCATACATATATATCCATACATATATATCGGTTTACGTTATAACGCTGTATTCAGCCATTTTCACACAGATTACGCGTATTATTATTTATTTTGATCACTTCCGGTATTCAAAAGACAAAGATGTAGGTATGCAAATGAAGCCCTTCATTCCCTCTAAAGAATGGTATCTTTGTTTCTCTTCCAGGAAGACAAATGAATACGCTACAGACAAAAACTAAGGGGGGAGTCCTTCCATTCAGCCATTTTTCACGCATGTTACGCGTATTATAATTTATTTTGAGCACTTCCGGTTGTCTCAGGTCAACTCAGTAACCATAGAAATGTAGCCCCACATTCCCTCTATAGAATGGTATAATTTGTGTCTCTTAATATTAAATGACGGATAAGATATAGTCGAAAATCTAGGGGGTGGTATCCACCCCCCCTGGTACCTCGGGTATATTGGGTATAACTTTTGAACGGTGTGAGATATCATCTCACATTTTATCTCAAAACGTGTGCAAATGAACCCCCTACAGCTACCTAAAAGGTCAAATTTTTATTCCATACGGAAAAAGTTTGAGATGAAAAAACCTAGGGGGGTGGCAACCACCCCCCCCTTGGTAGCCCGAGGGTTACTATAATTAATTATAGCTATAATATAATTAATTATAATATAATAACAATATAATTAAATTATTATTATATAATAATTATTGTAATTAATCAATAACAATATAATTATTATATATATGTAGGGAATTGACGGGGAATTGACTGGGGGGAATTGACGCCGGGGAATTGACCGGGGAATTGACGGGGGAATTGACCTGGGGAATTTACCTGGGGAATTGTCCAGAACCCCAGAAACATAGAGAGAGACAGAGACAGACTCTGAGAGGAGGGAGGGAGGGAGGTAGGGAGGAGGGAGGGAGGGAGGGAGGATGGAGGGAGGGAGGGAGGGAGGGAGGGATGTAGGTTAAGAAGGACAGAAATAATCGCAGCCAAACACGTGCGCATGTATGCGTGTATGCATATGTGTGTGTTTCTATGTATATAGACAGAGATACGACTGTATGTCTGTACGTATGTATATATGAACATATACGCATGTATGTATGCACGTATGTATATAGATATGTATACATGTATGTACGAATGCAGCATTATGAATTTATGTGTCTTGTGTTTTTAGACCGAGGTCATAGGCCATTGTCACGTTACGAAGAGCACGTGGGTAAGCTTGGCCTTTAGCAAGTTAATCTGCTATGTTTTAAAGTTTAATTTTACAATAAATTCTGTTAAAATCCTCTGTTCTCTATAGACCCACATTTTGATATACCTCTTGGTTGGTTCTAGACCTTGAGGTAATACCATCATGTGTGCACGTGTCAAGGTATGAAACAAAACGTTTAATAATAAGTTCTTTCTTATAACTGACACGCGCCGAACACACCCGTTTTAACGTTGCACCAGATAAACCATTATGGCGGGGATACGGCGGCACACTCTATTGCCATACAAATGCACAGCGCTCCTTTGGACACCTTTTTATGGAGGGCGTTCCCTCTATAAATATGAGAAACGCGGTCTCCTTTTAATTGAGTCGTTTTAGTGCATGCAATTTCCGTATCGACGTCAAAGACCTTTGATGCCATACTTTGGTTATAGAGTAGGAAGGAATTTTTGAGGGGGGGAGAGAGGACATTTTAGGGGCAAAGTTTTAAATTGTTGGTAATGGGGATTAACAAGGGTGTCGAAAGCAACCTATCACGTAACCCTCAGCGCGCGCTCCTGCGATTGCGGGGTCTGGCGCGGATCCCAACAGCCGCCAGCGCTTTTGGAAGCATTTGACATAATATGGAGCCTGTTTTTAGCGTTCTAGGATCCTTTTTCAGCTATATCTGAACGCTTATTTCAAACACAAAACTATTAACAGTTTCAACGTTTTTATATATTTTAATTTTTCAGATTACCTTGACTAATTTGGATAAAAAATAAAACTGGAAAAATCATAGCCAATCATTGTTAAAAACTAAACTGGAAAAATCATAGCCAATCATTGTTAAAAACTAAGATGATAAGTAAATTTGTTAACTATGTGCAAAATCCAGGAGGAAAATACCCCTTGCTCCCCGGACGCCCATGACGGTGGTTAACTGTTAGGGCATCTCCTATATATCTAGTCCGTCACATCCTTAGTTTTGGTGGTGCCAGTCCAAAGCCTGCTTAAAGGGAGAGACGTAGCCTTTTATTGCGACGGTGTTATTCGGTCTTCACCAATTTGTTTTCGTGTGCCGAGTTATTTATTTTCGAAATGAGAACGTTATTTTTGGTTTCATAAAGTTCAGGCTTCGACAATATTATACGACGGTTTATTGTTGAATACTTAACTATTGCACTGTTTTAACACAAACTACGTACCGTAGCTACTTTAATCGAGTAAAGAATACTATGACTCTTGCCTGAAGCATATAAATGATTTTTTAGGTATACTTGTCGGTTAATTCACCCCATTTCATTTTTCCAATGGTAATGACTTCCCCACGTGAAATTAATTCACCCCATTCAACTGGTGTCGAAAACACAGCATGATATGGCTGGGTACAGTTGAATTAACGCAATTAGCAAAATATTCAGCATATTTTAGCCCTGGTATATTCCAGGTCAACCAATGACAGTTTCGTAATTAGAAAACATGGACGACACTAACCCTAACCCTGACCCTAACCGACCCTCACGACGCGTAACAACGACGCATCAGCTGAACCTAACCACACAGATTATAGAACTTTACGTCGTGAGGGTCGGTTATGGTCAGGGTTAGGGTTAGTGTCGTCATTAGAAGACAGATAAAGGCTACGACATAATGTGTCTTATGAAACAGTTACAAAATGGATGGACTTGTGCGGACATGTCGTCAGCACTTAGGACTGTGCTTCAAAGGAAAGAAACGCGTAAACATTTATTCCGGTGCATGAACAGGCAAGGTAGGCCTAGACACAAGAAGGAAATGGGGTGAAATAACCGACAAGGTAGACGAGAAAAATGAAATGGGGTGAATTAACCGACAAGTACCTTTTTTTAATAAAGGCAATGTCGACGCTAACTGCTCCGGCAATCGGAATATTTAATTTAACACGTTGATACAACTGACACCTTGAGGCTGTGTTTGGACACCTTTAAGTAGGGATTTCACGAGAATATATTTTTACTATATGCATCATGTCTATAATTATTAGTGTATCCTTCTCGGCTTTGTCTCTATTCACAGAGATTAGTATTATAGCAACTCTTGATCGGGCACAAACTCGATGAAAAATTCAACTATGTCAAGTAGCCCCTAGGTTTAGTAAGGGTAGAAAATGCTACCGACCTCAATTTCTTAGCCCCGGCATACAATTTCTCAGCTCCGGCATATAGTTTGTTACAATTTCTTAGACCTGGCATGCACTTTCCTAGCCCGGTTCACAATTTCTTAACCCCTGTATATAATTCTTAATCCCTGCATAAGGCATAGAATTCCAGCAATACGTTCATTGGACTGATGTTTTTTGCTTTAAGACAGAGGTCCCATTTAAGTGATAAGATTACACAGAATTCTATTATAGGATATTTCAATGGCCGTGTCGTGATCAAAATCCCTTCACAACTGCTCAACGCCATCGAATAACGCTTTGTCAACAGATAGCGGCGCTATACAAATACGAAAGGAATAGCTATGCAAATAGTGATGCCATACTTCGATAACTGTTTTTTGGCTTTAAGGCGACGAAGCGAGATTTTTTTTATTCCATCTAGAGATGCATCTGGTGCTCTATCTCTGCCTCTGCAACCGATGCCGTGATGCGAGTCACGATGCCAGGAGGACGTCGGAAGGTCAGTGCCTGAACGACGGTGGATGGATGGATTGGGAAGGGAGGATGCATGGGAGGGAGACGGAGGGAGACATGGAGAGGAGTGGCGGGAAGAGGAGTGGCGTGCAGGCACGCAGGGACAGATGGACGGATGCATATTGTATATGACCATCTGTTCGTATATATGTGTGTGTATGTATGCATATGTATATATAAATAGAGAGAGAGAGAGAGACAGACAGACAGACAGAGAGACAGAGACAGACAGACAGACAGAGATAAAGACAGAGACAGGACAGAGACAGAGAGACAGAGACAGATAGAGAGACACACACGGACCCAGACACAGACAGACAGACAGGTAGATAGAGACAGAAACAAACAGAGAGAGACAGAGAAACGGAGACAGAGACAGAGATAAAGATAGGGAGAGAATGATAGAGAGAGACAGACAGACAGACAAACAGAGATAGCGAGACGCACTAACAGAGAAATATAGACAGACAAAATGGAGAGTTTAGAGAGACACGATGTGAGAAAATGCAGACAGAGCCAGAGCCAGAGACAGACAGACAGACAGACAGATAGACGGAGGATGAGGAGGAGGATGCAGGAGGAAGAGGAGGAGGAGGACGAGGAGTGAGGAGGAGTGAGGAGGAGGAAGAGAACGAGGACGAGGACGAGGACGAGAACGAGGAAAAGGAGGAAGAGGAGGAGGAAGAGGAGGAGGAGGAGGAGAAGAGGAGAGAGGAGGAAGAGGAGGAAGAGGAGGAGGACGAGGGAGGAAGAGGAGGAGGAGGAGGAGAAAAAGGACGACGAGGACTTTTTCAGTTGCATGTAATTTTAGATGCAAAGAATTCAGCGATATTGAACGAACAAGTCACATATTGTTTATTTAATGCCTGCAGCAGAGACAGACAGACAGACAGACAGACAGACAGACAGACATACAGACAGACATACAGACAGATAGACAGACAGATAGACAGACAGACAGACAGACAGACAGACAGATAGACAGACAGACAGATAGACAGACAGACAGATAGACAGATAGACAGAGGGTGAGACAGATAGATAGATCAATGGATTGGCGCACGGATGGATGGAGAAAAAGACAGAGACAGAAAGAGGTAGAGAAACAGAGACAGACAGACAGACAGAGACGCACAAAGAGAAAGGTAGAGAAAGGGAGACAGATAGAAAGATAGAGAGACAGACAGAGCGGGGAGAGGCAAAGCCCATGGAGTCAAAGACACAAAAGTACAAACGCATCGACAGGCAAGCATACACATACAGAATTACAGATAGATAGATAGATGGATAGATAGAGAAGCACACAGAGAGACAGACAGAGCAAGAGAGAAAGAAAGAGAGGCAAAGGCGCATAGAGACAAAGACAGACAAACGTACAAACGGATCGCTAAGCATGCACGCACATGCATACATAAAGAAGACAGACAGACAGACAGACAGACAGATAGACAGACATACAGAGAAGCGTGCATACACAAGCGGTGAACGAACCTGTAGTGTTGAACTGCGTCGAATCTACAAATCGCAATGGCTGTCGTCTCACAGCTGGGAAGCTGGGAGATATTCCCATGACATGTCTTCCAGTTGCTCAAGGATTCCTCTCAAAATCAGGCGCATGATTATAATCCGAGCCTAATTCCTTCCCTCGAAAGAATCAACCCTTCGGAAAATCGCATACTAATCACTCAATCAGCATAATAATTATCTTCACTGTTATTATTTCGTCTATTAGTACCAGAGCGTCGCCAAGGTTACGTCAATTACGTCATCGTCGATAACTATCAAGCGTCATTGGAGGAAGGTAAATTAGGTCGTCCAATCGGAAAGCAGGAAACTGGGCCGAAGCATACGAACTGGGCTAAGGCATACAGCGATGCAATACGAATAGACTGATTATGATGCGTCCCTAGGTAGATTGGTTACCGTAGCAACCGATTGTTATATTTAAGGTCAGGCAGACGCATGCTGGTTGCAAAGTATACTGGAAACCATAGCAACTAATTGCTGCTTTTAAAACCTGTCAATCAAGCGATCACAAAGCCGACACATTATTTCTAAAGGTACGTCTGCCCATTTTTACGCTGGGTTAGACGCAACATTCAAAACAATGCACTGACTTCATTATGGGGGATCCATAGTGTAGTGGTAACATCACTGGCGTGAAGAGCAGTAGGAAGCGGGATCGCTTCCCGCAACCCTCCCAAAGGTCCACTCAGCCTATCATTTGCGAGATGGCGCATTGGTAAAATGAGATGTAGGACGTAAGTTGGGCGCTTTGCATGGCTGCCATGTATAGTTAAACTCGACTCCAGTAATAACTTGTGATCATCCGTTCATACTGATTTGTAAACATATCTGCGTAATTGTCAGGTTGAACTAATAAAGAATATATTATTAATATTCTGTTTCTCTGTCCTGATTTGTCTGGCAAATAACAGTCATACTGTTATTTTCAAGGCTAACGTGATGAAACTCTAACGAATCTAAAATACCTTGGACAGATATATCACTAAGACTATTAATATTATTATGTATTATTATTATTATTATTATTATTATTATTATTATTATTATTATTATTATTATTATTATTATTATTATTATTATTATTATTATTATTATTATTATTATTAG
>JACEVL010000070.1:1615290-1630290 GCA_020284085.1 Aporrectodea caliginosa
AGTCACATGGCGACAAGGCGACTTGCGAACAAAACACGCTCAAACGCACAAAATCCTTGGCGAAACCGACGAATAAGTCCAGCACGCAAAACTAGCACAAGAAAAACTCCAACATGTCCGAAGTTACTGGGAAAACTCTTCGTTTAGACGAACTATAATCCGTCGAAATGACGGAGAGGTCGCAGTAGGCCTATTAGTTGGTGGCGACAGACGCGAGACCTCGTTTCTTTTCCAGCGCTATAAACCCGGAAGACGAGTCCTGGCCCTTCAGACAATTGTCTTGCTCCCTTATAGCAAATCTCGATGGATCATTGATACATCGGGTAAAAAGAAATAATAATAATAATAGACTAATAGTAATAATAATAATAGTAGTGATAATGTTTTCCCAAATCTGTTGAGTGAAAAATCAACGCAGTGCAGACACCTTTAAAAGGATGTAGATAGATGCTATAACATGATCCTAAAATAACCTTGAAACAGGTAGAGCTGTAATATCCTAATCTTTGTCGGCGGCAACGGCCTATGTTGTCATAAGCTGCCGTTAAACTGTGGACACACTTGAAACAGGTAAAATAGGATTATCTTTCAGAACAATTTCTGACGCTCTAAAAACCAGAAGTTCATCTCCCAAGCAATAATAATAATGGCAATAATGAAAAATGATGATAATGATAATAATAAAACAGATACAATCGAGCGCGCACACAAACACACACACGCACACGCGCACACACACACACACACACACACACACACACACACACACACACACACACACACACACACACACTAACGTTTCACTGTAGCCAACAGTAACTATCGATGAATGAATTGCCAGTAGCTGCGTTATGACAGCTAGAGTAGATCAATAAACGAAAATACAATAGATCTTTTGCCAGTAGTGGGCCCTTTATGAAATGCCCTTCCTTCCTCTCTACGTGTTTCCATTCTTTCTGGGTCTCTTCCTACAGCCTTCTCCCTCCTCATAACCTTCTTCTTCTCTAGGGGTTGTCGCACTGGGAGCGCTACTGAATGGTCACTGCTGTGAGCGGCGCTATATAAATTAACAAATACAATGCAATACAATGCACACACACACAAACACACGCACACACAGAGACCTCACACTTTATCATTACCACCGCCATAACGAACCGGCACCGCCGTCACCGTCATCATCACAAGCACCGACCGCTATTACGGTGACGGTGATCTTCGGCGTTCTAATCCGCTTTGACGGACCAATCCCCACGTATCGTTTTTCGTTGTTTACCTGACACTTGGCTTCTGCTGCTGTGGCTGCAGCATCTGCTGGCGACAGAGATGCTTCTTATCATCTCTTGAGACCAACCATTTATTCGCCCGTCAGCTTTCATCTTTTGCCGCCTTTTTGCAGCCGCCAACTACTTACTTATTTACTCGCTATATGAACATCTCGTGTGTTTTATGATTTATTGATCCACTTCGCACGGACGGAGGATTATAGGACAGGCAGACACGTCGGTCAATGCCGTTCGTTTGTGTCTTTCACTGCCCGTTTGTTTGTGCCTTCCACTGCCTGTTTGTTTGTGCCTTTCACTGCCTGTTTGTTTGTGCCTTTCACTGCCAGTTCGTTTGTGCTTTTCACTGCCCGTTCGTTTAGCAGTCTACGTCCGTCCCTCCATCCACCCATCCATCTATCTGTCTATCCAGCCGTCCGATTGTTAATCCATCCATCCACGCGTTCCTAATTATGCATCGATCAACCTGGCATCTTTACCCTCCTCTTCCTCCTCCTCTTCCTCTTTCTCTTCCTCCTCTTCCTCCTCTTTCCTCCTCTTCCTCCTCCTCTTCTTCCTCTTCCTCCCCTCCTCCTCCTTCTCCTCTTCCTCCTTCTCCTCTTCCTTCTTCTCCTCTTCCTCCTTCTCCTCGTTCTCCTCCTCCTCTTCCTCCTCTCCTCTTCGTCTTCCTCTTCTTTTCTCCTCCTCTCCCTCTTTCCTCTTTTTCTTCCTCCTCTCCATCCTCCTCCTCCACCTCCTCTCCTCTTCCGCCTCCTCCTCTTCTTCCTCCTCTTCCTCCTCCTCCTCCTCCTCTTCCATTTCTTCTTCCTCCTCCTCCTCCTCCTCTTCCTCCTCCTCTTCCTCCTATTCCTCTTCCTCCTCCTCTTCCTCCTCTTCTTCCTCCTCGTCCTTCTCGTCCTCCTCGTCCTCCTCGTCCTCCCTCGTCCTCCTCGTTCTCTCTTCCTCTTCCTTCTCTTCCTTCTCCTCTTCATTCTCCTCCTCCTCCTCTTCTTTCTCCTCTTCCTCCTCTTGCTCCTCCTCTTCCTCTTGCTTTTCCTCCTCCTCTTCCTCCTCTTCATCCTCCTCCTCTTCCTCCTCCTCCTCCTCCTCCTCCTCTTCCTCTTCCTCCCCATCCATCCACTTCCTCTTCATCCACATCTCCATTCCCAGCACCGACCTGAACGCGCCTTCCGCCGCCAGCATCGAGCCATCACGAGCCCTGGCTGAGCCTCAGCCGTTCATGCCTTCTCCTCGGCAATCGACTGATGAAGCGAGCGAGGGAGAGAGAGACGATGCCACCGCTGCCACATGACTCATCGACCGGTGCAGCCTATAAAGCCTCGTCCATTGCCTGACCATTGGTCAGTCGAGTGATGGAACCAGTTTAGAGTGGTCAGAGCCGTACAGAGAACGCAGCTGTGCATTGTGCATGAAGACAATGACCTCAGCTTTTACAGTCGACAACCGTAAACGTTTTATCTTCATCTGCAACAGTCAACGTATTGTAAGTATCGCTTTCGCTGCCGTAAATCGTAATCGTAAATAATTAATTTCTATAGCGCTAGGTAAAGCTAATCGCTGGACACACCCAGCTTATTTACGAGCGCTCCGTCAAGTCAGAGGGGTTGTCATGAGATGCGGAGTCAGGAAACGAGTCCATTTGCCAAGAGAAAGAGAAGGAGCGAGAATCGATTTTGTAATCAATGATTGTGTCCTTGTGGACGTCTGTATGTCTATCTGATTGCGTGCGTAAGTGTCCTTGTCTGTCTGTTTCTCTGTTGTTATGTGTGTGGCGATGCCAGTGGGTGTGAGTGTGCCTGCGTGTGAGTGGGCGTTTGCCTGTATCGATGCCTATGTCTGCGTGTTTGTCTGTATGAGTGCATATGTCTGCTTGTATCTCTGTCTGTTTCGGTGTCTATGCTAGTTTGTTTCCGTGTTTTTGTCTTCCTATATCTCTGTCTTTATTATCGTCTCTGTCGCTATGTCTCGATGACAGTGTATTTGTGTGTTTTTGTATGTGTGTGTGTACTGTTCGTTTGTCTCTTTGTATATCTGCCTGTATCTCTATTGCTTTGTTTGAGTAGGCCTATGTAGCTCTCGATGCTTCTCTGTGTTCGTTTGTCTCTGTGCATATGTCTGAGTGTGTTTCTATCGTTGTGCGTGTCTGTCTATGTGTGCTTCAGTATGTCTGGCTTTGTTTTGGCAACCTCTGTGCACTGTGTGGCCGTGCAAGGCTTTCAGTTTGTCTATAGGTCAATATATCTGCATCCATGACTCTTGGCCTTCTGTCTCGTATTTTATCTCTTTCGATAATAGATCCATACATGGCTGGATCCATACATGCGTATGAATACATACATACATAAATGCTTTCATCCATCCGTCCAATCATCCGTACATCTATCTTTCCAATCACCCATCCACCCATCCATTCATCCATTCATCCGTCCGTCCATCCTTCCATCCATCCATTCATTCATACATTCAATCAATCAATCATCCATCCATCCAATCAATTAATCATTCATCCATCCAATCATCCATCCATCCTTCCACCCATCCGTTCCTCCATCCATTCAATCATCCAATCATCCATCCATCCATCCATCCATCCATCCATCCATCCATCCATCCATCCATCCATCCATCCATCCATCCATCCATCCATCCATCCATCCATTCATCAGTTAATCCATCCGTCCACCCTTCCATCCATCCGTCCACCCTTCCATCCATCCGTTCAATCATCCAATCATCCATCCATCCATCCATTTATCCATCCATTTATCCATCCATCTATCCATCCATCCATCCATCCATCCATCCATCCATCCATCCATCCATCCATCCATCCATCCATCCATCCATCCATCCATCCATCCATCCATCCATCCATCCATCCATCCATCCATCCATCCATCCATCCATCCATCCATCCATCCATCCATCCATCCATCCATCCATCCATCTAACTATACATCGAGTCGTCCATGCCACCATCCGTCCTTCCATCCATCCATCTGTACGTGCGTACATTCGTAAGTACATTCGTAAGTAGACACTTTTATTTGTCTAGTCACACACATGTCTGGAATTTCACAGATCACAATTCAGGAAGCGACGAACGAAATGAATTCCTAATGCAACGCTGTCTGTTTCTCACCAGTGGAATATCAGATGGCGCATCTGATATTCCACTCTCCTCTCGTATACACTACTCTTTTCCGCGCTCTCCTCTTCGCGCCTCCACCCCTTTCCTTTCTCTTCCCCTTCCACCCCTCCCTTTTCCAGAAAGATATATATTTCTCGTCTATAATAACAACACAGCTCCTTCCCTGGAAAATATCGCACCTCTAATAATTGTCTTTCGCAACACAATAAAATTAACTCGGCGAACGCCTTTCTCGACTATACCCCGCACCCGTGTATAACACGCGCCTAATATAAGTCGCACATGTATTGCGTTCTGTCAATTCTGGAGCGAGGTATATTTTATTTGACGCCCACGTCCATACTTAGCCAGACCCTGGGCTACTTCTGGGGATTTTCCATTCTCGTTGCCTTGAGTTGCAATCTAGGTTGACTGGTTTGGAAGGTTACCTGTTAATGGACCTGGCATGAAATAATCAACACATTCGTGGCCAGACTTGATAGTGTCATGTCCAAGGCTTTGACAATGTTATTTGCGGGGTTTTCACTACGTCATGTGGAGGGTTTTGACAACATTATGTCCAGGGTTTTGACAACGTCATGTCCAGGGTTTTGACAACGTCATGTGCAACAACGTCATGTCCAGGATTTTGAGAATGTCATGTGCGGCATTTTGAACATGTCATGTCCATGGATGTGACAACGTGATGTCCAGGGTTTCGACAATGTTATGTACACTGTTTTTACATCATGACCAAGGTTTTGACAATGTCGTGTCCAGGGTTTAGAAAGCGACATAAATTATGCAGGTTTCGATCACAGCATGTCCATGGATGTGACAACGTCATGCCCAGTGTTTTGACAATGTTACGCACAGTATTTTGACATCATGATCCAAGGTTTTGACAGTGTCATGTCCAGGGTTCTGACAACTGGAAATTCATCGATGAAGATTTGTGCCTGTGTTTTTTTATAATTTTTCGTTGGGATATTTACTGCTGAGAGCCATCTATGTATAAAGACCAAACAGGGAGTCGTCCTAACATAGCGAATATAGAATTGCTTTGCCCTCAAGCAAATTTCTGACGGAAAAGGTATTGTCCTCTTTATCATATAGAAGGTCATTGTTTCCTCTTCGTGTGTGAAAACAGAAAGAGAGAGAAACAGAGAGAAACAGAGACAGAGAGTGACAGAGAGAGAGAAGTGAGAGATACATTATATAGCGAGAGGCAGGCAGACAGGCAAACAGACTACGGCATGCAGCGAGTAGAAGCAGAGTGATACGGAAATAGAGGCAGAGATAAATGGATAGATAAACACGAGAGAAACACAGTCACAAAGAGAGGCAGACAGAGATACAGGAAGAGACAGAAATACTTCCCGTGAACGTGTACAGACGACCAGAGGCAGAGGCAGAGAGAGACACACAAGCAGAGGCAGAAGGAGAGGCAGACAGACACAGAGACAAACAGAGACCATGTAGAGAGACAGAGGCAAAGAGAGGCAGACAGATGCAGATACCCAAACCGTGTAGAAACAGACAGAGACAAGGAGAGGCAGAGATAGACACACAAGCAGAGACAGGAAGAGAGACAGACAGACACAGAGACAGACACAGACCGTGTAGAAAAATACAGAAAGAAAGAGAGGCAGAGCTAGACACGCAAGCAGAGGCATAAAGAGAGGCAGACAGGCGCTGACACATAGACAGAGACAGACACAGACAGACAGAGGTAGAGGGACACGCAACACAAACATAGACAAAAAAGACAGGCATACAAAAAGGAGAAAAAAGAAAGGAGAAAAAAAACACAGATAGACAGATTAATGGCAACTCTGACCCCAGTCTTCCAGTTGCTTTGTTGGATGTTTTCCAGCGCGGGCGAAAATCTGTTCCTGGAATGCGTGACCCTTTTCATTCGCTTCCTCGATCTCGCTTTCCGTTCTAATGAATGTCCCTGATTCCTTTATGAAATGCAGTCACGAATGGGACACGTTTACATCACGTGTTTGGTCATTAGGGTCTTGTCAGTGTTTAATCTACTCCCCTTGCTGTCGCGGGGGAATCGAGGGTTCTCGGGGGGGGGTATCCCACATATTTGAAAAGTTGACACAGCCAGGCAATTTTCTCGAGGGGGGTAGTAACAAGAGTTTCGCAGGAATTTTCGAGGGGAGAGGTAGTGAGAAGACTTTTCGACGAGGGGGGTAGTAACGAGAGTTTTCCAAGAGTTTTCGAGGGGGGGTTGTAACGACAGTTTTCCAACAAAAATTGGGGGATACACCATAAATCCTGGGGGGAATTATCCCTAAATTTCACACTTTCTGTACAAAATTACATCTCTTTCATTTCTTCTGGGAAACTCGATCCTGGGGCAGAACTTTCCCCCAGAGACGTCTAGATTAAACACTGGGGTCTTGTAATCGTAATCGTAATGTTAGTTACGTACAGTCTTATGAAATAATCTTCTGAATATTGACCTGATTATGGTTTAGTTATGGTACGCCATTGGTTGATGCCTTGTGAATTAGACACCGGCGCAATAGAATTCATCAATTCCATTTACATTTACAAGTATAATATCTAAATATAAATGTACATATTTGCGTTCTTACATATTGCTATTATTCACATAATGTGCAGTATTTACATATTTACATTTTTTATTATTTATATATTTACATAACTACGTATGTACATATATCTGTACATATTTGCAAATTTATTTAAATATTTATGTTATTTACATTTTTATATTACGTACATATCTACAAATTTACACATTTAGGCCTACATGTTAAAGGGTTTCCTCCTCCCAACCAAGGACGATCGAAATTTCATATCACGTGTATTATTTAAAAACATCTACTAAATACATTATCTCCGGTCTATACCATATTGGTTACCCTAACTAACATTGCCACCAGCCTATAATTCTTCCTTAGTTACAGCAGAGATAATATTTGCTATCTCAACCCATTTAATACCTAACTGTCAGAGCTTAGACAATTTTTCCTATCTGTTACCTGTAACAAGTTGCGACCTGTCAGCTTGGTGTTGTGAATAAACGAAATTGATTGATTGATTGAAAAAAAACTTTACACGTTTGCACATTTACATACTCACACGTCACATTAACACACTTTATCTCACACTTATTTGCAATTGCAATTACAATCCCAGTTACAAATACAATGACACCCTACACGCAAACAATCATGCATACTTTGCATGACGTCCACCTGTAATAATGCCTCGCATATTTAAGTTCAATGCTTCAATAGTTTCCATGCTGGCGACCGTTTTTGTCTCCAGGTGTCGCCCATCCTAACGATAGGTGGCGCCAGTAATTGCTTCCGCTACGACAGCTGTTAACGAAGAGGCTTTCACCTACAACGTCGTCGCTTAGGGTTTCGGTGTTCCGGTTCTAGGGCTACTACTACTACTGCTACTGATACTTTTCCTGCTACTGCTGCTGCCACTGCTGCTGCTACTGCTGCTACTGCAACTGCTACTACTGCTGCTGCTACTACTACTACTGCTACTGCTGCTACTACTACTGCTGCTACTGCTACGGCTGCTGCAACCACTGCTGCTACAACTGCTGCTACTACTACAACTGCTACTGCTACAACTGCTGCTGCTACTGCTGCTACCACTGCTGCTGCTACTGCTACGGCTGCTGCTACGGCTGCTGCTACTGCTACGGCTGCTGCTGCTGTAGTAGTAGTAGTAGTAGTAGTAGTAGTAGTAGTAGTAGTAGTAGTAATAATAATAATAATAATAATAATAATAATAATAATAATAATAATAATAATAATAATAATAATAATAATAATAATAATAATATAATAATAATAATAATAATAACAACAACAATAACAATAACGATAACGATACGAGAACTTCCCATGTCGCGATCAAACCCTTTTTCTAACCATTTTTCTAGTCTGGCATTCGAATCCAGGTCTGAGCGTCTACCAACGTATACGCGTTGGTAACTAGGCCACGACTCCTACCAGGAACGTGAGACCCGCTAAGAGCCCACTTAACCTACATTTCCCTCGATGTTCTATCAGGCGGAAGACATGCAGCCGGCGATATACCAACTGCCGCCAGGGTCGGGGGATTGGCCATGTCTGCGGTGGATAAAGCCGTCTGCGCCGAACACAGTCGAACCAAATTAGAAGGTATTCAGCGGCGATGAACAAGGATCGAGCCTGACTGTTGGAGATTGGCCAATCAGGGTGGCCTCAGGGGTTACCATGGCGCCGCAGGAGACCCTTCCATTTCCGTTTCTATGGGAACACGGGGCTTCAGTGTTGCTTTCATTTATTTGAGGTGATTGGACCCATTGGTATCGTGGCAGTTGTGTTGTTAGCGAGCACCACGGAAGCAATTTGCGGTCGCCAGCTGAGGAAGAAGAGGGGAGTATGGGCTGGAGAGACACATGTTGGAAGGAAACACGCTCTCAGTGCGTCCTGGATCAGTAGAGACCTATTAGCCGGAGGTAAATCTATGGGAAATGTATGTATTTTCAGCGGGAGATTTCATGATCCTATCAGAATCAGGAAATGTATCTATCTTCAGTGGGAGGTTGTCTGATTCTATGTAGCCTCAGCGGGAGATTACCAGATCCTATCAGAATCAGGAAATGTATGTATCTTCATTCTTCAGTGGGTGGCTGTCTGATTCTATCGACTGGAGTGAAATGTATGGGAAATGTTTGTATCTTCAGTGATTGTATTAACTTGAGTGAATTTGTATGGGAAATGTATGTATCTTCAGCATGTGATTATCTGATCCAATAGAGGAGAGACCTATTAGCCAGAGAGGTATGTATGGGAAATGTATGGGAAATGTGCGCGTCTTTAGTTGATGAAGGTCTTGCGCGTAAGAAAATGTATGGAGGCAATGTACAGAGGAGGTTGATCCTTCAGCGAGAGCAAACCTGAACTAGATGGAGAATTTCCTCTTTTTAGTGCCTTCTGCTCCCCTCACCATTACTATCCATATCTGCGTCTCTGATTTCACTGCTTGTCTGTCTGTCTGCCTGTCATTCTGTCTGTCTGTCTGTCTGCCTGTCTGTCTGTCTATTTATCAATCTGTCTTTCTGTCTGCCTGCCTGTCTGTCTGTCTGTCTGCCTGTCTGTCTGTCTATTTATCAATCTGTCTTTCTGTCTGCCTGCCTGTCTGTCTGTCTGTCTGTCTATCTGTCTGTCTGTCTGTCTGTCTATCAATCCGTCTGTCCGTCCATGTGTAATACTCCTGTTTGTCCAATATCCTTTCTGTTGTACAATATAATACAATATTCGTTTCATGTTATCAACCTCTATTATCGCTCGTCCTTTGATATAGTCAGCCACGACCGCCAAACAATCGTCCCTGCTTTTCTCCCTGACCCTGTCCCTGCCCCTTTCCCCTTCCCTCTCCCTCCTGTCCTTCTCCCTACATCGATCTTCCCATCCGTACGCACATCCGACTCCTGTGTCCCTTATTATCGTCCGTCACATGAAACCCGAGACCGAGGCCTCATCATCCGTCGTCGACAGCGCTCAGCGAAGGCCCCACTCTCCCCCGATCACCGCGTCCATCAACCGCACGCAACGGGTCCGTCTTCGCCCGTCAGTCGGCCATCAGGACCCAGGTGGGGCTCAGCGCCAGACGGTCCCTCCCACTGCCTGCTGCTGTTGCCCCTCTAATTCCACGATCACCCCCAGAAGAATTGTAATTAGCGCTGACGAATGCATCACTAAGTCTGTCCGTCTGTCTGTGTGTCTTTCTGTACGTCTGCTTGTATGCCTGTATGCGTATGTCTGTTTGTATGTGTGTATATGTCTCTTTATGTTATTTATGGCTATCTGTCTGTCTGTGCTTCTACGTGTATTTACGCATGAATGTATTTATGAATGTTTTATTATGTCTGTCTGTCTGTTTGTATGTGTGTGTGGCTATCTGTCTCTCTGTGTTTCTGTGTGTATGTATGGATATCTGTCTGTATGTCTGTCTGTCTGTCTGTTTGTCGCATTATGTCTTCAAGGTATAGTCCAGAAAATACGATAATTTAGCGACTGTGGACCAAAGAACAAATATGTGCACAAGGTGTCATTTGGCGAAATTTTATGTAGCGCATTTAACGACATTTGTGTCGCATTGAGGTTCTGCGTTTCACCTGCTCCAGTCGACAATATATGTCCAAGTCATTCTCGTAAGACGTTGACTGGAAGACAGACAGAAAGATAGACAGACAGACATGAAACTAACAAACACAAAGGCAGACAGGCAGAGAGAGAGATAGAGAGACATATACAGAGACAGATAGACAGACAGGGACAAAGACAGGCAGAGACATAGAGAGAGACAAAGAGAGACATAGAGAGAGAGAGAGAGAGAGAGAGAGAGAGAGAGAGAGAGAGAGAGAGAGAGAGAGACAGAGAGAGAGAGACAGAGAGACAGAGAGAGAGAGAGACAGAGAGAGACAGAGAGAGACAGAGAGACAGAGAGAGACAGAGAGAGACAGAGAGAGAGACAGAGAGAGACAGAGACAGAGACAGAGACAGAGACAGAGACAGAGACATTAAGTTATGCAGACCCACCGAACTTCGATACACACGCAAATAGACAGGTACTCAAACAGAATATACTCGCAGACTGATCGACTCACATGCAAACATTCAGATGAGCATATTCAGGTAGAGAGACAGGCAGACAGACAAACCGACTGTACACATACATGCATACATGTATACATACATACATAGATACATACATACAGTACATACATACATACATACATACATACATACATACATACATACATACATACATACATACATACATACATACATACATACATACATACATACATACATACATACATACATACATACATACATACATACATACATACATACAGACAGACAGACAGACAGACTAACAGAAGGCCATACACTTAGCAAATCATTCGAGTAACTTATAGCAAAAGAAACTAGATCTGTGCTTTTAACTAAGTCGTCGCATCAGATATTGCTGCTGTTGCCATAGTAACGTCATTGCCATAGTGATGACGATTACATCAAAGGTCGTTCTCATTTGCTGTCATCACAATTTCAAACGTACAAAACGTCTCATCTTACTTGGCTATCAGTGTGCAACGATTACTACCATATACGAATATCATTTCATACTGTGCTGTATACATGAAAAACCTTCCCAACTGTACCATACCTGTCGTTCCACACTGTGCCGTACCATACTGAAACGTACCATGCTGTACCATAACCTTTCGTACTGTACCGTACTGCGCTACCGTACTTTTTTACCATGCCGCACTGTACCATTTATTACCTTACCGCATCGAAGTACTCACTCACTCACTCACTCACTCACTCACTCACTCACTCACTCACTCACTCACTCACTGTGCCACCATACTGCGCCGTACCATGTGTAACCATACCTATCCTACCATACGGGACCGTACCATGTGCTACCATACTTAACCGTACTATGTTTACCATACTTAACCGTACTATGTTTACCATACTTAACCGTACTATGTTTACCATACTTAACCGTACTATGTTTACCATACTTAACCGTACTATGTTTACCATACTTAACCGTACTATGTTTACCATACTTAACCGTACTATGTTTACAATACTTAACCGTACCATGTGTTACCATACTTAACCGTACTATGTTTACCATACTTAACCGTACCATGTGTTACCGTACTTAACCGTACTATTTTTACCATACTTAACCGTACCATGTGTTACCATCCTTCATCGTACTATGTTTACCATACTTAACCGTACCATGTGTAACCATACTTACCATACTATGTTTTACCATACCGTATCGATTTGTCGTTAGCTGCTGGCTCCTAATATATGCGCAATAAAAATAATAATGAAGATACACATGCAAGATTCTGAACATTTTAAGGAGCATTGTTAGATTTCCACCGTGTTTTATATGTGTTTTTTATGGTATTACCATGTCCAGACAATTTTCTGTTTTTCCAGCAGGTTCTAAAACAGACGTGTTATTTGGACCAAGAACTATGACCAATAGAAACACAATTACAACCAGGAAGCAACAGTGAAACGTTCGGAACAACGTCGACAACAGAAAGACAACAGGAAGTGTTGTCATTATGTTGTCTTTCAGCTTTTTCGTTTCATCCATCCTAAACGCAGATAACCAATCAGTTGAAAGTTTCGATTAACAGTACGTCTCGTCTAAGAATACGGATTGTTTAAGGGTACTAATCATCTACGAGTACACATCGTCTACGAGTACTTTTCATCTACAAGTACTTATCGTCAACAAGTACTTGTAATATACGAGTACTTATCATCTACGAGTACTGTAGTCTCCGAGTACTTATCGTCTAGGAGTACTTTTCATCTAAGAGTACTTTTCATCTAAGAGTACTTATAATCCAAGACTACGTATCATCTACGAGTACTTATCATTCAAGAGTACTTAACATCTACGAGTGCATATCATCGAAGAGTACTTATCATCAGAGAATACATATCACTTAAGAGAACTGGTCGTCTAGCCTTCTAGGACTAAGGAACGTGTGAGAGTACGGAACGTACAAGAATACGGATGATTTACGAGTACTGATCATCTGAAAGTATACGGATAATCTACGAGTACTGATTGTGTAAAAGTACTGATCGTCTAAGACAGGAAACTGGTCATGATGAGTATTCGCTGCTCCAGTGGAATGGCAAACCGGTCGACCAACGAGTCCTTGGTTCCTTCCCCGGATGTGGAAGAGGTGGCGTATCGGGGTAAGGTCATGCTCGGGGTCACGGTGGCTTCCTGTCTGCTGCTCGTTTCCGGTCTGGTCTTCAACTGCCTCGTTTTTGTCATCTTTCACGTCTTCAACCGGAAGCGTACGTACATCACAATCTCCAATCGATTCGTCCTGAATTTGTCCGCCTCCAATGCTGTCATGTCCGCGGCTGTCCTGCCCGCCATTTTGTATTCGGTGCTGGTCACGAATGGGGGAGGAATTGGGGTAGGTGGAGGATTGGGGGAATTTGGCGGAATTGGGGGATTAGAAGGATTTGGGGACGTGGGAGGAGTTGGAGGAACAGGAAGAGAGGAAACAGCGGTAGACAGAGGTGGAGAAGTTGATGGAGTAAGAGAATTAAGTGGGTTTAGTGGAATTCAGGGAGAAGGAGGATTGGGAGAAGTAGGAGGAATTGAAGTGGAAGGATTAGGAACAATTGGAAGAGTGGGAAGAGAAGCATTAGAGATAGGAAGAGATGAAAGAGAAATAAGTGGAGCAGATGGAGAGGCAATGGAAGATGGTTTGAGATTAGGGTTGGTGGAAGAGGATGGGATAGAGGACGGAGGAGGCGTGGAAGAGATGGAATGGGGTGGAGAGAGGGATTGGCAAGGACCTTTTGGAGTGGTCACCTGTCACGCGATCGCTCTAATCACACTCACATCGATCTCAGCCAGCATCTTCGCCGTCCTCCTCATCTCCATCGATCGCTTCTACGCCGTCAGTCGCCCCCTCCACTACGCCAAGCACGTCACCTCGTCCAAAGCCTGGGCAATGATCGCCGGATCCTGGCTGTCATCGTTCGCCTTCGCCTCCCTGCCCCTCCTCGGCTGGGGCCGCGTACGCTACGACCCCGACAAACACCTCTGTCTGCCCCACTGGGCCGGACACGCGTGGCCAGACCGATCGCTAGCCTTCGCCGTCGTCATCGTCTGCTTTGTCGTACCCCTCCTGGTCATGACCTTCGTGTACGTGACCGTGACCCGCGCCGCCCGCAGGACGGCCGCACAGGCGAGACGTAACAGCTCGACGTCTGGTATGAGCGACCCATTGGCCGTTAACCCGCGCCAATCCCTGGACGCGATGACCTTAGCGTCGTCACACCGTAACCTAGTGCGCAGGCGCAGTAGCGCTGGGAGCTGTGCCGCGCCCGTGTTCTACAAGGAGGACTGGAAGGCTGCCAAGACGGGCGTCGTTGTCATGACGACGTTTGTCGTCTGCTGGCTGCCGTTCTTCACGAACGTATTCATGGACGCCTTGGCCGGCTGCCAGAACAGTACACGTCAGCTCGGCGTCATCTTTGTCCTATTGGCCGTCTCCAGCTGTATAGTTAACCCACTTGTCTACGTGTTTAGGACTAAGAGCGTGCGAAAGCAGCTGCTATACGCATGCTTTTCGCGAGGTCAGAGTGACGCTATGGTCGTGCTGAACAGTGCTACGGACGGGAGGCGTTTCTCGCAGCCGACCAACTACAGTATTGCTATCAGCGCCAACATCAGGACCAACATTGGGCATTCATCGACCCCGCTAAAGCACAACCATAGCTAAAGCAACTGTGTAGCTGCGGCGTATCTCGACCATTTTGACAGTACATTCTTCTCGGCTATGCTTTAAAGTAACGTATTTTTAGCAGCATAAACGAGCTTGTGTGGTAAAAACGTTCTTGCATCGATCCAACCTTCAGAGATACTATTCTAATTCGGGAATCTTCTGTCCAATTCAGTTCGAAAGACGTACTGCTGAATTTTCGCATCCTGCATCTTTAACGATAGGCA
>JACEVL010000070.1:1635290-1927790 GCA_020284085.1 Aporrectodea caliginosa
TTGCCAGCATCGATATCCGTCTGGTCCCAAGTCCTCCATCTCTGATCGGAAGCGATTATTATTATTATTATAATTATTATAATTATTATAATTATTATTATTATTATTATTATTATTATTATTATTATTATTATTATTATTATTATTATTATTATTATTATTATTATTATTATACATCATCCAATATATTGCCGGAATTAAAACCAAGCGCTAAAAACTAGCCCAATGTGACTAAATGGAAGATCAGCGCTACAGTCAACTGTTGTGCACGATATATGACAGGTTAGTCTACCCTTTTGACAATTTCTGACAGAGTTACGAACTCATTTCACGCACGGATGAGCGATACAAGCGCCTAAATTGCTCTCCAGTTAGCGATCATGCGAGCAGCCCCGTTCTTGGGACAACAATCTCACACGGAATTGCATATGCAATTTATTCTGAAGCACCAAGACAACACAGAAGTAGGCCTAATGTGCCCCGACGTAAACCTACGTCAAGATTAGACTATAATTATTCACTATAATATTATCGTCGATGGTTTTATTTCACGTGGAAACTGTCCGACTAACAAACAGGTCTTGTTGTTCTGGTTGAATTGTTCTCTGCCGGGACATCTTCATTAATTTTAATGTTTTAATACAGAGCCTTTGTGGTCTGGGGCTAGTAGGATCCTTTGAAGTGTCCTGATGAAGCAATGAGAATGCTGCATCACAAAGAATAACATATAATGTGAACTATGAGGAATGGCGTATATACATATTCATATGTAAACTAAGGTTAGGGATCGTATACTTCAGCCTGGAATTAGCCGATGAGTCTGATTGTGAAAACACGAATCGACTGCGTGTCTTATTGCGCAGTCACGTTTTGGAACGAAATGAGAGCAGCCAACGGGAAACGATATATATTGGGAAACTGGGATGTTCCCGGGGGTGGGGGGGAGGTAGGATCTGCATCGGATGTTGGGAGGGCTCCGGAAAGCCAGTGTCGAGTTCACTAGTCTTGAAGTAGTAGTTTTTGTGTTAAACGACATCTTTTGGCTATGCCGTCGCCCTCTCCTTTCTGCAGGAAATTTGATCTTGAGGCTGGGACTACAGACAGTGGCAGAGTTACTAGCACTGAAGGCTGAACACAAATGTAAATGAATTGTAAATGTAAATCTGTGAAATTTCTCAGCTTCACACAAAAGCCGCGTCAGGGTTATTTACCGACGCTATATCGCTATATGGTCCGAAATAGCGAGGCTGCTTTGTGTGGGCTTCCAAAAGGCGTCGTCCATGAAGAGCGATGTAGCTGGGCTGCACCCAGAGCGTGAGTCCTTGGTTGCTGTTTAACGACACTGTGTCATAACAAAGATGATTAGTGTCGCCCTCCTCCATTCTCCAGGCTTGGGACTGGCACTACCACAGGTAGGGTAGTGGCGGAGTTCAGAGCGTGAGTGACCCATGATGTCGTTAAAATGCTGACCAGAGCTTCCTGGGTTCCCGGAGTGCTGGGCAACCTTGCACTACCAGTTGCTCCGCTCCTTGTCCTTGTACTGACGGTCCATTTCTCGGACGTATCCTATCCATGCATCGCGGTCGGCGACCGACTTCGTTCACCTCTCCAGGGGACGGGCTTGCTGTCGATAGGAGCGACACTGAGCGGCGAACAGCTAATAGGGTTGGAGGGTGCCGTCAAGTGCCGCTTAATATGCTACTAACCTCGTTACTGTTGTCTATTCCTATATCCGCCACCTGTGAAGGGCTGGGCCAAAAATTGCGAGGCGCACCCATTTCATCAAATTACATGCACACAGTAGGTTATTATATAGCCTGGTATGCGTTGTTGTTACTCTCCCAGCATTTCCACGGGCATTAGCTGGGACTCATAATTATGGACTATAATTATACGGGTCTCATAAGGCTTGCTGGTTGGGTAGGGACTGCACTGTGCAGACTATGTCTCGTTGCTGGCGCAGATGACAGAGGTGTTACTTCTGATGCTGGAAGTTATGGTTCCACTAGGGACATGGCAGATTTCCTTTTATGTATATGTATGAGGACTTGTTTTAGCGCCCCTTCAAGATTTCTACTCAGAGGCGCTCCCGACTACAGCGCGGACACTGAATCGGAGTTTCACACAGAAGCGCACGAGCAATTGCGAGTGAAGGACTTGCCCAGGGTCCCTACGCGGCGATTTGAGGTGGATTCGAACCCGCAACCTTCCGGCTGCAAGGCACCGAACATACCCCTAAACCACCGCGCCCCAGTTGTATTGTGATGTGTTGTATTGTGTGTTGTATTGTACTCCACGTTTATAATGCGACCGAGCCATACCCCTACACCACCGCGCCCCACACTTTTACCGTTAAGGCCCAATTTCCAGTGATACACTTAGACCGCAGGTGAAAACCGGCCAGCTATCAGTTAGCCACGTTGCTACGAGGCGCCATTGTATAATATCGCATATCTGCATGATATAAGATCAAAGTTATTAGGTGATAAATTTCTTTTTACATTGCAATTAAAAACCTGCAGCTCAAATTCACTGAACACGGACGTTTCAGTTATTGCATTCTTATTGCATTCTTTCCATACTGAACACGCTGCAAGCTATATTTGAAAATGTTGTTTATAGTAACTTAATCCTCAATTCATCAGGGCCATACATTCAACTAGAGCAATATAATTCTAGTGTTCAGAATTGTATTGCTTTGTTGGACGTTGTTGATGGTAGGTACTATACAGCGCTATGTCCAAAAAAGTAGTCAACCCTGTTCAGAATTATATTGCTTTCTTGGGCGTTGCTGATAGTAAGACCCATGCAGCTCTATGTCTAAAAAATTAGTCAACCCTCACATTATTTGGGGTGGGGAGATGGTTGAATGCTAACACGCTGTCACGAAGATCAGAAGGACGCGGGTTCGATACGAACTAGCCCCATAAGGTTGACTAAGCCTTCCACTCTCTAGGGGCGATTGTAAAATGAGCAGTAGGACAGATGGGCGCCATGCAGGTTACCATACAGTTAAATGAATCTTGATAAACTTGTTGTCATCTATTATAGCAAATCATGTAGGCTAACCTATTTCGTAGGCCTACTTGTCAGTTTGAATTAATAAAGGAATATTATTAATTATCTAAAAATTACTCGTAGGCCTACTATGTTTACACTAAAATTGAAATACACAAAATAATCAAACCAGAATAAAACAATGTTCTCTAAGAATTCCAATTTAATTGCCACCAATAAAGCAGCACACAAAAATTCGTCAGCAAATATCAGTTTTCTCGGGTTTCGCAAAATGTGGATATAGGTCACTACATGTAGGCCTATCACACTATAAGCAAACGTATATTTTATGTGGCATAAGTCTAGTGGCGCGACTTATTACTTTAATAACAGGTCAAACATGCGTCAGAATCTGATAATAATTATGACGCACGCTACGTGACTTGTACATTAGGTAGGCTATAGTGTTTATTTTTAATGACCCGTTACATTTTCTCCCCTCGACTAACGTAAAATACGTTAAATGTCGAATGTGTCTGTAGAGCCTGGGTGATCTCCCATGAGTTTTATCTCTCCTCAATTTCATCGTGCTGGTCGGTAACCCAGTAAGTAACACGATTATCGCTAAGCTCCTGAAAACAACTTTTCCGACCTTCGGCTTCCTGCAATGTCACATCTCACTGCAGCAGCCATTAGAACGCGACTAAAATTTCCTTAACGACTTTGATCTTGGCAACGCAACACAGGACGACTCTCACGGCTCGCAAGAGGTCGTATGGCAAGCCGCAATCTGACTCGTCCTCCGTATTTAAGCCAGCCTTGTTGATCCCACCTCTTACGGGTCAGAAAATTATTCCTGTGCCCGAGGGACATCGGTAAGTGCACTTAAACGATGAAGGGCGATGACCAGAGGCCTAATTATTGCTTATGAGCGGTCCGTAGAATTACCGGAAGGGTAGATTGCTACTGGCGAACGCCGTAGAAAGCAGAACGAATTACCTTACCCGATATTCCTCTTTGATGTCTATTAGGTCATAGAACGTCACTCGTGTCCAGCAACTCGTCTTCTTTTTGGCTTCTTAGCTCTTCCCTAGAAAGTGACGTCAGTGTGAAAGAGGTGATGAGATCACTCATAAAGGTGGAAGTGACGATGACGTCAGTGTAAAGATCCTATGGGCAGTTTTTGGTACTTCTGCTTTGATTCTAGGTAATTCTAGGTAATTCTAGGTCACATACGCGTCAGATAATTTATGATGTACATGTATGTTACGTGACGCGTATATATATCTCTGGACTCATCCTGGAAGTTGGCTTAAATCAATTAGTCAATCGATCATTCAATCAATCAATCAATCAATCAATCAATCAATCAATCAATCAATCAATCAATCTTGTACAAAGACTTTGATTAATAGCGACCATTGATTGATGCCTTGGTCATAGTAACTGTGGCGCTATAGAAGTCCTGGGTTAGATTAATCTCCGTGTCCACGTGACCTGGATTAAGTGGGACACGGTATCTGATTGGTTAGAGCGCTGCAGGTGTCCAATGCACAAGGCATCAAACGATGGCGCTCCAGAGCCAAGCCGTCAATCAGGTCATTATCTATAGAAGATCGGTCCGTTAGGATAGAGAGGCAGCCTATGGTGGCTAAGCAATTCAGTGATATTTTTCTGATGCTGAACATTTGCATAATAAAAAAAAAAATAAAAAAAATAATAATAATAATAATAATAATAATAATAATAATCTTCGTTTAATTTCAAACTGACAAGTAGGCCTACGCATAATGATTAGGCCTACAATTATTCATAGTATGACGGATGATCACAAGTTATTACAGGAATCGAATTTGACTGTTGGCAGCCATGCAAGGCGCCCATAACGTGCTATATCTCAGTTTACCAACGCAATCTGCCGAATGAAAGGCTGAGTCGACCTTTAGGAGGGTAGCGGGCAGCGATCCCGCGTCCGTGCGCTCTTCGTGCCAGAGTGCTACCATTTCCCGAAACCCCCCATCCCCTGCCGCATTGTGTACCTTCTGGGAAAATCCTCTGTTGCTCTGTTAGCTTAACCCTGTTTTTAGTTTCCAACTATTCTTACGACTTACTCTTTAAAATTCCTTATTCACCACATGGTGCTTCTCTGGCTTAGTGTAATGATCTTATGGACATTGACCTAATTACGGGTTGGTTTTAGTAATCCATCGTTTGATGCCTTGCGCATTAAACACCAGCGCGATATAAGTCACTAATTAGTCTATTATTAATATTCGAGAAATGGGACCGGCGGTTTTTAACGGTTTATAAATGGAGTAAAAGCCATTATCCACCCGTCTATGAGACCGTCATCATATCAATATCTCAAATGTTGCAATAAGACGAACCTATAATTATTCTGACTAATTTGCGTCATTAAGCAGAGATTAAAGGCGGATACTAGAGTGTTGGACATGAATGTTTCATTAGAGCTTTCAACGATAGCCAGAAGGCTTATAAACCGTTACAGCGCAAAGAGCCTTTATGGCTGATTACTAGCTCACGATGCTGGATTCTGGGCTGAATACATGGCGCCGTTGTACTATCGTATCTCTTGCCGAGGCATATTCACTTTCCTCAAGCCTTCCGGCAATTCTTCTATACACGTTTCCAAACCAATAAATCATTAGGCAAGTCTGAAGGAGAGCTGATTAAAACTGGTTCGATTCTTCAACGCAATTATCAGTAACTCAAATTGGCCAACACTTTCCGATGTTTTTGCTACTCGCTTTGCACAAAATTTGTGGCTTTTGCGGCATCGCAATACATGCAATGAGCTAGAGGGAATGTTCTAGCGGCAATGGTCTAGTGATGGCAATGGTCTAGTGATGGCAATGGTCTAGTGATGGCAATGGTCTAGTGATGGCAATGGTCTAGTGGCAATGGTTTAGTAGTAGTATCCGCTAACGACACTGTGTGATAACAAAGATCATTAGCGTCGCCCTCCTCCTTTATCCAGGCTTGGGACTGGCACTGACAGAGTGCAATGAGTGGCGGAGTTGTGGCAATGGTTTAATAGCAATGGTCTATATATTATATAGTGGCCATGGCCGTGGCGTTAATGAAAGACTGAATTTATACGTTTGATGTCTGAATCAATTCAATTCAATTCATAAGCTTTATTGATCTCCAAAATAATACAAGTTCGTGTTCATTTGTTGCAGTGGGCTAGTAAATTTATGGGTGTCAGTGGGTAAACTCAACAGGGACAATATTGTTCCGCTGGCAGAGTCGCCCCATTCTCATTATACTAGTTCCATAATTTATGCAGTAACACTTACCATTAAAGCATCAATGTGTCACGGTGCAGATATGTACAAGGTGATGCTTGTGCAGTAGTGCATACAGACTCGTGAATTATGCATAATATATCAACCATTCATCATCGACTGAATTGCTATTATCCATTTATTAAGCGCCAGTATATGATGACCAAGCATCAATCGATGGCGCCGAGCAATTGTGAGTGAATGACTTGCCCAAGGGCCATACACAGTAACCATCTCAGAGGAGGATCGAACCCGCAACCCTCCGCGTTAAAAGGCGAGCGCTCCAACGAATCGGCTACCGTGTTCCATCGATGTGCACACGCATTGTCCATTTAGGCACAGCAGAAAAATAGAGATAAAAGTTAGGCACACTTAACCTTTAACCCTCGGGCTACCAAGGGGGGTTATTACGACCCCCCCTAGGTTTTTTGCTTAGAAAACTTGTTCCATGTGGAATATAATTTTGATAATTTAGGTAGCTGTAGCAGGATCTTTTGCGCACATTTTGAGGTAAACATCATTGTGATATCTCATGCCATTCAAAAGTTACACCCGATATACCCGAGGTACCAGAGGGAGGGTTGATACGACCCCCCTTAGTTTTTCGTCTATAGTGTACTCATTTTTCTTCCTGGAAGAGAAACAGATATACCATTCTTTAGAGGGAATGCAGGGCTTCATTTGCATACTTAGATCTTTGTCTTTTGAAAACCGGAAGTGATCAAAATAAATAATAATACGCGTAATATGCGTGAAAAATGGCTGAATGGAAGGACTCCCCCCTTAGTTTTTGTCGGTTGCGTATTCATTTATATTCCTGGAAGAGAAACAAATATACCATTCTTTAGAGGGAATGTAGGGCTTCATTTGCATACCTAGATCTTTGTCTTTTGAATACCAGAAGTGATCAAAATAAATAATAATACGCGTAATCTGCATCACAACATAAACCGATATATATTATATGTATGGATATATATGTACGGATGTATATTTATACGTATATAAACATATGTAGGGATGTATGTGTATCTTGGATACATAGATCAGTTTCAAAACACACATAATTTTATATTTCTATATCCAAAAAGTACAAAATGTACGCAATAATATAAAATATCGCTAATTAAGGGGTTCCGTTGTTAAAAGTGATGTAATTTCGAGGTGCATTCACATAATGTACAACTAAATATACCACGTACTCTGTGCAGAAATGAATGCTGAATCCAATGCTGTATTACAAATTATGATATGTGAAACCAAACACGAAATCCAGGGGGTCGTCTCAACCCCCCCCCCTTGGTAGCCGATGTCACAAAAAAAGCTTGGTAGCCCTAGGGTTAACACATAGGCCTAGTCCTACTAACCTACCGGTACCTTACCTACCTTTAGACAAAGGTTAAGCGTCACCTTTAGAATACTTTACCTCTAGGCCTATACTTATCTGGAATATTAAGTTTTGACTGTTAAAAGGAGTAGGCTAGACTCACTATGCGAAACTTTACAAGCAGATCCTAGTCGAAAATAAACTCGCATTCAATCCGGATGCGTGAGTTAGCATGCCATCTACCGATCAATGCGATCATCACCCAAACGATTCTCCAGTAGAAACATTATTTCTTGACTGAGATAATTTAACAGCTATTTAATTGTTAATCAATTTATTGAACAGCGAAGAATGATAATAGTACATTACATAATTTGTCAAATTTCTTTTGTCGTCTATTTATTATTTAGGCTACCAATATTATTGCTTTCCATAATACTGGCCTCTGGTAGAAATTTAACGTTTGTAGGCTACATAGGCTACATGCATGCAGATTTGCAGAATGAGATATCATTTTAGTGCGCGAAAACAAGAACAACAGTAGCCTAACTGTTGGTGAAGTGGATATTCACACCAAGTTCCGGCACAATTTGGGATTAATCCGAAACACGGGACGCACAAGGCCGATTCCGGGACTGTCTAGGCGAATCCTGGACGGTTGGCAACCTTATTACCTTACCTGCCTATTGATTTTGTTTTGACTGAACGCCCGTAATAACTCTGGGTACAGTGACTGGGGTTTGGGGATTACGATTACCATAGCTGATTACGAAATCGTGATTTGGAACACGTCCCATCTAGGCTTAATTTATAATCATCTATTGTTTACATAGATTTGTTACACAACAACGAATTGCCATATGATGCCGGAAAACCCAGAAATAAAACAACTTACTTAATTATATAAGTTGATGTGAGATGGTGGGTGAGGCTTCGTTGGGTGAGGTCTTGTGAGTAGACCCTGGTGGCATTTAGGTCAATGTTTTGGTCAGTTATGGTCTAATGAGTGAATACTGACCAAGGTCGGCGCTTGTGGACGTTAATAGGGGTCGAAAGGTAACTTGTTGATTCTTGAGATGGTGTTGAAACTTGGTAAATTAAAACTTAAAATAGGAAATTATGGCACGTGACAACAATACAGCTGTCGTTCAGTCCGTTCCACCCTCTGGCTCACACGCTTTTGACTGAATTATTTATTCTCTTATTTGCGTCAGAACTTTGACCTTTTTACCTTTTGTGAGAGTACGTCTTCAGTTTATGCAAAGAGTTTATATAACGCCAGAAGTGTTATTAAAGGGATCGTTCGGTTATTGCTGAGTACTAAATACTGTTTTACTGGAAGGTCGGAATCGGCATACTACATTTTTTATTTGATTTACGTGTAGCATTTATATAGAACTTTTTGCCACCTGAGAAGCAGAATTGTGTAAACAAGTGCTTCGTCAACTAGTTTGCTAGTTACATAGGCATATGGCTGTATGTGATTTCTTGTATGTCTCCATGTTTGTGTGTCTCTGATTCCCTTTTGCAACAGTATTGTAAACATAAATAGTATGGTTTTAAATTTGCAGCTTTGAAATTGCATTTTAATGTATGACAAAGTGTTTTTAATTTCCTTACTGGACTGATGATTCTGCTCAGTTTAAATTTTGCCAGTCATGATTTAGGCAAATGATAGATTTTGAGTAAACTTGTTTGGTTTTACATAGGTGTTTTCATTAAGTATTTCAAAGAGAATTCCCAAAAGAAATGGCTTCAGTCAGTGATTCTCAGAAAGAGAAACTAAAGCAGGTTAGAATTACTTTTTCAACCATGTACGTTTTATATGTTAGAACAACGAATTCAATTTTTACGTTCCAATTATTAATCCTTAAATACACAATAAGTTTTGCGTATACAAGATGGTCTGTTTAAAGAGCCTCTTTTAATGAGTCTGGGCAGAAATTTGGTTTGAAATTTCAGCTCCACCTGCACCCCCTAGCCACCAACTTAGCTATAATGTGTACACTGACCGTAACCTGTCGGTGGGAAGATTAGACGGCAAGGGAGAGAACTGTGCCACCCACCCTCATATGCCGAGGCTAAGAAAATGAAGTCACTAACACTTTATGCCCATGGCTGCCTCAGGGTTAGCTTAAGGGACTGCTCTTCTTCTCTCAAGGAAAAAGTCGCATTCCATATATTGACTAACAAAGCTTCAAAGAGATTAGTGAGTAAGTTGAAAATAGATTTACAGGTGTGACTTTGTTGAGTTTACAGTTGTTGAGTGTACATTGTCGAATGTGCAGTTGACTTGTCTGAATTAAGAGGTTTAGATGGTTACTAGTACGAATTTTTCAGATATTAGCTCAAGCCAACAACATGCGATATAATTCTAACACTATAACTTTTACTTAACAGTTCAATTACAGTTTGACAGTTTAAGGAAGCATGTGCAGTTGACATTCCAGAGTATTTTAGGCATTCTAGTACTGTGTTCTTAAATGTGAATTTTTCCTTTAGTCAAATTTGTAATTTTGTGTTAAACTGTGCAGTTCAGGCAAAACATTTCTGATGTACTGAAACATGAACATGATGATTCGTATCTGCTTCGATGGTTAAGGGGTATGTCTTCGGTAAATCTCTAATAATTTAATGAGTTGTAGTAGTTTGGATTTTTATGGTGTGGTAGAGTACATGTCTAATGTTTGCAGTGCCCGACTGACAACAGAGAGATCGGGGTTCAAATCCCCACCAGGGCAGAAATTTGTATCGAGATTTCTGCTTCATCTACACCCCTCTGACTAACTTGACTGTAATGAGTACACTGACTATACAGTGCACTGTTGGTGGGAAGATTAGACGGCAGGAGAGTGGATTGGCTACTTGCCCTCATATGCCAAGGCTAAGTAAACGAAGTCGCTATCACCTTAACCTTAGATGTCTCTCAGACTAACTTAACTCTTCAGTGACGAGCTGCATTGATTTCCTAGTCATTGTTAGTAAACTTTTGTCAGTAAGGTGTTAAGGAACTCTAGAATGGGTTTATAGACAAGGTGCTCTATAATTTAAATCAGTCATGGTAGGCCTATATTATAGACACCATTTCTTCGAGAAATCTTGCCCTGAACCATCCAATCTGCTGCCTTCCTATTTCTTGTAAGCTTAACCTTTAAAGCCGAGCATGTACTTATAGAGACTGGGAAACCAATGCAGTTCGTCATTAAAGGATTAAAACAACCAATCCTAACAGTTCCTCTGTTGTTTTCTTTCTCTCTGGTCTTGGAACCTTGTACTGGAACCTTCCAGAACTTGTGCAGCTCTCGTGAATAATGTTGTTGGCTTGTGCTTGGCTTTGAAAGAGTGCTTTACAAATTTTTTAGTTTGCGATTACAAGTGTGATGCAGAAGTGTTTTTAGAGTTGCTGATTTTAATTTGTTCTGTACTTTTTCAGCACGAAATTTTGACTTGGCCCAATCAGAAAATATGCTGAGAGATGTAAGTTTTACATACATGCACAAACACATGCATGCATACACACATGCATACACAGTCACATACGTATTGTATTGTATTGCATGTGGGCATTTATAAAGCGCCTCTAGTAGTAGTGACTATACATGTACATACACACATGCAAGTCTACATATAACATACATTATAATTTATAATACATTTAGTGAACTTCTATTTGGCAGCGCCATGCTTTCTCGATTGTTGGCCCTGCAATTTGGAGTGGGCTTCCTATGGCTTTTTGCTTGGTGCCCAGAGTCCATGCTACCATGTTTTATATCCACCTTAAGACTGTTCTCTTTAGCCGGGTTTGCTCCTGAGAAGATATCCTTGAAGGGGCGCCTATATAAATCTCACGAGATATATGAATGAATATAGGCTTATGAATACATATAACACAGATACATGCATATTATATGCATACATGCATAATACTTGCTTACATACATACATGCATACATTCATACAAGCATCCACATAACACATATACAACGATACATATCTACAAACATGCAGACCCGATACATACATACATTTAGTACATATATACCTACATGTATACCATAAATACATACATTTACACACACACGTTTATATAAATGAATGAAATTAAATGAGATTTTTGTTTTGTTTGATTGAAGCACTTGAAGTGGAGGGTGATTGTGAAGGCCGATGAAATACTGACCAACTGGACCCCTCCTCCTGTCCTTCTCGCGTACTACCCAGGCGGTATCCATGGTTACGACAGAGAGGGTAGACCGATCTGGATCGAAACAATAGGCAGGGCTGATGTCAAGGGTAAGAGAATTGCAGAGGTGTGGTCATCAGTGACCTGTGACCTCTGCTTTATGGTAGAAGCTTTGGGTTCAACAAGGCAAAACAGTGCATTATGATTTTGGATTGTAATTTTACTTAAAGTGACCATCAACTGATGTAAATTATACCTGAGGAAAACTCTCTATCTCGTAAAGCATTTGTCACACAGATGCTTTGTACTTAATTTTTTTTCTATTTGATGAACTATGTACACCAAAATGCGGTTTGCGTTTGGTTTTTTTCAATAAAGCATATACTTACTTACTTACATAGAAATTATAACAATGGTACTATTGTAATTATGATTTGAATTGTAGTCTTAATTATAATTATAATTGTGATCGAACATTTATCAATCACCACTCAGTGATTCAGAGGTGCTCCCAATGCAAGTCGGTTCTATCACTAAGAAATAAAATAGACTTCAGGTGTTTCCGACACAGTGTAAGATGAATTTAACTAGAGGAGCCACATATAAGCAAACCTTCTAGATTGACCAGTAGCCAGTGCTATGGAAGACATTGGATTAGATTAAATTAGGGCTGGTACTGATTAAAATAATTTAATCGATTAATCTCCCAAATTTAATTGAGATTAATCGATTAACTTCGATTAATTTGGTCCACATTACATAAAGCTAAAAGAACTGCTTAGACTGTGTACACTGCAAAAATCCTTCAATCATTCGACATACTAAAGTTCAAATTGTCAAACTGAGAAATGTAGTCAGTAGTAACTACCTTCTATCTACACAAATCTTCTATAATTTGCCATCTTCGACTTTTCCCTCAGCATTTACCTTAAATACAAAATGTTCGCTTAATTTTCCACTCAAATGTTTCACATTATTACTGTTCGCCATATTGTTTATTCCGGAAATAGGTCGGTTGACATCACAAAATAGGTAAGAAAATTAATCGAAAATTAATCGAACAAGCCGAAATTAATCGATTAAAATGTTTAACGATTAATCGATTAATTAATCGTTAAAATCCTCAGCACTAGATTAAATTAGATAGGTTAGATTAAGGATCAGATTGAGATAGATGAGGTTCTGCCCTTGCCCATAACTGTCTTTCGTCATTTTCTGCAGTGGGTAAGAATCCTGGGTTTGATACGATGGTTTTCTTTGGTAAATGATTTCCGTGCATTTTCTTAGGCATCATGGCGTCCGCAAAGAAGAGCGACCTGATGAAGTACAAGATCTGGCAAGCTGAGCTCATCCAAAAGACACTTCATGAACAGTGCGTTAAGGCAAGTTCAGCAATAGCGTTGCTTGCACGGATATGTTGGACGCAGTAACCGATTGGTAGGGCTCTCGCTTTAGACACCTTTAAACTGTTGTCAATTGTTGCTAAATAGGCATTGGACATACTTGCCAATTGGTTGGAAACCTTCCACTGCTCGTACTCTGACAGTGCTAGTCCCAAGCCTTGATAAGGAGGAGGGCGACGCTAATCATATTTGCAGGGCTGTTAATATCACGATATAGTATCGCAGTTAGACCTGGGAGTCACTTTGGTCAGCCAATCTGACCCCACTTGACCCTAAAGTGACTTGAGGTCGACTTGAAGTCGACAACTTGGAGTCAAAACGACTTGACCCGACTTGGCAGAAAAACAACCAACTTTCGACTTTAAAGTCGACTTCTGACATGGTAATTACGATTAGCTTACGTACGGCTAATAATACAAAAATGTCATGCCAATTTGCCTGGCAAGCATTAATTTCTTATACTAATGAGTAATGAGATCTCAACACCTGATGAATAAAATTGCTTATTAGGCCTATTTTAAGCTGTTTGTGTTTGTGCTTGAATAGTTTTGTAATGCTCTAATGGGTTAACAGAAGAATCTGCAGTGAACCGCGGACTGGTTGCACTGAATGGCGTGTTATAATGACACAGTTTAATTCTGTTGTCATAATTATTTGGCCACTAACGTCATTCAAATAGCAATGCATGCGTATCATCCCACAGTACTACCACTCACCGATAATATAGTCGATCATTGTCTAATACAATTATACAACAGTTTTTTCCGTCTGCAAACGACTAATGCAGTGCACCAAAGTATCGCCAAACGATCGATTGATTAGTATGAGATCCAGATTTCTTAGGGTTGAATTCACTGACGACTAAAAGTTCATTGATTTGCGCGTGTTCAGCTCTTGAAAAGGCAGACGTGCTAACATTTATATTAGCATTTCGATTCACCAGTTTTATTAAACGTACGTGTGACGCTTTAACATATAATAAATCATGATATAGATAAATCGACACCGATAAAAAATAAGTAGGCCTAAGTTTAGGTTGGTAAATTATTTTATATCATGAAATTAAAATGGAAGCTGGATTGATTAAAGAAATTGTTTCCCTAAATGGAAGTGGGATTGATTGAAACCATTTATGTGTTTAAATAGAAGTTGGATTGATGGAAATAATTTTTACCGTAAATAGAAGCTGGATTGATTAAACTTAGTTCTTCACGCAATAGAAGCTGGAATGGTGAAAATGATTGTTTCCGTAAGTAGAAGCTGGACCCATGAGAATAGTTCTTTGCTTAAATAAAAGTTCCATTGATGAAAAATATTTTTTGGTTACATAGAAGTTGGGTCATTTTTTCATGAAATGGAAACTGGATTGATTATAAATATTTTTCTATGAAATGGAAGCAGGATTGATGATAATTATCATGGACATAGGTAGACTGCTTACTTACCAACATGAAGTACGGCATTGAAGACATTCAAATAATTTACCAACCTAAACTACGGGATAACCGGCCTAAGTAACTGCTTAGCCCAACCGACGCAACCGGCGTCGATAATACAAAATAACATCGCAGTACCGTTCTGCGTTTCTTACTCTTTCAAATGAGATGAAAATCAACTTTTATCTTCAACACTTCAATTCAATATATATCGTCAACATAAATCAACTATATTTCTTAACACTTCACTCTCAATATACAGCTCTATCTACTATTCAAATCGACTGTAATCAGCAATTTCTAACCTTTCCCGCGCTATTAGCACGTGCTCAGTACAAGCTATATTCAGTCAATGTTTACCTAAGACAAGCGGCGCTGACCGCCCGCTCAACTAGATCATGTTTATCAATCAATCAATCAATCAAATCTCTTTTATACATAATAATATACAGGTGTATTGTCCTGACACAACCCTAACACACTATAGGTATTAAAAACCCTTGTTCACACTAAAAACACTATGCAACTGCTTAAACGCCGCCGTGGCCTCACGATCATTAGTGTGGCGAGATAAATTTAGATTTGTTTGTATCCCAAGTCGGTTTAAGTCGACTTCTGTAGAAAACAACTTGAGGTTACTTTTCAGTACAAATTCGACTTGGGGGTCAGTTGCGCTAAGCAGAAACGACTCGACTCGACTTGGGATGCCCAAATCGACTGGGGTCGACTTATTGGGGTCGACTCCCAGGTCTAATCGCAGTACTTGGTATTACCGATACTTTTTTCAGTATCGCAGAGAGTATCGCAATACTTTTATTTTGTTGGTTTCACATGTGTATTGCCGATACTTTTTTAAGCCTTTCAGCGATACTCGATACCAATACTTTTTTCCACTATAATTTATATGGTTACTCATCGGCTTAAATAAGTCGCGATCAAGAAATAGTGAGAAATAAATCGTTACGCTTTGAAAATTGCCTCTTACCACGTTTTAAAATACTTTGACAATGCAGTACAATAGTAATTTAGATATCACCGCGTATTTTATGTGAATAAACATAAACTTACTTATGGTAAAAGTATTGTTATTTGTATTGCAATACTTTTAAGAAATAGTATTAGTATTGGTATTGCCAATACTTTTATTAGAAAGTATTGGTATTGCCAATACTTTACTTATAAAGTATTGGTATTGCCAATACTTTATCCAAGTATTGTTAACAGCCCTGCATTTTTGTTATGACACAGTGTTTAACAGCAACCAACCAACCAATTGGTTGTGTGCTTGCTAACACACATCATATGGGTTTGAACCTCCTCTGAAATAGTTGCTGTATAGGGACATTAAGCAAGTCATTCGTTTACAATATTGCTCAGTGCTATCAACTGATGCTTGGTCATTAAGTGAGTGGTGCTAAATAAATGTGTAGTAATAATATGTCA
The DNA here is from genome assembly GCA_020284085.1 of Aporrectodea caliginosa. Taxonomy (NCBI): domain Eukaryota; kingdom Metazoa; phylum Annelida; class Clitellata; order Crassiclitellata; family Lumbricidae; genus Aporrectodea; species Aporrectodea caliginosa. The sequence goes on from JACEVL010000070.1 coordinate 1,651,385, forward strand.
ATAATTTTGAAGCAGCTGATGCCTTGTGCATTGTGACAACTGGTCGATGGAAGTCATTAGATTAGATTAGATTAGATTAGATTAGATTAGATTAGATTAGATTAGATTAGATTAGATTAAATTATAGATTAAATGAGATGTTAAGACTAGGAATGCACTACATACCTTTCTGTCATTATCATCGTCATCGTTAGATTCATCATCATCATCATTGTCATTTCATTATCATATCATCATCATTGTCGTAGTCATCATCATTGTCATCATCATGAAGAGTAGTTATACATTTTTTAGGTATTCTCGAATTTCACTCTCGGCTTTTCTGGTTTCTTTTTAGCACAGCAGAAATGTTGGTATGATCCTGATCTTTGATATGGAAGGCTTCTCAATGAAACACCTCTGGAAGCCAGGTATTTGAACACAAAGTAGCTTATTGATATCTGATGTATTTCATAGGATGTGCGTCTTTTGCCATTAGCATGTAAATACAGACATAATAATAATAATAATTTGTAAAAATACTAGGAATAATAATAAAAGTAATAACAATAATAATAAATAACTCTTTTCAATAACTCATTTCAATAACTCATTTCAATAACTATTTTCAATAGCTCATTTCAATAACTCTTTTCAATAAGTCTTTTCAATAACTCTTTTCAATAACTCTTTTTAGTAACTCTTTTCAATATCTCTTCTCCATAACTCTATTCAATAACTGTTTTCAATAACTCTTTTCAATAACTCTTTTCAATAACTCATTTCAATAACTCATTTCAATAACTCATTTCGATAACTCATTTCAATAACTCTTTTCAAAAACTTTTCAATAACAGTTTTCAATAACTACTTCAATAACTGTTTTCAATAACTCATTTCAATAACTCATTTCGAATGAACTCACTTCAATAACTCATTTCAATAATTCTTTTCAATAACTCTTTTCAATATCTCTTTTCAATAACTCTTCTCCATAACTCTATTCAATAACTGTTTTCAATAACTGTTTTCAATAACTCTTTTCAATAACTCATTTCAATAACTCATTTCAATAACTCTTTTCAATAACTCATTTCAATAACTCTTATAAATAACTCTTTTCAATAACTCTTTTCAATAACTCTTTACAATAACTCTTTAATAACTCTTTTTTCGGCAACTCTTTTCAATAACTCTTTCAATAACTCTTTTCAATAGGTCTTTTCAATAACTCTTGCTAAATAACTGTTAAATAACTGTTTTCAATAACTAAAATACGAGCTAGAAACACATATGGAGTAAGATAAAAGTGTAATAAGAGCTGGGGACCACGGCAGTACCTGTACATCAAACTTACAGGAGTTAAGATCCATTAGACAGAAGATGTTCCCGGAGTTTCCTTTTAAACGCAGTGAGGTGAGGAATATGTCTTAAGGAGGGAGAAAGACTATTCCAAAGTCTGGGACCCCATATAACTAGTGAGAATTTGCGTATGTTGGTGCGTGAGAAATCAATGATATACTTATTTCCTTTATTACGTGTATAGTGTGAGTGCTGATCAGAAATATATTTAAAGTAGTTAGAGAATGCATTTGGGAGCTGGTTGTTTGTATATCGGTGCATGAATTCACCCACTTGATAAATATTAATTTGTTCAATTTTCAGTATTTCCAAGTCTTGAAATAGTGCAGAGGTATGAGAATTGAAGGGGGCCCTGGCCAGGACTCGAACAATACGCTTTTGAAGTATAAGAAGCCTCTTTAATTTGGTTTTATAATTAGATGCCCATACTAAATTGCCATAAGACAGGTAAGGATACACGAGGGAGTAGTAAAGGCTCAATAAAATTTTATTCGGTAAATGTGCCGAGATGCGTGTAATAACCCCTATAGATTTAGCTATTTTAGCAGAGATGTGGGTAAGGTGTTCAGACCAACCAACGTGTTGGTCAATAAAGACCCCCAGGAACTTAACAGAAGCTACTCTGGGTACTTTTATGTTATCAATTAAGATAGTTTCTTCGGATTGCAGGATTAGTTTACGATTTGATGAGAACAATATATAGTTAGATTTGCCTATGTTCAGGGACATTTTGTTCGCTTTAAACCAGTCAGAGATCAGCTTAAGTTCCTCATTTATCACACCTATTGAGTGCTGGTAGGAGGAAGTGGAGATGAACAAGTTCGTATCATCAGCAAAAAGAACAAAGTGCAAAAGAGAAGATGAGTTGGGGAGGTCATTGATGTATATGAGGAAGAGAAGAGGCCCAAGAATACTTCCTTGAGGGACTCCGAATCTCATGGTACCAAAGTCCGAGAAAATCAGATTACACTTAACTTGATGATAGCGGGAAGACAGGTAGTTTTTAAACCAGAGGAGGGGAGTTCCACGTATTCCATAGTTTTCTAACTTTTTTAGTAAAATTTCATGATCTACAGTATCGAAGGCCTTGCTCAGGTCTAAAAATATTCCTATAGAAAGTTTTTTACTGTCAATGGCCTCCGTAATTTTATTATGAATGTCAATGAGTGACATTACTGTGGAGTGACCTGACCTGAAACCATGTTGCAAAGGATATAGTAAGTTCATTTTTTCAGTATAGTTATATAATCTAGAGTAGACTGTTTTTTCTAGAAGTTTGGCAAAGTACGATATGACCGAGATCGGCCTATAGTTAGTCAAGTCCTTCCTATTGCCTTGTTTGAAGATAGGAGAAATTATGGACTTCTTCATGTCAATAGGGACAATTCCTGTAGATAAAGAACAGTTAATTATAGCGGCCAGTGGAGTAGCTATATAGCATATAGACGGACCAACTATAGTAGGGTCTAGACCATCTGGCCCAGAACTGTGGGTTAGTTTAATAGTGGAATTGAGCTGTGATAACTCCTCAGGCGAAGTAGGGTAAAAGGCAAAGGAGTTGAGAAGGGATGGGTCAAGATAATCACTAAAAGGCCGAACTGATTTAGGAATTTTATCTGAGAGATTTTTAGCAATAGAAGAAAAGTACCCATTGAATTTTTCAGCCATTTCCACATCATCTATAATTTTATGATTACCAATTACTAGCTCCTCAATACGGGTAGCATGGTCCTTATTGTCAATAAGAGATTTAATTAGCTGCCACGTCTTTTTTAGATCATTGGAGTATCTCGCAAACTCAGTTGCATAATAATCTTTTTTGCTTTCAATTTGATCAGTTTAAATTTGTTTCTATATTTGATAAACTGGTTTTTGTTACGTTCGTTAGGGTTTTTTAAGTATTTTTTATACAGGTTGTTCTTTTTTTTGCAGGAAACAAAAAGACCACTCGTCATCCATGGATTGACTGGATTATGTTTTTTATTCCCATCTCTTTCAATTAGTGGAAAAGCTGAATTATATGCATCACTATATTTTGTAATAAAATCTGTCATCATCATCGTCATCGTCGTCGTCGTCGTCATCGTCATCGTCATCGTCATCATAAATCATCATCATCATCATCATCATCATCATCATCATCATTATCACCACCACCACCATAATGGACTATGATAATGATAAGCATCATCATGACCACTAACATCACCAGCTTTGTCACTATCCTGACCATCTTCGTCATTACCGTCGTCGCCATTATCAGAACCACTATAGGTAATTATTGTCGTTAGCAATTTATTACAATGATGATCAGCCCTGTACTTATAAAGTTTTGTGGCCGTCACATTAGCATCATCATCGTCAGCTTTCTTTTCTTCATCATTGCATTATGAATGCATATTATACATTTGCATCAGCCTAAGTATAGGCTCGCATGTTTGTATATATTTAAGAATGTTCCGGCATTTATGCATGTCTGAATATAATATTATAAAGTCTACTGTAACAGTGATTTCATATGTGAAGAGGCAAGACTTAACTGGAATTCCGGACCGTGATTCCATTCGATTTCAACCAGTGACGACCAGATGCGGGATAAGAACGAGATATAACGGATCCAATCAAACCAAACATTGGCATGCGCGTTGTAGAAACCAGCTGAAAGTATATTTCATTCGGAAAATTACTTACTGTCACAATTATTATTCTTTATTTAAAAACATGGAAGCTGTGTACGACTACAGTCGCATGGCGCGATTTGTGGTATACTCGTTGTGCATCTATGTGAAAGACTCGTATAATGTAGAAACAATATTTATAGGCTACACTAAATATACCGCATTTTGAGTATGATAACAAAAGCAACCGCCTACGCCACACTTACAGGTTTAAAAGTTAATTAAGAATAGAAAATGTTCAGCAGTAAGCAGAGAGACCTCCGATACCTGCAAGTCACCTTTGATGTTGCTTTGCTTAATGTATTGAGAAAATGTGCATTCCAGTGTCGTCTGCACGAATGAAGGGAGATTTTCCTATCTTCTACATGTAGTACTCTTATTGTATTATATTGTATTTGTTAATTTATATATCGCCGCTCACAGTGAGGACAAATCGCTATCAACATAGGGAAGACATGCCTTTCTCGTCAGGGCCGTATTGACCATTAGGCAAAGTAGGCACTGTGCTTAGGGCCTACGAACCTTTCAGGGGCCTACAAAAGTCTGAAAATGAGACATTTAAAAAATTAGTTTAAGTGATTGAATTTGACGCGAAAATGAAAAAAGAAAATTTTAAATTCTAATTGAATAATTCTTGTAATTGTACTGAAACAGTTTAACTTTAAGATATTAACTTACAGTTAAGTTAAGCTGTACAACAGCCTACCTTATGTGAATTTTAATCAACATTACAAAAATTAAATTTGAGATTTGAAATCAAACATGACATTGAATTGTTGTGGCTGTAGCAAGGGCAAGTCACAGTGAGCTACTGTTTTGTCCATCTTTGACTGACGTTTTGACTGAAGTTATCAAATAATGTACAGCATGTTTTCATAGAGTCCTGAAGATGAATGATAGATATAATACATTTGATTCCGATCTGCACAAGCCAGCTTGCATGCAAGAGCATTTTCCGGAGTTTATGTATATTCCAGGTGCATAAATCGTGAACTTGGTTGAATGATTATACTAGAACTACACGAATAAGCTGGCGTTTAATGTATATCTATGGGTGTATGGATGTATGCACATTGCACAGTCTATGTGCATGTCTTGCTCGCCTTGTTAAATTATTATTTATACTTTGCTTACTTACGAAGCTCAAAGGAAATAAATAGTCTACTTGATGTGATCTGCCGAAGTATTAAAAGCTGAAGGTGTTTTATGTAATGCAACTTATTCCCACGGAGGATTTGCCAATCACACACAGCATGGCGTCAATAAATAATGAGAATGCGTAATTAAACGTTTGACTTTAATGAAGAGCTGTCAGTTGGGGTCTACGAATGCAAGAGTGCCTAGGGTCTACGACGACCTTCAAACGGCCCTGTTTCTCTTCCCACTCTTTATAAGTTTTTTTTGGTAAATTCAGATAATCACAAAGGAGGCTTAGTAACAATGACCGTACATAAGATTTAGTTTTCCTAAAGATTTCCGACGATCGTTCTAAGTTAATTATTAAGACTTCATTTGAGGACCACACTGCAGTTTATATCATCTCAAAAGTTTCTTATAGTATCTTTTTAGTCATTCACATTATTGCTGTTCTCCAGTTTTCATATAAATTATGTCCACCTTCATCATACATTGTGAAGTTTTACTGATACTTTAAGATTTATTTTCAGATAGAATTGTCCTCAGCTGCTTGCGTAACAGATACGAGGTTTAACTAGTTCTAAATACGGTTGAAAATGCAGAAAATAATATGGGAAGGTGATTAGCATGTATGCTCCAGTTGTTCCCCAACTTAAATAACTCGAAGACATATTTCCTTCCCAAATTGAGCACCACCCATATGCAATGTTAAAATTTCTTAAAGTAGATTTCCAAAAGCAAGAAGAAAATGATTTAAAGCTGAAAGTATACTGCATCTGACATACAGTATGATAGTTTGTGGAACGAGAGTATTTAGTGTAAGTTGATACTACCAGAAATTACAAGAGTCAATATGACTGTGGATGTAATTGAAACAGCGAAATCCCTTCGGTGCACAAGAACGCTAATCAAGATTCCAAGACTCTGAAAGGAAAGCAAAGAGGCGTCGGATTAATCAATGAAAATTTTATATTTTCACTAATTCTATATAAGCATCTGCCCGTATTGCAATTTGTTGCCCAACACTTATTTAAAACCAAAGAAATTGCTTTCTAAAATGCCCTTCCACTCCTTATCTTTCTGGTATACAATTCCAAGTATCAGCCGCCGTAGCCGTCTGTTAGTTTAAATTCCGGACTCTTGACAATTGATTTTGATTTGGAACCGAACCTAACCATTATCTGCCTCATCGATGTAGGTTTTGGTAAAACATCTGTAAACAACACAGTTTCTGTTTCGCTTAGCTCTTTGGGGCTGACAAATTCGGAGTTTACTCTTACTTCACCTAACATTGGTTTACTTTACATTAACTCACCTTACCACATCTTTTCTTGCTTTGTCTGACCACGACTTGCCTTGACATACCTTACTACACTATTTCCTCCGATTGCCTTCTCTTGCCTTAACAACTCTGCCCATTACAATTCTGAGTAGCCTATAGGCGTACTTGTGCGATGAACATGCCGAGTAAGAGAAGCAGAAGGAAAAAGAAGAAGCAGGATACAGCTGGTGTCAGTCCAGTCAGCCAATAGCATGTGGTTGCGTAGCAGATGCCCGTTACAAGCACAAAAGGAGCCTCGGCTGTAACAGCTCCAAGATAGTAGGCGCTGAGACGAAAGACACAAGCGGATCTTTCATTCTCGAAAACACCCCACGTATCAAATACTGTATACAAGAACAAAAACATGCACTTTCTTGCACCAAACCGAGCTATTTATATAATGCATTAAAGTAACTAGGCATGTAAATAAGGAGGTAAGTAAGAGCATCAACACCGTTGAGGTTGAGCGCCTCTTAATAGTTTCCTTGAAGGGGCGCTATATAAATTTCCGAATGACTGAATGAATTAACCATAAGATCGCAATAACAGCAGTCAGTACAAACTCGAAAACTTTCGGTATATGTGCAAAAGTCCAACGTTTAATCCAAAAGGGTCATGTGGATCCGCAGAGGCTGAATAGGTTTTTTTGGATAATATTTTGGTACTGCCTACGTATGCATGTATATATGTATGCGTGTAGGTATGTATATATGCATAAGTGTATGTGTTGTTTGCACTTATTTACACTTGCTTAAGCTACTGGGATGTTTGCATCTATCTAGAAACTAAGCATGACGCGTTTGAGTAACTCTAATTCGAAGTATTTTCACTAATTGTCAGGAAGTCGTTTCTTCATTACTTTCTGACCTACAAATTGTACCCAGAGATAAAATGGAAAACTTATAGAGGAGTTCTTATGGAATCGTTACAAAGCGCAAAATCTTGAGAGGTTATTAAAATTGAATATGCACAATAAATATTTAAAGAAATAACAATTTTGGAGTAATGCGACGTGTAGTCTACTTACTTAGAAATTGACTTGTGTAACACCGTGACATTCCAGTTAGGACGTTGATGAAAAAGAGCTGAAAGTTCCAAACAACATTAGCTGTTTGTATAAGATCGGATTAGATCTTATTTTATAGCTAATTCGGTTAAGAGGACAACGTTAAGTCTCGATTAAAGATATGGCTGAAAAGAGGTTTCAGGTAGCATGTTTTCATAAACAGAAGCCATATAGATTAGGGCACGATAATGTTCACGCACATTTTATGCCTTGAAATGTAGTCTAAACAGTGTACATCTTGGCCTTTGTACCGATAATGTCATAATGGGCTCTGTGTCCATGACGTCATGAAAAATGCAGCCAAACACTTTAGACATAAGTGAGCTAGCACGAGAAACCCACACAAAGTCTAAGAAGTTAATTTGCGAGAAACGTGTTGGGGATGCTAGCAGGCATTAAATGAGTCAAAATAAGTTATTTACATAATTATTTAAATATTCCTTGTCAAACTGTTAGTCTTCACACAGAATTTCGCTGCAGTGGCTGTGTATTTGTTTGAAATTTTATTATGATGCCCTGCGATAAAACTAAAAATGACATGTCCCTATCATGGTGTCCTAATTTAAAGTATTGTCTTCAATTATTATAAAATATGTCCAGATTATGTTGAATATCATTCCAAATTAGTTTTCCAATGAAGATTGCACTGACGGCAGGTTCAGAGGCATAAAGATGTACTGAAATTAATACTCGAAACATTCTCACAGCTGTTAGACGCTACTTAGGTTGGGTCATATTGTTTTAATCCTTAACTCGTCTTTTCTCAAAAGTAGCTGCAAAGATAACTGCATCTCTACAACATTGCAACTTTTTTAAATATTTGTGATGGAAACTTGCGATTTTAATTTAATTACATAGCAATTTCAGCCAATACAGTGCAACCTAAAGCCCAGTTTCTACTATCCTGTCACATGAGGTAAAGTCACGGTAAAATATTGTAAAATAAAATTACACTTTCCTCATGCCAATGCCTTATTTTGTTTCTTGCGTTGTCTTACATTAAATGGGAACCTAGTGCATTTTCATATCAAACGTGTGCAATTGACTTGTCTGGAGCGTGCAGTGTGCAGTATGAATTTTTAAGAGATTGGCTAATATCAATTATAAACGATTTCATTCTAATACCTGAAATGTTAAATGCCAGTTTAACTACTTTTGACAATCTGAGGAGTGTGCAATTGAGATTTAGTAGCCTAGTATTTTACGCATCTGAAATGGACTTGAAATTTAATGCAAATACAAATGAACCGGAACTTTCGATAGAAACGTTAACTGATACCATTTATGAAGATCTGCAAACAATGAATTATCAAGCATTGAACTGGTAAGATTTAGAAATCATCAGGATAACTTACGAGCCCAAGACGATCGTTCATGGTGCTTTCATTTCTTGGGAGCTGAAACCATTGCATTCCTAATATTAACATATTCACGATGTGAACTATATTCAGGAGCGACATAAATCGGTACTTTGACAGAGCAAATGACCGTCGTGTGAGTGTCGTATACTGAGTCCAGAATCCTGTCGGCCAATTGGCTTCCCCGGTGACTTCATTCGAGTTAACATCCGTTGTCTTTAAGTCTGAAATGAGACGTTATGTGAAAGCGTCCAATGTAAAGCATATTATGCGATAACTTTACGACAAATAAAAAATTGTTTCGGCTTAACGACACTTTCATATCGAAGATGATTAGTGTCGGAGGCAGAAAGCAACCTCGTACTCCACGTTTAAATTGCGACCGAGCCACCCGCAGTAAAGATCCGAGAAATTAATCTCTGATAAACCGACCCGACCGGGAAGCGAACCCGGGGCGCCGGCGTGACGAGCGGGCAACCAACCCACTCGGCCACTCAGGATCTCTATTTACGACAAATCTGAACCTGGCGTCATATATAGCCTATGTCAACTGTGGATGGTAGTTAATTGAAGTTGTTTTAACACAGACTAAACGTCTTCTAAACCGATTAAAACCCTTGTTATGTTATGTTTTGCTATGTTAATTCGTTCTTTCAACTTGACATGTCTGCGGGATCTCTCCACTGGTGACATTCCTGGTCATCAGAGCACTGCCTGCTAACAGCCGAGCTCACGGTTTTTCATGAAATTTAACATCGTATGGGTGGACGTAAACAGCGCTTTCGAATTTCCAATAACAGTGAAATTACACAGATCTTGCGAAACTCTAGGGCGGCCAACTTCAGCGAATATGAAATCAGGAAACATGAGTAACCTGTTTTCGAAGCACAGCCTGATGATAGATAAGCTCTACTTTCTCGAAGCTCCTTTGGCCAATCTTCTTGAGTTCTGCTAGAAAAAACATATAATATAATGCCCCTCTGAAACAATAGCACGATTCTATATAGGTGCTTATAACTGATGTCCATTATCGTGAAGCGACTTTACATACATGACGAGCCCATTTATAGGAAGCAGCACGACTGGAGTTCCATTTTACAACATGCACCAGAACAAGCAAACATCATCATATCACACCCGTCCTTGAATCACTCCAATGAAATTCCCTGAGCGTTTCCACTCCAAAGTCCTAAGGCTAACCAGCAACTCACTACAATACTTCCAACCACAGTAACTTGGCGAACCATTCACCATACACGCATCCCGCTCTACCTGATCCTCCTCATATATCACACTCTCTCCCGTCCCTCAGTGATTAATCGCCTCAAATTCTCCAACCAATCCATATCCGACACTGCACCTTCGAGTCTGGAATGAAATTCCCTCTTAATTCCGCATATTCTCAGTTCGTCCTTCAATACCGCCATTCGTCCACCGTCATTTGCCTCAGGCTCAAATTGAAATCTTACCCTAATCCACCCGATACTCGGCCTTCGAAGCTTATAGGCTACTGAGATACAATCGTAGCTGAGGAGAGTAAGAACCAATACCACAGCGATCTGCTGGCGGGCGGGTTTTGAGTCAGATGAACCCAGATGTTCGTATCTATATAGAATAGATGCTTCATGATTTACCCCGTGTTTCTAAACATCTAATATCGCCTTCTAAGTACGGTAAGTAGGCCTACCCCACAATTCTTTTCATGTGTCAGAAAATGTTTACCTCATGACGTAGGATAAATTTACCATCTTCTTCAACTTTCCTTGATCGGCTTTAATCTTTTCCACTGAAACAAATTTAAGCCGTTAGCATCATACATGAAAGTAAGTTTATTTGTTCAATGATTATTCATGTGAGTAGCCTATATATATGTATGCTATGTATGTAGCATGAATACGTGCATGTATGCATGCATAGGCCTATATGTATGTATGCGTGTATGTATGCATATATGTATTTGCTATGTATGCATCGATGAATACGCTATCAGAATGATAAGGACAGCATTAATTTTGCCAGTGTACGGTCGATTCCTCCCAAAGCCCCAACTCGTATGTTCAATTCAATTCTTTTTTATTGAAGCCAAAGAGTACCGAAACAGAGGTAACATGAATATTAGCCATTGATAACATTACAACACAATTATAGTAGCATGAATATTTTTCATTAATAGCAACAAAAGGGGATCCTGAAGGGACAATTGTCCCGCTAGATAGGGTCACCTAATTACTAATATCGTGGTACAATAGTTCAGTTGTTTATATTCAGAAAATCTAGTACGAAAAACATAAACCTTAACTACATTCAAACTAAGCGTAAAAAACCTTAACTAGAATTAAACCAATCCAGGCATGTACAGTATTACTTCAGAAAGTGGTTAACATTACCCAATAGTTATCAAGTGAACATAAACATAGCACGCGCTAATACAAATTAAATAAAAGGAAAGAAAAGGCGAGAAAAAGCAAAAATGGAACAAACTGAAAGGAGATCACAAAATAGAAACAAAATAAAAAAAGACACGTAGTTTTTGTAGGACACTAACAAATTAAAGAGATATGCAAGCTATGAATCCAGTAGACTTTCACGCAATGACTTTTTGAACAGGTATAGGTTTGGCAGTTTGCGAATATTTAAAGATACACTGTTCCACGCAGTTGGGCCGGTGCACTTAATCGAAAAGAGACGCGAATTAGTCCGAGCAAATCCTGTGCGATAGTCATCTCTAGCTCTGGTATAGTGATCATGTACGTCAGATACACAAGGGAAATAGTCTTTGAAGGCAGGTGGTAATAAATTATTAGCAAAGCGGAACATAAATTCACATATTTGCGATTTATTAATTTGATCAATTTTTAAAACACGAAGATCTTGAAATATCTGACTCGTGTGGGAGTTGTATGGAACGCCAGCTATAATACGAACCGCTCTCTTCTGTAGTAGGCTATATGCAACCTCATCAATCTGGTCTGGTAATTAGAAGCCCACACGATATTGCAATAGATCAAATAAGGCTGGATGAGGGAATAGTATAAGTTGGAAATAATATTTCGAGGTAGCAAGTAAGATATTCGAGATAGTATCCCCACATTCTTAGCTATTTTATTAGATATTTGGGTTATATGCTGCTTCCAGGTTAAATGTTCGTCAACGTAAACACCAAGTAATTTGGTAGACTTAACTTGCAGAATAGGTTTATTATCAATGGAGATATTGAAGTTTTGATTAGGTATAGGTTTTCTATGAGAGCGAAAGATAATAAAGTTAGTTTTGGAAAGATTAAGCGACAATCTATTGGCTCTGAACCAGTCAGCAACAGTTGCAAGCTCGGAGTTCACTAGGTCCATTAAGTTATCAAGAGATTTATGTGAGTAAAATACATTAGTGTCATCCGCAAAGAGAATAAAGTGAAGTAAGGAAGACGAGTTAGGAAGATCGTTGATATAGAGTAGGAAAAGTAAAGGACCAAGATTGGAGCCTTGAGGGACTCCATGATGAACAAATCTGAGTTTAGAAAATAGTCCATTACATACTACCTGTTGCTGCCTCTGGTCAAGGTAGCTATAAAACCATCGGAGAGGAGTGTCGCGTATACCGTAGTTTTCAAGTTTTTTTAGAAGTATAGTGTGATCAACAGTGTCGAACGCTTTCGCCAAGTCAAAGAAGATACCAAGAGAAAATTCATTGGCATCAATAGCGTGAGAGACTCTGTCCTGCATTCCCAAAAGTGCCATGGACGTTGAGTGACCAGATTGAAAGCCGTGTTGTTGGGGATATAAGATGTTCATTTTCGTTGCATAGCTATAGAGTCTTTCATACATTACTTTTTCAAGGATTTTAGAACAGTAAGGTAAGATAGAGATTGGTCTATAATTAGCTACCTCCTCTTTATTGCCTTGCTTAAATATCGGGACCACTTTCGCCATTTTTAGTGCAATCGGTACAATTCCCGTATCAAATGAGGAGTTAACTATCATGGCCAAAGGAACAGCTAAGTGCCTAAGGTTAGGATTCGCTATGCAGGGGTCAATGTCATCAGGACCCGAACTGTGCGTTGGTTTAATCGTCCGCCCCAGATTAATTATCTCCTCTGGCGATGTTGATTGAATGACAAAAGAATTGGGAGGAGGCGGTTTTATGAAATTGCGATATGAGACTTTGCTAGTAGGAATATTTTCAGCCAGGGATTGACCAATACTAGTAAAATAAGCATTAAATTTCTCAGCCATCTGACTAGCATTGCTGATCTTCGCGCCATTTACAGTTATGCAATCAATATAAGTAGAAGAAGCATCAGCTTTTAATAAAGAGCGAATTATGCACCACGTTTTCTTAAGATTATGATTGTATTTGGAGAATTCGGTGGCATAATACATCTGCTCCGCTTTGATTCGAATTTGCCTAAATTTATTTCTATACTTAATAAATTTCTCTTTACTTTCGGAATTAGGATTTTTAATATATTTCAAATGAAGTTTGGCCTTCTTTCTACATGACTTTAACAAGCCCCGAGTCATCCATGGTTGCTTAGGCGCATTACTCTTCCGTTGACTAGTTTGCACGACTGGAAATACCTGGTCATAAGCATTTTTAAGCAAATCGTAGAACAAAGCGTAGGCAAGATTAGGATCACCCGCCTCGCAGACGGCCGATACTCTAGACCAATCAATCTGTGAGAGAACTATACCAAGATGCTCAATTAATTGATCATTAATTCTACAGGTACTGTTATCCGTTTTCGAATATAGAGGGAGTGGAGTAAGATCCACCCAAGCTAGAACAGGCAGATGGTCAGATATATCGCTCACTATTATCGATGAGTCAATGATTTTGGAGCAGGCATTAGTAAAAATGTTGTCAATTAAGGAGGCCGTAGTATCAGTAATTCTGGTAGGTCGTAGAATAGTGGGAAGGAAGTGATGCGAGGTTATGGAATTAAGAAAGCAATTGGTCAAGAAATGGTCCTTACGAGCAGTGACAACGGCAGCAGCCTTGTCTGAAAGTCTGGCTGCACGTTCTCTGCACTCTTTCAGTTCCTTAATGCCATTCAGGTTTAGGATGCTCTAATTCAACTTACTTCTTCACTGTTTAACCTGACTTCTTGATTCTCCGATCGATTGGGTTTCGAGGTGCTTCTTTAATTAAAGGATTGTGTTTTTCAAGTTGATGTGACCATCGATCGTTGCCTTTATGATAATTACGAATAATTATAACGGACACAATAGAGTCATTACACTAGATACGTTCCATAGCTGTCTGCAACCGAATAACAGGATACCTTTCTGATCCACCACATACATTATATAGGTGAAATACTTCGTGTACTTACTGATAAAATCTGCAGGATTGGTGAGTGGGTCAAATGACAAACCAATAGGCTATCCGTAAAGAAAGTCGTAATTTTATTGCCAGATCCATAATAGGCGACCTAAAAATCAACGTAAGAACATACAAATTTAACTACTGAAATATGTTACAGACATGTCTAACATAAGATCTTATAAAAGAGAATGTAGAGAAATTGCGAAATGACATCAAGACATACCTCGCCTTCGACTAGAAGTAGAACCTTCGAGAACATTTGGAATATCTGACTGGATGGTTGATGTATGGTAGTAACGATTGTCTTCCTTTGTCGCGTCGAAAGTTTTGCCAAAGACGACATCAGATCGTGCGCTATCGCAGAATCCAGTCGGTTCTTGTGTTAATTCAAGTATAACGAAGATTGTTAGGCTTTACAAAAACATTCTTTTAAACAATACCCATGCAGACATCACGTCCCTAAATTAATTATATGGAACTTGCTTGCAGCAATATTCATGATATTTTAATATTTAGTAAACATGACAAAAAACTGCTTCCAATTCTACATGCAGTTCTGTTTATTGTTTAACCTTTCAGAGTGATGCCGCCCCTAACGGAGGCTTAGGGTAACGATCAACCTAACCATGGTGACGGTTTCTTTCTTACCTACCTTTTTTCTATCCTTCCTTCTTTTTTCCTACTTTTTCATTTTTGTATCCAACATTCGCTTCTTTTTAATTTTCTTCAACCCTATTTTGCCGCCCCTGCACAAGACTGCCGCCCGAGGGGACTCGCCCCCGCCTTCTTTCGGTGCGCCACTGTCACAAAGCATTAGTGCGTAAAGGACATAATCAAGGATAGCACTCGTGAGAGCCACGTGCCGAGTTACAAGGTGAGTGAGTACTAGACCAATCAGTCAATCAGACACCTGTCACCTGTTACATCGAATCAATCAACCACGCTGCTGCGACGTGCTATACAACTTACGTCGATGAGAAGTAGTTTCGGATTGGTAATAAGTTCACAGGCGATGCTGGCTCGCTTTCTCTCTCCTCCTGACAAACCACCTTGTAAGAAGTTCACACCGGAACCCATCTCTGCAAATGTAATACAATTACACAGATTGTATGGCGCCATCAGTTGCAAGTTACTTTTAACGATTCTGCAGTTACTTGTTGACTGCAGCCTCAACGCATACCATACAGGAATTACATACCATTGTAGGTAAATGTTCTGTTGTTTTGTCAGCGCAGTAGATACACTAGAGAGTAGAGACCTCTATGATATAACGAATTCTGATTTAACACGGTTGGCTATATGGATCCCAAAATGACCTTAGCAGTATTATAAGGGGACCTTCGTCGAACATTTGAGATGCGTCTATTCATCTTCCTGCTACGTGGTAATATAAGACACTTAATCTAAATTTAAAGTAATATAAATACTTAAACAGCAAAAGCCGCATCCGATGGCAAAGAGAAACAAGAATCTTAAATATCTGCATGGTACTAAGAAGTGTCAAAAATCTTGCGAGGTACCTACTGTAACTTGCTTGTAACGAAAATTATGCATTGTAATAAATTCTATTGTTTTCACTGTTTACCATTTTAATTTAACTGTTCCTCTTAAGTCCAACATCAGAGCAAATATGACCAGAAATATTACGGAAACAATATCTTTACAACACTCACTTGTGTCGAGGCATTTCTTCAGTTCCAGTGTGTCCACAATTTCGAGCATTCGATGCATTTTCAGTTTGGTTGGCATTGAATCGGGGAGTCGTAACAGCGAAACAAACTACATTTACACAGATCACTCACGAAAATTATGCATTGTAATAAATTCTATTGTTTTCACTGTTTACCATTTTAATTTAACTGTTCCTCTTACTCTGTAAGCAGGCTACCTATCTTTGCATGATTTCGTGTATGTATGTGAATTTAGAAGCAGTCACTTTTAATTGCTCACCAAAAGTTTGCAAAAATATTTCGAACATCAAGTTGCCATTATTCAGATACTGTCATAATTTCAATGTCAACAAGTACTGTCTTATATATAGAAAGGCCATAAATTGGTTCAAAGAGGTAGCTGAATAAAGGCAATGGGAATTCCACACGGCTGATCACCAAAATATCTAATTTCTGTGCACGGTACCAAAAACTTTTGATAAAATTCGTGCAAGATCTTGTTAAATAATTTTGCATTTGTGAAAATAGCTTCCAAAATAGATTAAATATGTTGATAGTAGCAGATGGTTTTCTATGGATACCTGTTCAAACACTTTAACGATGACCTTGCTATACGGTATTACTTCAAAGGTTTGAGTGGCGTACGTATGTGTATGTAGGCCTATGTATTTCTGTTAGTATGTTTTTATTGGTCTGTGTATAAGTAGTTAAAGAAAATTAAACTCGTTTCCGATTAGCTACACTACAAACAGTTAGGCTATTGCACTGGATATGAGTCCCACCGTTAGCATTTCGCGTAGGGTTAGAATCGGATAGAAGCAGTCAGTCTGGAGAACGTAGGAGATTTCCCTGCGCATGCTTTTCTTCACTGGCTGACCGTTCAAGGTCACACACCCGGAAGTGACTGGATTACGTCCTGCCATCACACTCAGAAGGGTCGATTTGCCAGCACCTGAGAAAACATTAACATTGATGTTCATTCGTTCATTAATTCATAAACAGCGCCTCTATTCGAAGATACCTTTCAATTTTTTCTATCTAGTTGTCTGTCTGCCCTTCCGGCTGTCTGTCTGTTTGTCTTCCTGTAGGTGTTACCGTGTGTATGTCTGCATGCATGTCTGTATCTATGTCTTTGTGTCTGGCTGTCTATTTTCGTCCTCACTGTCCGCCTGTCTGCCTACGAGTCTGTTAACGTACCACTTGGTCCCATGATGGCCAGCATCTCTCCGGCTTTGGCCATTCCGGAGACTCGTTTGAGAATCGTCTTGGCATTGGCCGTAACTGTCACTTCGCAAAAGACGATCGTGCTGCCATCTTGCGGTTGTTCAACGCTTCCGTACGAACACGGATTCTGCCTCTCACTAAAACATATTTCGGCCAATTGAGATATTTTATATAAGACCCAAAGCGTGTATGTCTGAACCAATCCGAGACCAATTCAGTTAGATTAATTGGAGTTACAATATACTACCGTACTCTTGCAATCATTACTTCTATATCGAAATACATTAAATTAAAGACTGCTTACGTTCTTGCTTCGGTTTCATTTTGATGCAGTGCATGGCATTCAAACCTTTGAATCTCAAGACTAACGTATTATCAGTCTGCCATATTGTACCATCATAAAGACGTCTGGCACCACATCAGTTTAGTTACTCGGGACAACCTTTTTGACTTGACGTAGCGCTTTTGATTGAGCCATGTAGGCTACCTTATGCTCGGCTTTCCATTGCAATACGATATTTTCAATGAATCTGAAATATGAATATTCTCCACCAGAAAGTTGAGAAGTGCACAAGTAGTGCATTAAAAATTTAGTGTTTACGATTTAGCCTACATGTTATTAACCAGGTAACAGAAGAAGAAGAAGATTTAGCGTATACCTCGGTCGGTCTTTTTCCTTTGATGCGCGGCTTCCCTTGATCACGTCAGACAGATGAAACAAAGACGGATCATACTGCGGCAAAATCCGATCGCGGTTTCCAATATCACAATTCACGTCCTCAAATTCGGTTTTCTCGTTAGGTAACACCATAATCGTCCGATCTGGCAGATATTTCTTTATAGATGTTGAGGAAAAACTTGGAGAAAACTAACAAGTAACGAATTCTAACAAGCCAACTTCGTGAAGTCAATCTGCTAACAACGGAGTTTATCGAACCTTTTATATATAGCCTACGGATAATTTCCTAGCTCCCTGGCCACAGTGGTCTTGTATCGTTATCTCGAGGTTTCTACTGAGCCCAAGAAGCGGATTGCGGCAACCAGCTTATTCACAGGCGAATAGAAGAATTGCCACAATTATTATGCGTGGTACGGCCCTATTGAACCTGTTGGCTTTGATATTTCAAATAAATCATCCAATATTATCAGATAAAGGTTAGCGTGGTTTAAACGCGTCTTTTACGCTAACGCATGGGGTCTTGATTGCGTGATCGTTTTGTATAAGCCTCTGAGTAGAGCCCTTGAAGAGGCGCTATATAAATTTTATGATTGATTGATTGATTGATTGATTGATTGAGAGTGGTTGTGCGATTGAGTAAGCGAGAGAACGAGTGAGTGTGTGAGCGATTCAGTGAGTGAGCAAATGCGAGAGCGATTGAGCGAGTCAACATGCGATTGAGCGAGTGATCGAGCGGGCGATCTAGCTAGTAGGCTAACTGAGAAAGTGATCGAGATGGCGAGTGACCAAATTTGCGAGAGAATGAATGAGCAAGTGAGCGAATAGGTGATTTAATGAGTGAAATATTGAGCGAGTGAGCTAGTTATGGAGTTAGCTAGTAACAGAAATAGCGAATGAAGGTAAGGGCTGGTAATACCATTAGGGTTAAATGTGTGTATCATATCGGAAAACATATTCATATTCTAAAACTGCAAAGAAAAAGGTAGGGGGAAGTGGGGCAAAGAGATTCAACGAGGCAAAGAAACTCAGCGCTATAGAAATTTATACAACCAGAAAACAGGTAACCAGTCAATCTATAAACCTTATAGACTCACTTCCGGCTTAGATGATAGTATTGATATGCTTGGCCAAAAAATGTTTTGTTTCTTATTTTAAGAAAATAGATATTTTGTCATTTGCAATATTGATATAGTTTTTGCTTGCAAATCGATCATCACGTCCATATTGGATACATTTCGGGTAAGTAAACAAATTATTAGTAAGACACGTATCACACTTCAATTAGTGTTTCGTAATCTAGCGTGCACGGACCGCTTCTATTATCACCCCACCGAGAACAGCCTACCTATGGTTTGGGGCAAAGTGATTCGCAACTGAGTTACTTTGCCCCAAGCTGTGTCGTTTTGCCCCAGTATAGTATTACTTTGCCCCATGCCGTATTGTTTTGCCCCAGTATAGTATTATTGCTACAGTATTACTTTGCCCCAGGCTGTTTTGTTGCCCTAATGTAGTAGTATTAGTTTGCTCCCGAGATTTATATAAGGTATTTGCACCTAAAATTTGTAGCATTGTACCAACTGACATTTTCCCTTCTTAATTTCCTTTGTAGACATCCTAGGCTACTTCAACCAAAGAAATCATCTTTGGTTATTATTTTGCCTAAAAATATTATTTATGTTAACTCTAAACAGATATTACATTATACTTTCAGATTGAAAATGGTAGGAAATTACAAACGCAAAACTGATATGGCATTGTGGACTCTTGAAACTATGCAGGCAGCCATAACAGATATTAGATCAAATCAAATCAGCCTCAGACAAGCTGAACAGACGTATGGGATATCACACGCCACAATACGGCGCCATCTCATGAAAACAGTTAAAACACCAGGCAAGTTAGGAAGATTTCGATGTACATTGAATGAGGAATATGAAACCGAACTGTTACAGTAGGGCCTACATAAATGACATGCAGTAGCGATTCTATGGGTTAAGTTTGACAGATGTTAGACAATTAGCCTTCCAGCTTGCAGAAAGAAACAACATTGATGTTCCATTTTCCAAGGTGACGCAATTAGCAGGAAAAGATTGGATGAGTGGATTCTTGCGGATACATAAAACGATCTCACTAAGAACACCCGAGGCGACTTCTCTCTCACGTGCAACCGGTTTCAATAGGGTGCAAGTTGGCAAATTTTATAATCTATTAAAATCAGTTTTGGAAACCGAATCTGATGTATGTTGGAACCTACGACAACCGCGAGTGATCAAGCAGAGATTCCGACGAGAAAGAGGAAAGCCAGCAATCAAATTTCTCAAGCGGAAACCTCAGCAGCCACCAAAGAACAATCAATGAGTGTGCAGAGACCTATGCGAACATCCCGTAATCCTGGGATCACCAAGCCAAGGCCTCCATCTGCAACTCGAGTAATAATTCGAAAGCCTGCATATTTACAAAACGCAAAAAACTGTGCACAGAACATTCCAAATCAACCTGTCGAGGAACAGCAACTTGAACCTGTCGAGGAACAGCAACTTGAACCTGTCGAGGAACAGCAACTTGAACCTGTCGAGGAACAGCAACTTGAACCTGTCGAGGAACAGCAATTTGAACCTGTCGAGGAACAGCAACTTGAACCTGTCGAGGAACAGCAACTGGAACCTGTCGAGGAACAGCAACTTGAACCTGTCGAGGAACAGCAACTTGAACCTGTCGAGGAACAGCAACTTGAACCTGTCGAGGAACAGCAACTTCAACCTGTCGAGGAACAGCAACTTCAACCTGTCGAGGAACAGCAACTTGAACTTGAACAATCTCAATTGCAAACAGTTCAAAGAGTATCAATTTCACAGTCAGCTTCAAAGTCGGCTCCACAGTCAGCTTCCAGGTCTGCTTCAAAGTATGCTGCCAAGTTCTGTTTGAAAACAGCTTCTAAGAAGACATCTGATATTGAATGCATTTTTTGTACCGAACCTTACATCGAACCACCAGTGGAAGAGTGGATTCAGTGCCACCACTGCAAGAACTGGTGCCATGAAGATTGCGCGGACACAGATAAACATGACGCCAATGGTAACTTTGTTTGCGGCGAGTGTTAGTTTTCTTGGTGGCTAGAGAACAGTTTCAGATTCAGTTAGTTTGCCATGTTTACTTTGCTCTTTGTTGTTTATTTTACATGCAGACTGTCATAGAAGAACAGTTTCATTTTCAGTTAGGGCCTACTTTGCTATGTTTACTTCGCTGTATAGCTCTATTTAGAAATAATGTCATTACAATAATTGATATGTTTGGTATAATTGGTATGTTTGGTTTTGATAGGCCTACCTGTTGCCTACATTATAACAATAGCGTATCATTTTACCCCGGTGAATGGGGCAAACAGATACGCCTGTTTCACTTTGCCCCAAATGGTGGGGTAAAGTGATACATGCATAGCTTCCAATAAATCACAATTTCCAAAAAACATCTGTACAATTTCAAATTTTTTCCTTACTAAGGTGTCTATGGATGGTAGAAGCATGAAATTGTACTTGGACCGGAATTGTTTTCCATTGATTACATATATAAATTTTGACTCTACGAAATGTGTATTCCTTTGCCCCACTTCCCCCTACGACTGTGCTGTGGACATCCGATAGCAAATTCCGCTGCCACTACCAGACATCATTTTTATTGTATATAGGCCCTATTTGTTTTAGTACTGAAAATGTGTGGGAATAATTAGATGACTTTGTCAATAATTCGATATTCATCTTTCTGAATTTACTGCCAAACACTTAAGCGGTGCATTTTAGAAACGCACCTGTTCCTGAATTTATAGGACATTTGAGGCCAAGTGGGAAATATTGTCATATAGACTTCATAGCGCATGCCCTACACAGTGCATATTTTAACTGTATAACAGTACAAATGTCCCAGTAGTTTTCGGATTTGCCCCAGTAGTTTTCGGATTTGTCCCAGTAGTTTTAGGATTTGTCCCAGTAGTTTTCGGATTTGCCCCAGTAGTTTTCGGATTTGCCCCAGTAGTTTTAGGATTTGTCCCAGTAGTTTTCGGATTTGTCCCAGTAGTTTTAGGATTTGCCCCAGTAGTTTTAGGATTTGCCCCAGTAGTTTTAGGATTTGTCCCAGTAGTTTTAGGATTTGTCCCAGTAGTTTTGGAAATGTCCCAGTAGTTTTCGGATTTGCCCCAGTAGTTTTAGGATTTGTCCCAGTAGTTTTGGTTATTTTCCCTAGATAATACTCTACTTTCAAATGTTGACTTACTTGACTTACTTACTTGACTTATGGCCTTGGCGATGCTCCCGCACGCATATTAAGCCGGTCGTTTATGGAAGACCTCCATCCCTCTCTGTTGTATGCCCGTGCATAGCCTCCTGAACCGTCCAGTCCATTTCTTCCATTTTTGAGTTTCATGATCAATGGGGTGAAGGCGACTGATCAGGTCTCTCCCTCCTCCTTGGTTCAGATTTAGCCGGCACCTAGTCCCGTTGCCCGAGGGAGACGACGTGGACGTACTGAACCACCTCCCTTTCAATGTTAGTTTCCAATAACATTGAAAGTAGTGTAGCAGACTTTGTCCCAGAAGTCCACATCCGTTAAAATATATGCCTTGGCCCTACAGGCTATTGGAATTAAGCTGGAAAATAGGCATTTTGCCCTACCGTAGACTCAATAAAGTTACATCTATAACCTGTATTAGCCCTGGATAAATCGAAGGTCATAGTGTTCACTCAGGTTTGACATTCTTTGTTCCCAATGCTTATAGCTATATGCCCAAATTGACCATTAGGCCTATCTTAGACATATAATTATATAAGTTATAGGGCCTATAACCAACGGCAGCAGTATTATAAAACGACCTCACCTATTTTATGTCCGAACAAATCCCACTGTGCTCAAATATCACACGTGGATGGAAGTGTTATAATCCACGGTCTAACATTGTGGTCAATTCCGGTTTAGTCATTTTTATTGACATATCACTATACGGGTCAGAGGCGCTACTTGGATTGAGAAAGTTGGGGAAACAAATTTCTTCCTCGATTCTCCTCTGTTATGTTATAGCCTATAGTTATTGTTGCTTAGTATTAAAAACTCACAGGAGAATGCCAAACTTAGCCTATACTAAACCTAATTGGCCCTGTGTATCCATAATGTAACATAACATAACATAACAAGGGTTTTAAGTGGTTCAGAAGACGTTTAGTCTGTGTTAGAACCACTGCAATTAACCTGGAACATGATTAATAGCCCAATTTTCCTAGCTTCTTCTTAAAAGCTGTGATAGTGTCCATTGAGACAGTAGGCTACTATCATCCAAACTATTCCACAAATTTACAACTCTTGCACTGAAGAATATGGGAATTTGATATCCCAGCATAGAGTGAGGATGCAGGTAGGCCTACCACGTAACTTCTGAAAACACTCCTATATTATATTTAAGACCCTACTACAGGCCTTTGAGTAATGAGTATCCAGTTGGCATTATAAGTAAAGCGCTGGAAAAGCTTAACGTCATCGGATGCTTATGAGTTAAGTTCTTTGGTAGCTTTCTGTGGTAAAAGCCGAGCGGAAGCTAGTTCTTTGATTTTATAATCGAGCATTCGTTTGTTGGAGCGTGTTAAAAGAAAATTAGTTTTACGATCGATACGCTTATCTGTAACTTAACATTTACTTTTTACTATGGGAAAACCACAAAACAAGAAAGGTGGGAAGAATGCGTCCGGAGGAACCCCGAATTCCAAGGTAAAACGCGAGCATTGTGACCGACCAGATATAGTGCTTGAGCGATAATAGATTTACATGTATCCCTCTTGTTGCAAAACTAAAATAAAAAATTATAGAAGGATGTGAATAATGCGTCATCTACAAAATATACAGATTGCATCGACGAATTATTGTTTCACGGATTCAAATGTTTGCAAGTCAGTACTAAAAGCATTGAAATCGAGTTCTGGGAGACACGCGTGGTCTGAATCAAGTCGCACACGTGCGTCAACTTTCTTGTATACCAAGAACCGTGAAGAATCACGTATAATAGCTAGGGAAAACGCTTTTGTAGTAGTCAAAAACGTAAGACAATAATTTCATTGTGGTATAACAAAGGATTGTTTGAAGACGTATTGTGTTACGCGATAATTAAAATAAATATACTATTCGATTAATGGTTGATGAAATTAGGGTGACCCTGTTATCGGAACCTTATGTTTCTTTATGTTTGCCTATTCACGCCACTGTACATGAATGTTTAAATTGTGCTTGGATTATGTTAGTATAATTGAGGGCATTCTGTTAGTTTAATGGACCGCAACTGTAGTAGACCGCAACACAGAGATTTTCAACCGTTCTTCTACGGTATATTTTGGCATGTTACGCGGAATGTACCATTTTTTTTCTCCATGCAACAAAACAAATCTGACAAAAATTTAGAAGAAATGTGCTGAGTCTAACTTAATTTAATGGATTACTAATCAGATACGTTGTGTTTTAAATTATTGTTGGAATTTGATATTGGTTTGACATTGGATTGGAAAACCTGAATATCTGAAGAATTGAATAAAATGCTTGCAGAGCTGCATTATTTGCTTACCAATCAACTAATAGCTAAGAAAAGTATTAACATTCTGTAAAAAATTTGTTAAGGAAATTAAGTTGTAATGAAGGTTTTATATATTAAGGGCCACAAAAATATCTTGAAACATTACTGTTTGAGTAATCTAATGCTGGAGTACTTTACAAAGATTTCTTAATATTTGCAGCCGAATACTCCTCAAATGAAGAAAGCTGGAAAACAGACGCCAACTCCCAAATCAGAGCCATTTAAGAAGAAGTTTACAAAGGAGGAATCTTCGTCTGATGAAATGGACTCTTCGTCAAATTCGTTCGATGAAGATTTTGAAGTAGGTTTTGATCTTAATTCCTTTTGTTACAGTATTTCATATATTACTGAAATTATCTTCTAATTAAAACAAAAAACACAGACTATAATATATGCAAGTCTTGCTACAAATTATGTCCAATCACACTTGGGGTATGGTCATTTGACTACTGCAATGTCCAGCGTGATTACTATAAATCAGCAAATTAGTATATTTTAGGATAAATCATACTGCAAATATATATGCTGGATAAGTAACTTAACACTAATCAGTAATTAATAAAGCAAATTTTTTAATAAATTTGTACTCTTCTAAAATAATAAACATAACAATGCAGATGATAGGGTGCACTAGCCCTGCCATATATACACAATCATGATTAGAAAGTTGTTCCTTTTTGTTCTAAAATAAGTCTTTAAGTAATGGAAAAAGGTAAAGGAAAGTCATGGATTTTTGTTTTATTATTCTTCTGGCAACCCTGCTTAGCAGACTTGTTTCACAGTATTTGATCTGTTGATGGGAATTCTTTGGTTGGCTCCGCATGTGTGCATGGGCCCGCCATTGGTGACTCTTTTCTAGTTTACCGTGCATTGTTATGCTATGTAATGGTCTAGTTGCAAATGACATTTGACAGCATATATGGGCCAGCGCAGAGAAAGCGTTTTTGTAACATATGTACTTAAAAACTTGCTATATTAAGTGTCCTTAATCCTCATACACACATGCTTGATTCTGATTCTTGAAAAGTGTTGAAATTCCCAGTGTAAATGCAAATATACTAGTGCCTTTTAGGATTGCCTAGGTAGCATTATGTACATGTCATGTACAGATAGATGCATGTATTTTTGCAATTTAACGTTTCAACTTTTTCTGACTTTAGTGTCATTATATTTGTCTTTAGGCTTTGCTGAAAGGACCTACAAAGGTAGTGATGGCATTTACTAAAATAGTTTTAATAATTAATTTAAATAATAATTTTAATAATTTAGCAAATCAATTGGGTTTTTCTGCAACTTATATAGCTGTGTTTGTATTGTCATAGTACAACATAATTAATTCGTTTTTGCTTATTATGATGAAGATACGTTATGTCGACATTGCATTTCTAAATCTACCAGAAAATAACCAAAAACAACATGTCTAAATGTTTGTTGGAATTTTGCCGATTGCATTTTCACTTCTTGTTTACCACAAATTGTGTTTATGACTTCAGTTTAAATCATAGTAAAATGCGTAGGCAAAAGCTGTTGACTTTCTCGGCTTGTTAGGGGCAGAAAACACTAAATTTTTTGTATAATTTAAAGTGAATGAACTCTTTTAGAAAACCAAAGTTGTCGAGAAGATTCCAAAACTTGTGCCTGGTAAGTAGCTCAACACTAATCATTAAATAATAAAGTACACTTATCAAATTAATATATATCAGGCACACTCTTGTACTGTACATTTTAAGAAATGTTAACTTTTGTTTCAGTTTCCTTAATTTTGTGAAACTTAGAAAAAATTTGAGAATAGTTTATGAGATGCAGTGGCTGATTGGTTAGAGTGCTCACCTTGTAAAGCAGATATGGTAACTGCATTGGGACCGTGAGTAAGTCCTATAGTCAATTAATTACTCGGCTCTACCGATGCTTGACGATTTAGATTCTGGAACTTAATAAGTGCATACCACTACTAGTTATAATAATGATACTAAATTGGCTTTGAAACAACCTATACTTCATCTTGGATTTATATCAAAGTTTTCTAGTTTGATACTTATTTTTAATGTTTTGCTTAATAATACAGTTAAAATTTTGTGTTATTTATATCAGACCTTTGTTGCACTATTTCGACTATCTGTTTTTGTCATAAAGACCTGCTGTTGCAACCACTAGTATATGCTTTGTTTAGCATCATCAGTCTTTGTTGTATTTAACTGTCAATTACTGTCATACAATTTTGTTTGCTTATAGCTAAGGAGAATGGCCAGAAGGATAAAACACCTAAACAGAATGATAAAGCAAAGCAGTCACCTAAAGCTGTGACGCCTGCAAAAGCAGCACCTGAGAAGCAAACACCGGGAAAAGCAGGACCTGATAAGAAGACGCCGGGTAAACAAGCTGCTGAAAATAAAACGCCCGGAAAGCCAACTCCGGCAAAGGAAACACCTGGAAAGGCTGCTGCACCAGGGAAACAGACTCCTGGAAAAACAACTCCAGGAAAGAAAGAGGCTGGCCAGAAAACTCCTGAAGCTAAGGCTCCAGGCGTTGTAAGCTCTGCACAGAAAAAGACTCCAGCTGCAACATCGGCCGTCAAGGATAAGCAGCAAAAGCGGAAACGAGATGACAGTTCGGATGATGACGAGGAAGTAATGAGTACGTTGTCCATTGTTGTGTGTTTCTGTGGATCTTTTGTTGCTCTGCATGTTGTTTTATTACTCCTGTTTTATCTCTTAATCCTTTAACGATGAGCGTGTACTCAAATGTATGGGAAACCAATGCAGCTTGTCGTTAAAGGGTTAATGTTCCTTTACCTGTTCGTTGCATATGTCTTGATCAATTGTTATATATAGTTTTTGTCTGAATTTTTATTCTTCGGTTTCGCAGTGAAAAATATGTTTGGTGCATGCTGGAGTTCATTTGCCAATGTACAGAACAATAAATTGTTCAGACTGTTTCCTGAAGTTACAGTGAACTCTTTGATCTTGACTATTTTTGCAAAATAAAACACGTCGACTTTGTGCACCGCCTAGAGGAGTTATTAAATCCCAATTTTGTTAAATATTATGTAGCTTTAAGAGACTGAAATGGCTGATTACATAAAGTTTCAATAGCAGCATCTTTACTAAATTAAAATATTTTAGTTTCAACGAAACTTGCCAAGACGAGTAATACACCAGAGAAAGTCGTTTCTACACCGGTGAAGACTACGCCTGCAAAAGCTGCTACACCTGTCAAGTTGGCAGGCGAAAAGAGCAAAACACCAGAGAAGAAGGTTGTTGCTGTCAACAGCAAGAAGCGTCAGCATGATGAGAGCGATGATGAAGAGGAAATTGAAGGTAATTTGGATACATTGTTTCTTTTTATCGTCTTCAAATTTCTACGGTGTAATTTAGAATCTGGTTACGTATTTTGTGTTTGATGCACTCAAGCAGAATTACCGGTTTGGCTTCATCAGTTGGGTATAATGTACCAGTTTCTCTACACATCTTGAGGAGAATTGACCAGTTTGATTCTAGTTCAATAACTTAAACACTGCCTGTTTTAAATTTTACAGAGGATTAATTAACGTATCGATGATGATGTGTCTAGTAGAATTTTCTAATGAAATGTAGTCTGTTGTCATGCGACTTTAGTGATGAGCTTTATGGGTTTCCCGTCACTTTTAGTACATACACGCTCGTCGTTAAAGTGTTCAGACGTGCTGTACCGATATAATTGATGTTTGTAAAAAAATCTTCTGACCATCATTCAGTGCTGTCAATAAGCTGGTTTCCTGCGCTTGGCTTTAGAGTAGCACTTTAGAAATTAGAGATTGCGATTAATTCTGGCAATTTATGTTCAACTGATTGCTTGCTGTAGAAAGTCAGGTAAAGAAATTGAAAGCAGCGACTGAAGATGGAATGGAAAAATTGGGAGGTCTGTGATAAGCATGTTTTGTAGTAAGGATTTTTTTGCTGTCCATAGGGTTGTGTTTTTGCCAATTGCATTCTAACGCGTTATTGAACTAATTTTTGGTAAGTTTATATGTAAAGCACAAAGTAATGTAACCAAATACAACACTTAATATCGTATTGTAGCCACTGGCATGTTGACATTAATAGACGAGTCTTTAGCATTTTTCTAAGTCCCTCAAGCAGTATCTCATGCTAAGCATATCATGCCATACTGCAAGTGTCTGCTCTCGAAACATTTTCTTTTCCCATCCATACTATAACATAATTATGGCAGAACACATTAAGACTGTCCAGAATTGACCAGCCTAGCAGACAGTCAATTGTTTATGCCATGTATGTTCAGGCAAGTCTATGCAGACACTTGTAAACTAGAAATTAAATTGAAATTAAAAAACTCCTTTTGGTAGCTCGTGCAGAATTTAGTGATGCTGCATAAGTTAATAAAACCATGTATGTTGGTGCAAATCTATGCAGAAGATAATTAATTGGTGCCTAGAATGTGGTTGTATAGGTAACTAAGTGAATGTGCTAAATAAAAAATTACTGGTTCTGATACTGAGTTGCTCACAGTACTAATGCCGAGAAATTCCTAGTGGTAACAGCAGTGTTATGAGCTTCCGCGTTAGGACTTTGAGTTCTACCATTTGTTATGTTTTGTTTTCAGCCAACATTATTGCTCAGGATATTCGGTTCAAAGGTAAATTTTAGTTTCAAATAATTTTTCCTACATTTTTCATATACTATATATTTTCTAAAAAAATATTTAGTTTTTGGGGAAAGAATTTAGCATTGATATAGACAACTACGAATTTAATTGATTAACAAAACTCACTCTGAGAATTCTATTCGAAATTTCTTTTGAACTCGTAGAGCAAGTCGACAAGTGCATTCTGTTCATCAAGAACTTCACGAAAGACGTCACAGAAAAGGACATCATGGCCCTCAGCAAAGACATTCAAGAAGTTCAGCTACGCAGCATCTTCTCCAAAAAAGTCGATAATCAGAGGTTTGCATTTTTCTCTAGTTAATTATGTGTGAGGTGTATATATATATGTATATATATATATATATATGTATATATATATATATATACTTGGGGTTTGGTTTATATATATGCAATGTCTGTGTGTGTTTGTGTCCAGTATTGACTTGTTTGCACATTCCCAGTTTATGTGCCATTCTGCTTAACACAAAGTGGTGTTATGTCCACCTAAGCTCTTAACTTAACACACCATATGGTTAACCCATCATACAAGAACTACAGTGTAGTATTTAATGATCAATGTTGGAGATGTATATTTTAACTTTTAAAGTAACTTGCAAAGACCTTTGTAGAAAAATGGTGTCTTTATGTGGTCACTTTTGGCTAAATATTGACTGTTTCATGATTATCCCTTTTTAGAGGTGGCCTGGTTTACACGATGTGTCATGAGCATGCATCCCACCAACTTTGTGTTAACGAATCTACTAATTTAGTGTTTAAGTGCATTGAAGGACTTATGGGATATGGAAAGTGTATATTTAGGTAGTAGTATGATGTAAAATGTTGCTGAGCAGAGTCAAATACAGCATTCTTACATAACTGTTCCAAGAGGAATTACTCGAAACTAATATTGTTGACTTCTAGTGATCCTTTTCCTGATGTAGCCTTTCTGTTTTTGGTTCTTACCCACCCTACCCATCTAGTTTTCCTACCTATGGGGATGACTCGATAAGCACTTTGTGCTTCTTCTCCTCATTAGTAATTATTCTATCGTTTATGAACTGATGTATCTTATCATTGCACTGTTTATACAATACACATTAACTTGTCTAGTTATCATTTCTGAACATTGTTTTAAGGTATGTTATGTTTCTTCTATTGAGTTCTTGCTGTTCACTGATTCAAATAAATAAATAAAAAAATAAATAAATAAACAATCAAAAATTGCCAACTCAGGAGTATACACGATGGGATTGAGCTGCTGTGAAGAAGTTACTTGTATTTAAACCATGATCAATGTTGGAGATGTGTATTTAACTTTAAAGTAACATGCAAAGACCTTTGTAGAAGAATGGTGTGTCTATAAGGTCGCTTCAAGCAGAAGGCAGTCTTAAGTGCGTATTTTGTGTTTTTTCAGTTTTGCATACCTTCGCTTTAAAGACGAAAAGACAGCGGACGCTAACTTCAAACAGCTGTCGAACAAGAAGCTTGGTGGAGGCCAGATCGTTGTTGATTACGTTGGAGAGAAGAGCAAGAATAAGACTCACTTAAAAGCCAAGCCGCTTTCCATCGAGGATATTGATCCACTGAAGCTTTACATTAGAGGTATCAACAAGACCACAACAGAAGCGGATCTGATGAAACTCTTCCCCAAGGCACTCAACGTTGCCATTCCACGGAAGCTAAAGGACAACACTCCGATTGGGTAGGAGCCAAAACCGTGAAATCAGATACAGAGAGTTACTTTTGGTTGTGAGATGGCAGTTGAGTAGCAGTTGTGCTCAACTGCTGAGCGATGTTTGTTGATGTTGATTTTGTTAGTGTCGATCATGAATGTAGTCGAGCTGAGAATATTATACAGCTGTATTTGATATGCCCTCCTTCCAAAGTTCAGAAATACACTCACTGTCACACAGCAATACAACGTGGCATCTAGAGTGCTGGGCAGTTGTGCGTGGAGGACTTGCTAATGGTCCACGTACAGTAAGTCTCAGTGGATGCTTTAAACCACATACCTCGCATTACGGGTCAAGCGCTGTAACCAATCGGATATTGTGTCCATTGAGCAGTGTTACAATGTATGCTTTGGCTAGAATTGTTGGTGTTTGTCCTGAGGCAGAGTTTTAACTGATCAGCTGAGCTGTAGAGGTTAAAAAATAGACTTTCTACAGGATTGCATTGTTGCTATCATGCACTTATTGAGCACCACTATCTAACGACCAAGCATCAATCGATGGTGCTGAGCAATTTTGAGTGAAGGGCTTGCTCGTGTTGCCTGTACTGTAGCCATCTCGGGAGAGGAGGATTGAACCCATGCTCTGCATTACAAGTTGAGCGCTCTGACCATTAATCTGAGAACGGGTAATGAATAAAATAACATGTTACCCTAATTCTTCAACAGTATAAAATAGATGATCTGTTTTGCATTTGCCGATAGGTATGCGTTTGCTACTTTCAAGACCCAAGAGGAATGCAAAGCCGCTCACGATAGCATGCAGGGCAAAGTTGTAGATGGCAAGATCCTTGTCGTTCTATTCGCCAAGAAATTTTCCCAGAAGAAAGTCGTACCGGCAATACTACAGTCTGCTAAACCAAAGGCTGCTGCCACAGCTGCTGTGAAAGCTGAAAAGCCGGCTGGTAAGTCATCTCTGTATTTTATACGCCTTTAACACTTTAACGATGAGCTGCATTGGTTTCCCAGTTGCTTTTAGTACATGCTCGTTGTTAAAGTGTTAAAGGCATTAATGAAAGTGGGTAATAGATTTTAGTGAGTATCCACTTTCTTTGCATTTTGTTTTTGTCGTATTTTGCTACGATGAATCGTGATTTCAGAGGCAGTTTTTATGAAAGTCATTACTACATTATATAAGCTGTTACAGGCATTGAATACATGAGAGATCTTTAGTGAGGTGTCCACTTTCATCGCATTCTGTTTTCACTGTATTTCACGAGAATGAATCCTGATGTCGAGGGTGATGTGGAGATGATGCTGTTAAAGTATAAGTATATTTTAGATTTAAATGTTGCTGACATGTTTCATTCTCATTTATCTGAAGCTTTGTGATTCTGTGTTTGGTTTTCATGTCTTGTGTATTTGTGCTTTCAGTGAACAAAAAGACAAAGCCTGCCAAGAAAGAGGAGGAAGTGGAGGATGATGAAGACGATGATGATGAGGACAGTGATGATGAAGATGACGATGATGATGACGACGATGATGAAGATGAAAGTGGTGATGACGATGATGATGATGACGACGACGATGATGATGACGACGATGATGAAGATGAAAGTGGTGATGATGATGATGAGTAAAGTAGACAATGAACTTGTAAAATCATGACTTGCTGGTCAGAGTTTATAGATTGCATTCGTATTTTGAATACGTATTTGCATCAATAAAACCGGCTCTGAAATTATTCCAATTTTATGCTGACGTTGTTTTATTGTGTGTGGTTGAAACTGAGAATAGGATTCAAAAAGTCTCCATGAACTGCTACAGATGATGCATTTTTACTTCTAAGTGAATATCTGTACTGTTAACAGTCTGATCAGTACATTGTAATCAATGTTTGGACTTGCAATATGTGGTACAGAGCAAACGCGTTGAGAATCACATGCAAAGAATGTTTTTTTTATTACGGTGATGGCAGCTTTGGTGGCAGATACACCATTTGGAAGATGCACTTTGTGTAGTTTACAATTATGGTATCCATCTTGTTTAGAAAGTTACTCTCGACATACCACTGTTGTCACTACTTTACACTGGTCTAAAACTGTTTAGTAACTTAGGTACTACAAACTCTTGCATGTGCAATTCATCTTGAACAATTGCATACAAGTTTGCCATGTTCCTGCTAACAGAATTGTAATTTGCTTAATGGTAGGAGGTTACAGTTATGAGTGACTTTAGAACCGTTGGACTACTTAAGTACCGATGTATGCCACTAGGTCTTGAAAGTCTTACATGGAACTAGTGATTGTGTGGACACTCTGAAGTGCAGGGGTTTTTCATTTTGAAGAACGTTGTAGGGATGTATGAATTCTACTGCTTAAGAAAAGCTAGTTTTAAAGTTGTTAGGGGCCGTCCATTTAGTATGTGAACATGAAGGGGAGGGTGATTAACCCAAATGCATATTTTTACGTATATTAGATTAAGATCGTTCTATAGGATTCGGGGGTGTAAAAAAGTACATGTGCATACAGGGAGGGGCCAAATTTTCCACATTTCTGCGTATGTACTAAATGGATGGCCCCTTTTAATACTAAGGTAGAGTAGAGTAATGGTAGTAGGTAATAGGGGCCTATCATATCAGTGTTGCCATTCTCGGGAAGTACCGTCCTATGCTTACAGCAGAAACAGTGTTCAAGCTTTATGGTAGCTGCACTTCGGAAACGTCTCGAGCTCGCCATTGTACCTTTCATGTGCAATTACATGTACATGTATGCAGCGTGGAATTGTGTTGAACAATGTGTTTCAGAAAGGTGCTTTGATCTATTCTTAAATTGAGAATCTCCGATGATGTGCTTCAATTCTCTAGGGGTTGTGTTACCACAACTACCACTACCCATTAGCTTAGAGGGTGAGGCATGGTCCTTTGTGATTTGCCCTGGCGCGGTTGCTCTTTTGTTATTTGCCAACATCCACAACATGACCATTTATTTAGTCCTATGTGGGTCCCTTCTGAACATTCTGGAAGGAGTCGTCAATGTGAGCCATGTTTATTATAGGCCAAGAAATTGTTGCCATCTGTTGTTTATATGATGAGGCTGGCTAATAATGGGTCATGAGAACTTGATAAGTCTTTGAGAACACACGAACAACACACACACACAATTTGAGAAGACGAATTAATGCATTTCAGTCTTAAGTTAATATAAAAATGAACAACAAGTCGTTATCTGAAGAAAATGGCGCAAAATTGTTAGAATCGATGAAAGTAGATCTACAAAAGCTATACATTGGTCGTTGGCAAGTAATAGGGCGTATACTGATTTTACGTGGAACTTTTTCCAGGCCTCCAGTGATACCTTTTACAACGTTTCAGCGTGCTAATTTATTTGCCTATAGTTCGCATTTGCTTAATTTCTACAACAACCCACTGTAGCAGAAGTGTCGATACTTTGTTACCAGATGACTTTTTGCGAATATATTGTTATCCGTAATACTCTTTGGTAGCCTATTATAAGTGTCGGTATCGGTTTAAGAGGGACATAATGGTTGCACACCCTCTTCAACTCTTTTACAACTGAAAACACTGCTCTTTCACAGATCATATCCTGATTCCTCCTCTTACTTCCCTCACCGTTTCAATTCTAAACACCATCCACCTTTATATATAATAGCCGTCTGGCTGCCTCGTCCCGTTGAATCTTGACCTGGACCCGATCCCCCGCCTGTCGAATCAATGGATTAATACCAGGAATTGGTTAAAAACTTCTAGATTAACATGGCGCCTGAAGCCGCCGTTCCGGTTCTTTTTCTTTAGGACGGGATCACTGATTAATACCTTGATTGCGTGTCTCAATTAATGTTAGTGTATCCATTGCTGTTTAGCATCGTCGTGAATTTTGAATATGACCCTTAGGTGTGCGTTCGTTCGCCCCAAACATCATCATAAATAAGAGCGCTATAGAAGTCATTAGCTTAAAATCAGTGTTAATTATTGTTCGTTTATCCATTGTTGTCTGGCGTCGTCGAGCATTTGAAACATGACCATCTTGGATGTGCGTAGTTGGTCGTAGTTGGGTATCGATGGTAAGAGGTGGTAGCGGACGTGATCGTGGTTCTTGACGACTGCTCCGTTCGCTCTCTGCACGTCGCAGGCACGGCGCTTCACGTAGACTTTGCCGCCAGGAGCAGCATGCTTCGGACGGTCATCCTGCCCAGAAGAAAACACGAGCACAAAACAAACTATAAATATAGGCCTACATACATGTTTAAATTCTGCTCTCTAACGATGAAAACTGCAATTCGGGTATCTGATTCGCTAAACTGAATTCCAGTATCTGATTTACCAAGAAAAGCAGTAACAGTCTTGCTACCGGTACCTACCTATGGATGGATCCAGAGTTTTAATAAAGGGCAGCTTATGACAGCAAAGGCCGTTGCCGCCGACAAAGATTATTTTTGGCATATTACAGCTCTTTTGGTATCTACCTAGGAACTCCACCTGCATTTTATAGCTCTCTGAAAGCTACTCTTTCTAGCCGTCGTTGGGCCGGGAGCGCCTCTGAGTAGGTATCTTGAAGGGGCGCTATATCAAGTTTCTTTGATTGATTGATTGATTGGCCTATTCAGCTACGGGATATGAGAAACAGTGCATTCATTCATTCAACTATTCGCTTTTTATTACTCGTGGATTTCAAACACGGAAAAACCACCACGAGTGCAGGATTACATTGATTACGTCAACAGCGCGAGTATAACTGCTGAAAATGTACTGACGAACAGGACTGAGAAGCGAGAGATAAGTGGAAACACGCGCTCCATCTAAGTTAATATGTAGCGCCGAACGTGACCAATCGTTTCTTGAAACACGGCTGCCTTGATTGAGCGCAGAGGTGCTTAATTGGCCTTGATTGAGCGCATAATTTGTGCTTGAAGTAGCCTATGTTCATAGTGCTTGTGCTGTCTGTGTCAGTTCCATGTATGGATAAGGACAGTAAGGTACGAATCGGCATAGCCTGAGCCACATGGTCTTCTGGCTGCCCATTGACCAAAGAATGCGTTTAAAAATCTGCTTCCTAGTTCAGAGGGATTACATTTTAATCGTTCGACCTATGTTCCTTTGATGTTTCGCTCTGGCTTCTCCGTTATTTTATGGTTTTTATAGCACATTTATCTTTAACACTTGAACGACGAGCTGCATTGGTTTCCCAGTCGCTTTTAGTACACTCTCGTAGTTAAAGGGTTAAAGACCTGTCGATTTTGATGCATGTCAACACAGGCGCTATATACATTGTTAATTATTAATACTAATTAAGCACACATTAATCGGTTTATCGTTAACTAGTTCTTCAGTTTATAAAACCGTAATGGCCCTTGACATGCATGGATGCTTTTCGTATTCGGTTTATGACCACTCTGGCCACCGCGTAGTAGAGAGTGACGCGGGGAGACAATCTTGTCCCCATCCCCGCCCCGCAACAAGTAAATCTTCCCCATCCCCGCAGGGCTTTTGTCCCCATCCCCGTCCCATCCCGCAGGTTTTCTCTCCATCCACATCCCCTCCAGGACGACATCACATTCCCCACAAAATCCGTTACACCAATTCAAATTTAAAAACTACATTTTTAGCTTGCAAAGCTATTTTTATTGATGTCTGTTATTATCTGTTATATTATTAGTCTGTTATTATCTTATCGACAGTTTGCATTAACCAAGTCCTGACTATTTCTGACCAGTAGCTTTCAGGAAATAAGAAATCTCCTTGTCAGTTCTCAAGTTCTTAACATCACCCGGGTTTATTGCCGGCTCATTCGTCATTACCGCGGTATTACCTCGAGAGTACAACCCCATTACCGCGGTATTAATCAATTGTTGTCCCCATTACCGCGGTATTACTGCAATTGTTGTCCCCATTACTGCGGGATTTACCGCGGTAACCGCGGTTTTTTCCCGCGGGAAAATTCCCCATGTCACTCTCTTCCGCGTAGGCATAATTATTATCAGTATTAATCCACGAACATTATAGCCACTCAGTCTGTAGATAGATAATTATTATTTATTATTATTATTATTATTATTATTATTATTATTATTATTATTATTATTATTATTATTATTATTATTATTAGGCCTAATCTATTAATTAATTACTTCTATCGAGCCGGTTTCTAATGCACAAGGCAACATTTGATGGCGCACCAAAACCAACCCGTATAATCAGGTCAAATAAAGCTTTTGCAGTTAATAGTTAATTCACCAACGTCTGTATAATAATAATGGTACTCTTAGACGGGGAGGGAAAAGAAGGAACGGGCAGCAACGGAGGATTCTCCCAGAAGAGCTTTTCCAGACTAGCAAGTATAAGCTTTGCGTCGTAAAAGGGAAGACATTCTAATAACTGGATTCATGGATCAATAAATGATTGATTGATTGATTGATTGATTGATTGATTGATTGACATTAACTGAAGCATGACTCACCGTCGGCTCAAATCGTCGTAGTTTTGGAAGCAGCGCTGGCTTTGGCGCTTTTCCGGCGGCTGTATCCTTCTCCGTTTCCACGTAGAATCGAGCGATTCGTTCTTCGAGGTACTTGAGCGATCGGTCGCTCGTTTCCCAGTCGCGATAAGAGGGGCTTTCGTAGAGGGCGTCCTCGGCCGAGACCAAGTCCTTGTTCAATCGGTTTCTCGCCCTCTCCTCGCACAGTTCCTTCGCAATCGTCAGGACCACGGCCTCCTTCATCCGGCGCGTTTCGGCCATGATCTGCTCCTTCGAAACGGGATTTCGCCTCTGCGGCAGGTTCAGATCAGCTCTGGCCGAATGGACCTCACGAAGCGTCTCCTTTGGACCGTCTACGTCCGTCTGAAGGTCCGCTGGTTCGCTATGCCGGTCCAGTTCGGAGAGTAAGGTCCTGGTCCGCTCCAGCTTCAAACCGATTTTATCAGCCGAATCAAGCAGAGCGCCTGCGGCTGCGACCGATGTGGATTTCTCGTTGAGCTTGTTGTCTGTTTCAGCCGAATTTTCTATTTGAATCGGAGGTGTTACGTCTTTACTAGTTCCAGGAGAGTTCACCGCCAGTTTGCTGTCTTGTTTGGCTGTTTTATCAGTTTGAATATCGGTTGATTTCGTTCCATTTTTAATTTGGCTATGTTCATTCATAGTTATCTGTTGTTGCGCTGTGTCATTGTTTTTCAATGATAATGATTTGATGTCAGTTTGGTTTTCTTTAGCACCCATTTCGCTGTCCTTATTTGTCGTTGGAACAGTTGGGTCAGAATTTGTAGACGAATCAATTATTCTGCTTTCTATCGAAGTAGTAGTTTGGAGTTTTGCTTTGTCGAAGTCCTTAGAATCGCTGGCCTTGATGGCTGGAAGAGCCGCGGTCTTTCTTGGTCCGGTCGATTGAAGGAGGATCTTGAAGGGGTCCGTTTTGGAGATCTTCGACCGAGATGTTCTGACGTCTATTTCCGTTTCTAGTGGCAGCTGGCTACCGTTCTGCGTCGAATGATGTCGTATTTTGTTGAGTAGAACCTGCTGCAGGTTCATCATGGCTTTTTCTGTTGAAGACATCAGATTGATTATAATATTTTAATGCATTTCTTAACGTATAGAACATTTATAAAAAAAAACTACAGTCCTAGCGATTCTGCATGTTCTCCACAGATCACTGCCCTTCCAGTGTGCTCATTGACATTGGATGGGACCCATATTGGTCTCTATACGGGTTTCATAGGGGTATAATTATGACTATGTGTCCAACATGGGCTCAAAATTGGCATGCTGGTAGGGCTATGTGGCCTATAGTCTTAAAGAGCCATTGGGAGTTATCATGAAGTAGTGCTATGCTAAGTCTTTGTTTAC
Organism: Aporrectodea caliginosa; assembly: GCA_020284085.1. Lineage (NCBI taxonomy): Eukaryota > Metazoa > Annelida > Clitellata > Crassiclitellata > Lumbricidae > Aporrectodea > Aporrectodea caliginosa. Next base: position 1,689,948 of record JACEVL010000070.1, read on the forward strand.
GTCTTTCGTTCAGCACTCGTGAATAAGCTGGTGCCCTGCGCTTAGCTTTAGAGTATATCGCTTTAGAAATGAGAGTCTACGATTGCAATAACGTTACCTTGTAAGTTGTTATATATAGGGCTACTGTCAGTGATTGAAAAGATGCCCGATTCGGTGCCTGTATAAAACAAGTCTCGATCTGCATTGTGTGGTATGTTTTAGCATTGTTTTACGGTATATTTTACTGCGAAATGTATGGTAGCCTACTTCACACTGTATGTGTGTTATAATATAATGTAATTTGTGGTAAAATGAATATGGGATAATGGATGTGGTATAATGTATGTGGTATAATGTACATGGTATGTTTTATCGTATGATTTACAGTATTACACAAAAGGCGAATTATTTGCAGCAAGATACCAATTAATAGAATAGGTGCTATGAAGATGCCTATCTTATCTATAAACTAGGTCTCTGGTATAATTATGTGACGAGACAAACCGGGGACAAAATGGTATAGACTGCAGGACCAGTAGTGTCCTAACCAGCATGCCCAAATTGATAGATCCATATGCAATACATGTTTCCATATAAGACCTCTCTATCAGATCTATCAAACTGCCATCGACATGTTGGTTGCTGCGTATGTAGTGCGCGATCTGTCACCCACCTGTCAGAGGTGGAGTCTTTGCACTGAGCTGATAGTCCATCCTGACCCTTTCGCACTCCTTCCTCGTCCGTTCCTCCTCCATGCTCCTCATTTCGTGCAGCCGAGCCGTCTCCTCGACCTTCCCCAGCTCGTCCTCCTGCCTCTTCAGGGCGACCTTGATGGCCCGCGTCGTCAGCGGCTTCAGCGGACCCATCAGGACCCTCACCCTGGCCGCCGGTCGGTGCGTCATCGCCATCGGCTTCAAGGTCGTCTCCGGGGCGGACCGGCGCTGATCGGCCTTCGTCCTCATCATGTCCCGGTAGAAGACGGAACCGGACACGTACGGCTGACACAGGGCGGACCTGTTCTCGACGAACGACTTCAGGAGGTGCTGGAACAGCTCCTCGTTGGTCGGCAGTGACTTGGTGCTGACCAGGGGCGGTAGGTCGACCGGGCGCTCCTCGTCCGTAAACCGCAGCCTCTCGAGCAGGCGGGGGAACAACGCCGGTCCCTTATCCCTCAGTCTTTCGATCCGGTTCGACAGCTTCGTCTCGACCTCCACCTTATAATGAAATACAACTTGTATTTATAACGCGCCTTAATAAAACAGAGTCTTACAAAAAAAGACGCGTTACAATGTATTGTATTGTATTTTCGTTTGTTTCATAACTTGCTAACTTGATGTAGTTACTAATCAGTACTTAGAGAAGAGATGAGTTTTGAGTTTAGATTTTAAAATATGTATTGAGGTTGATCTTCGGATTGGTTCTGGTAAAGAGTTCCATTCAGCTGGACCAGCTACTTCAACATTCTGTTTCGAAATTGTAGATTTGTTCCTTTGATTGCAAAGTCTCGTTTTGAAGCTGATCGCAATCCACGTCTTGACTCAAAAGCAGCACATGGTGTGACTAAAGAAGATAAGTAAGGAGGAGCTGAACCTGACATTACTTTTAACATCAAAAGACAGATTTTAAAGGATATCCTAGCCTGAATATGGGTAACCAATGTAGTTGTTGTAACTTGTAGGGAGTGGGTGATGCGATCTCTATGGCCAAGGTTTTTGACTAGACAAGCTGCAGTGTGGATAATACAGGTAAGCGGTGAGTGGGTGGATTTTGGCAGACCATATAGTATTATTGAGTTACAGTAGTCAATCCTGGATAAAACAAGTAAACGGACCTTAAGGACGCTCATCGACTGCGTGAAGGCCTTCGACCCAATGCGTTCGATGCTCTTGACCGTCAGGGCGTAGGCATCCAAGGGCTCCGTCGGTGTGACCGTCTGGCAGTAGGTGTCGAGTCCGGCGACGAGCTCTATGTCGCCGACGATCTCTCCTCTCTCGACGCAGCAGACGTTCAGTCGACGAGACCGGAGCCTCTTCTCGGCCGTGGCGTAGCTGTGTCGCCTTCGGACTCGGTTCGAGTCAACGGTGGGGCTCGACCGATTCGGAGACGATTCGGACTTGCGCGATTTCTTTGCAGCGCTGAAAAGAAATATCTATTTAACTATAGGGAACTTGCATTATTATACACTTTTTCACAAGTATCTGAAAACTGTTCTTTGTATTGTAGGCCTATTGTATTGTATTGTGTTATAGTGTGTTTGAACATTTCTAAAGCGCTACTCACAGCATAGGTCTTGCAGAAGCGCTCCCAGTGCGAGGTACTCCGAGAGAAAAGGAAGGTTTTAAGGTAAGAGAAAGAGGTAGAGATGCCACCAGAGAGGATGGTAGAACGTAGAGAAGGAGACCGGAGTTGGTGCGCCTCTAGAGTAGGTCTCTTGGAGGGGCGCTATATAAGTCCTCTGAATGAATGAATGAATGAATGAATGAATGAATGAATGAATGAATGAATGAATGAATATGCTAAGACATAATAGTTCGGATAACGCACGGCATGCATGTCTTGCGAATGATAATAGGCCTATGATTATTTGACAGTTGTTTTGTCGCCCATAGCTATCTGACGAATAATATGAAACCAAAAAGTCGTTCGTGCGATGGTGAGACCCGGTGCTATACGTTTATACTGTAAAGAGGCGTCTTGCTAAAGTTCTAAAATCCCGGACAGTTGTCTTACGTTTCATTCTGGATTTCTTCCATTTGGTTCGTAGAGACTAATTGTAGATGGCTGTCGTATTGGGTTCGATGCTTATCTGGCTCAATAACGACGTTTGCCTGGCCACTAAAACAGATATCAGAGGCACACAGTTGCAAACGCACTGCCTAAACCTGTTGTAGCCAATGTAATGTAAATCTTTGAAAATATCAGCTTATTCCCCGGCGCTATTTCAAATCAAGTCCGCAATAGCCAGACTGCTCTGTTCGTTCCGATGCCATGACAAAATCGGGGAAGGTCAAACCGAGGAGACAGCGCTTGATGGTGCTACGGTGATAATCGGTGATGTGGGGTGTCGTGTTGTGGCGCAGGAGTAGCATAAGGATATGATACAGAGGATCAATGGTTGCGTTGGTGAAAACCTTAGCTTTACATTAGCTTCTTCACTCTTACAATAAACTCGATTCTATATTATAAGTAAGTAAGTAAGTAAGTAAGTATATTCTTTAATAACTAATTGTTAATCGCGCTTTAGTGTACAGGCATCTTATAAACAAAGTTAAAAGTATATAGCATCCTGACGCATCAAGTAAGTTAGTTAGCAAGTAATAAGTGAGAATAACCCTTAACCAATTGCCAACCGCACCTTGGTGTACAATATCAATATAGTTTCGAATAGCGCACAATAACCCCACCTGAGAATGAAGACGAGTCCATCGTATAGGTCACCCTGCCGGACAATCGGCTGACCAGACGGGTAGAACTGTTTCGTCAGCATCATCTCAAGAAGCTGCTTTACCTTAATGCTGCAACAGGCGAACGCAGGATGCAATTCGATGAACTTTCGACGGAAGACAAGCTCCTGCTCCCGACTCGGCTGCAAACCACAATTATCCACGAGGAAACGATGTAATCGATGCAGCATAATATTATTAATTATTATTATTATTAATTATTATTTTTTTACTCGATGTACATAGTGCGATCCTCAGGATTTCAGAAATCAGAGAAAGCATATATTTCTGGGATGGCTATAGTCTTCGTTGAATCGTGATGAGTGCAGTTTGAGAATTGTAGAAAAATAACTCGGGTGCAGTGGCGGCGCCAGGATTCCGGGTTTGGGGGGCTGTAGCCCTAAGCCCTTCCTTTTCTCCCCTCCCTCTTTTCCCCTTCCTGTACCTCCATCCAGAGGCGCAACCACGGTCCAGAAGTTGGGGGACCTACTAGAATGTCTGAGGGGGATTGCGAGCGCCGAAGGCGCGAAGCTGCGATTGCCGAAGGCAAGAAGCCCCTAACGACTAGGGGTATGGGGAGCGTCGTAAGCTCCCCATCGGGGTCTGGGGCGGAGCCCCAGAAGCCAACGCAATTTTGAGCATTTCATGCCAAATGCAGTACATTTTGGCTCTAATTTACCTCAAATTTTTCACCGATGATTTCGATATAAAAGTACCTAAACCATCTAGATATGTGAAAAAATGACTTTATTATATGAATAAACTGAGATTTTAGGTTTTAGAAGAATACCACTCGCAGTCTCAGAAGTAAAAATTGAAATGTCCTCCTAGGCTTCTAACGCGAGCCTTAGTCGAATTTTAAAGCGTGATAAGTAGGCTACAGGTTTAGAGTGAAATTATACAGCAACATCCTGCACTGAATTCTTATAGACTCAGTTGAGTTTAGCGGCTTTAGCCTTACTCTGTATTCTATCGGCCAGGTCCAGCGATTTGTTAGGGGACGGACCTACTAGAACATTCGAGTGGGGGAAATTGCGAGTGCGGAAGGTGCACGTACAGCCGCGATTGCGGAAAGCAAGAAGCCCCTAACGACTATAGGGATACGGGGGAGCGTCGTAAGCTCCGCCAACGGGGTCTGGGGCGGAGCCCCAGACGACGACGCAATTTTGAGCATTTAATACCAAATGGAGTGCATTTTGGGCTCTTGTTTACCTCAAAATTTTCAAAAGTTGGGGGGGGACCGTCCCAGCCTGCCCGAAATTTGGGGGGGACGCGTCCCACAGGGTGGTTGCGCCTATGCCTCCATCCCTTCCCTCTTCTATACCCGACACAAAACCTGCAGACAATGGAATCAATATACTGTACAGAAGTTTGAGTTCTATCACAAGAAAAATCTTTAAGATGTTCCCAAATTACTTCTTTCATAGACCCTTACAGCTGTTACTGGGCATTGATTTGAAACAGGTTCTTGCAAGTTTTACTATTCTCCACTTAGATTGATTGAAAACTATACAATAAACACGTTGAATCCAATGTTTATTTCCTTGTAAAGCACAAATTTAATGTACATAAGCGACATAAAATCCCTAACAAGTTATTACAGCATTTTGCTACAGGAAAACTTTCAAACATGAATTTATTTGAACTGCAACTATGCCTCCTGTACAAACAGCATGATGACAAACTTAAAACATCCATTTTTCTATTCTTATATACATATACAAAATCTCTTGCCATGTAATTCAGTAACATTCCTAACAGATGGATCACATTCCCAATAACACTTTTTGTGTCTGAAATACTTCATGTTGGAATAAAGCCATCATGCAATACTACACCAAACCCATTAAAACATCAACATCATGAAGTTGAAAACACTTTACTTAAGAATTATTATCCATGGCAACACTTGGAAATTCTATAAAAATAAAAATATAACAAACAGTTTTTGAAAGAAACTTAAGGAAAACTTCGTAAATCTATAGCAGAAACCCCAAGAAAATAATTAACTATTGATTTTGCTTTTCCAACGGAAGTGAGTCAGTCACGCACTGAACCAACCATAATAATTATAAGAGGTCGTTGCACGCAACTGAAACCGTAAGGTAAGTAAGAATGTAATCGCTAAAGATTAAAATAGGCCCTGTGAGTCTGTGACCTTGTCCATCATAATCAAGTAATATAATTGCCTCACTGCCTGAGATAGTTGATGATTTCGTTGCCGTTGGTCACTGTTCAGTTGGCTTATTATGAAGTAAGCATTGACAAAGATTTCCCACTTTTCTTGGGGGCTGAGCCGCAGTTGGGGGGGCTAAGCCCCCTACCCCTGGCGCCGCCACTGCTCGGGTGGTGGGGGGTAGACGCCGATTCATGTGCAGTTTGTGTGTGAAATGTAGACTTTACTATGGGATCTTAAGAAAGACTAGGGGGGTTGACCCCCCCCCCAGACCCCTGGCAATTCTCATCCTGGCTGAGTGTCGAAAGTGTTGTGAAAGCGATTGCGTTAAAGCGTTGGAGGGGCACAGATAGGCACTGTAAGAGAAATGTAGTTTCTCTGTTGTCTCCAGTTATCTGGGCAACGTAAGGTCTACGTCAATAGCCCTGGAAACATTACGATGTCGTTAACTAAGCTTACTTCACGCTGTTTGCACGACATAACTGGTCACCCGAGTTTAGTACTTGCTGCGATGCATCATAATAAAATTTATTTTCAACATACTTGACAACGAAACTGTTTTATAAGGACGTAAAGTTGGATAGCTACGACAACAAGTAGGCTAATATAACCATGCAACGAACTTAAACCCATTTAATGCCTACTTTCCATCTGGGCGCTTTACTCGAGTATTAACTCTGTGATGTTTTTCTTGGAATCGGTCACTCGATCGTACTTTTCGCGTGCGTTTAATGCTACACGATTATAATCGAAATCGTAAACTCAACATGTTGTATGTAAAGTGCTACACTTATGAGCTCGTAATCGTAATCTCCAAATTTCTAAAGCGCTACTCTAAAGCTAAGTGCAGGGCACCAGCTTATTCACGAGCGCTGCGTCATAACAGAGGGGTTGTCCAGAGATCGATATCCCAGTGAATGTCCGAGTCCGGTTACCAGAGTCGGACATTCACTGGACACTAGACCTGGGAGTCGACCCCAATAAGTCGACCCCAGTCGACTTGGGCATCCCAAGTCGAGTCGAGTCGTTTCTGCTTAGCGCAACTGACCCCCAAGTCGAATTTGTACAGAAAAGTGACCAAGTTGTTTTCTACAAAAGTCGACTTAAACCGACTTGGGACACTAAATTTATCTCGCCACACTAATGATCGTGAGGCCACGATGGCGTTTAAGCTACTTAACTTAGGCCTAGGCCTACTTATAATTATTTATTGGTGTCGATTTATCTATATCATGAGTTATTATTATGTTAAAGCGTCACACGTACGTTTAATAAAACTGGTGAATCGAAATGTTAATAAAAATGTTAGCACGTCTGCCTTTTCAAGAGCTGAACTCGCGCAAATCAATGAATTTTAGTCGTCAGTGAATTCGACCCAAAGAAATCTGGATCGCATACTAATCAATCGATCGTTTTGCGCTACTTTGGTGCACTGCATTAGTCGTTTGCAGACGGAAAAACTGTTGTATTAAACAATGATCGACTTTATTGTCGGTGAGTGGTAGTACTGTGGGATGATACGCTTGCATTGCTATTTGAATGACGTTAGTGGCCAAATAATTATGACAACAGTATTAAACTGTGTCATTATAACACGCCATTCAGTGCAACCAGTCCGCGGTCCGCTGCAGATTCTTCTGTTAACCCAATAAAGCATTAATAAAATTGTTCAAGAACAAACACAAACAGCTTAAAATAGGCCTAATAATCAATTTTATTCATCAGGTATTGAGATCTCATTACTCATTAGTATAAGAAATTAATGCTTGCGATGACATTTTTGTATTATTACGTACGGCTAATAATTTATTAACCGTACGTAATCGTAATTACCATATGTCAGAAGTCGACTTTAAGTCTGAAGTTGGTTGTTTTTCTGCCAAGTCGGGTCAAGTCGTTTTGACTCCAAGTTGTCGACTTCAAGTCGACCTCAAGTCACTTTAGGGTCAAGTGGGGTCAGATTGGGTGACCAAAGTGACTCCCAGGTCTACTGGACACTGATCTCTGGCCACACCCTCTGAAAAGCTCAGAGCGGAGTACAGCGAGTGGGATAGGTATTAGGTATATATCGTAAACCTTATCCAAACATAGTTTATGAGCGCTTTGAGCATAAAGATGTCTCTGTTTATAAAAAGAAAGTGGATTGTTTGTGAAGGCACTTACTTTGAGCGTCTGGTCGTAAACCTGTTGACTGAGGTGGAGTAGATGCACGGTGTCGTCACAAACGACAGTTGCATTTCTCAGCGACTCGTCTGTTCTCTGAGCTGCACCTCCTCCCACGCACTTTCCAACACCTTCACGAGTGCAAATATTCACGAAGGAATTAAACAGCACGAAGTAGCAAAAATTGTATGGCAGTTTAAGACGTACTGGCCCAGTGGCAGTTAGCTATGTATACTGTTTAGATTATAGGCCCTACGTTCCATGCACCTCTTGGCAAGCGTGTGTGCGGATCGCGGTTCGCCTCCCGATGGTGTAGGCCCTAGACCTATTATTTCTCAGGCTAGCTCGGTCCATACATGAGGACCTTAATTGGCGTGGTCGATTGTTTACTATGTAAACATGTTTGTTGTATGCATGTAACTCTCTGAATACTTATATAGCGCATTTTTGGAACCTATCTCTGCGCTGACTTTCATTTCAACAGACTGATAGCCTGTTCGTGGTATTGCTTTATTCGTCTTGAGGATCCGTCGACTGTAATTCGTGTGTTAGAAGTCGGTGCCTCAGAAATTATATGAATTACTTGCAGTAATGTCAGTTGCAGTCGTAACGTACTGAATCTTGCCACGAATTTCCCCATCTTTTCCCGGTTGAGTTTATCCGGAGCGGGCTTGCTGTTCACCGAAGCCGACCTCGCCACAGCAACTTCTGGTTTCTTTTCTCCTGGTGTGGATTGTCTTCTTGCTCCGGACGGTTCACCATCGCCTGCTTCCGAAACGGTGCTACCATCAATGGTGGTGGTATTGGCGGTGGTGGTGGTGGTTGCGTCTTCGAGTTCTTCGTTGATGGCACTGACTTCTGATGCAAAGTCTAGGCGCTTTTGTTTCATGTAGACGCTGGCAACTCCACTGAGGATGATGTAAATGCTGTGTTGCATAGGAAGACAGAACAATTACAATGGACCAGTCTCAATCTGGCTCTTGCTTATCTGAGTTGATATAGCGCCGGTATTAACTCTGCCAGCATTTTCATGGACATTAGAAGGACTTTCGACCCGATTCTATATGGGAATCGAACGAATGAATGAGTATACGAGTTATGCTGAGTTAAATAAAGTTAATAAAATATTCATTGAATGAATGAACGACCGAAGTACGAATGAACAAATCACCCAGTCAGTCGATCAGAGAGTTAGATATTGAACACATTAATCAGTTCAGCACCTTTATATAAGTCGCTACCCGGGACTCTCATGCAATGATCATGTAATGATCTGCGACTTATAGTCCGGAAAATATGGTAATAGGCCTAGTTAACGTTTCCTTCCAGTTGGATATGATGCGCCAAATGTCAGGTCATAAGGAGTTTTAGGACTAGACCTCATGTAAAAATGATTTTATCCATTTTTATAGAAACCAGCAGATTATTCTCTGGTTCCAGGCAGTTGAAAACTTTAGAATAATCGCTGAAGAAATTATTCATCCTGTGATTTTTCTACTGCGGTCATATTTCGTCCCTCTGGTTAAGCTATGTCGCACAGTGTATCCGTGGCATGATATTCGAACGAATGAAAGCATTGAATTTGTCAGTAAATGGTGTATCTTTGTATACGCCATACAGAGATACACCATAGCACATTTTCTGTAAATCCATTCTTCATTTGCGACTCATCCTCTCGATACAGACGGAACCAGGGCTATGAAGATAGGCCTTTAGACAATGTAGCTTCTTTGTAAACAGTTTTAAAGGCGCAACATAAATAGCCAGGTAAATAACTATAGGCAGGACAAGCAATAAATTATACGGACCCGTCATCCTTTTGTCCCGGACAAACAACCACTTCATCTCGGAGACATTTCTTGTAGATACCAAGTCGAACCACTTCATGCACAATACCTACAAGAGCAACAATAACAACAATGACAATAGCAATAACGACAATAGTAACATTACGCATTTATTAAGCGCCACTATCTAACAACCAAACATCAATCGATGGCGCTGAGCAATTGTGACTGAAGGACTTCCTCAAGGTCCCTGCACAGTAACCGTCTCAGGGAAGGAGGATCGAACCTGTAATGTCCGCGTTACAAGGGGAGCGCTCTGAAGCGAAACACCCCTTCTCTCAGGCGTAGAGTGTCGCTAGGAGGGACTGCAATGCCGCGTGTCGCTCGAAGGAGCGCAAGTCCGGCGTCCGGAGTATAGCGAACGTCTTGGATTGCCTCTGACGACTATCACCCAAATCAATCAACCAAGTCAGCTCTAGTTTCATAAAGTATATTCTTCAGAAGACGTAGCGAGAGCACACAGCTCAAATCGACAAAGATCACCATCAAAGTCAAGACCAACACCACACGTCGTCGTTCACCAAGTCAGAGCAAACTCAATGCAGGTCCTCAGAGCAAGTGTTCTGCATCTCCCCAGAGCAACTGTTTTACACACACTCTCTTTCCTCTATTTATAGTACTCTAACAGGCAGGCGGGTAGGCAGGACACGGGGTGGGGATAAGGGAGCAAAGCCGAAGGAGCAAAGCCGAGAAAGGAGCAAAGCCAAGGGAGCAAAGCCGAGAGAGGGAGCAAAGCCAAGGGAGCAGAGCCGAGAGAGGAGCAAAGCCAGAGGAGCAAAGCCGGAGGAGCAGAGCCGAGAGAGGGAGCAAAGCCAAGGGAGCAGAGCCAAGGGAGCAGAGCCGAGAGAGGGAGCAAAGCCAGAGGAGCAAAGCCGAGAGAGGGAGCAAAGCCAAGGGAGCAGAGCCAGAGGAGGGCCAAGAGAGGGAGCAAAGCCAGAGGAGCAAAGCCAAGGGGAAGGGGACGGCAACACACGGGCCAAGATGCCCGGCCGACAACGGCAAGCGACCGCAGGGGGGACCACCACCAAAGGCCCCGGGAGGCACCCTAAAAATTGTCACAGCTCTAACCAATCGGCCACCGTGTGCCGCACTGCCGCGGCCTTTTGTAGAGGAGGAGGGGAAGAGGAGGAGGAGGGAAAGAAGAGGGCAGAGGAGGAGGACTGAAGAGTAGTAGGAGGAGGAGCAGGAGAAGGAGGAGGAAGAGGAGGAGTGGGCGTCCTGTTGTTCGATCGAACCTCGGATTAACCTTGTAAATACAAGATAGTTTCCGATGAAATACTATTAGGTATTTGTATTAAATAAATTTATTAGCAGTCGACCAGACTCTAGACGTAATATAGTTTTTGTCGGTGTATGTTCTGTGGGTCCAGAGGGATTGACGGGGTCAAAAAGGTCAGGCTGTCGTCTAGACAACGAACAAAGAGTGTAGGCTGGGTTCAGTAATTCAAGAGAAACAGTCGAAACAGTTGAAGAAGGACATTGGCTCGAGCCTCCTCGCCGAAGCGGTAATATACAATACACAATAATGCAAATGCATTTGATATTGCCCTCCTTCCAAAGTTCAGAAGTGCACAGAACATAGATGGCGCTGAGCAATTGTGAAAGACTTGCTCAAGGTCCCTACACATGTAGGAACTCCCTCGAGGGAGACTCGAACCCGTACTCTCCTCGTTACAGGCCGAGCGCTCTAACCAATAGGCCACTGTGCCACACTATCTAGGGACCTTGAGTCGAACTTCTTCAAGCAAAAGAACAGGTCACAGGTGTATATAGGCGGATATAATGAGGGCCTTTTGTCCATGACACCTGTTCCTTTATTAACCAAATGGGTGCGTTTTTCAACAACAAATCCCACTCGTCAACACCTGATTTGTCTTGCAGCAACACAATGGTAGGCCCCTATATATACGGTCATTGACACCAACAGCTTCAGGTTCGAGATTTGATTTAAAGACCGACAAACATCACGAACTGAAGAATTACGATGGCCCATGGCATGTAAACCTACACGAAGCAAGATAATATTTACGACCTTTACTCAGTCTGTAATCTGCAGGTATAGGTGATAAATTATGAATATGCCTATCACTGTCTGTTAGGTTAATGAAGATATCGGTGGCTGCCTGCCTGTCTGTCCGTCCCTGTCTTTCTGTCTCTGCCTTTCTGTGACTCTGTCTCTGTCTCTTTCTCTCTCTATGCCTGTTCTGTCTCTCTCTTTATCTGTCTGTCTGTATGTTTGTCTGTCTGCCTTTCTATCTCTGTCTCTCTTTGTCTCTATGTCTGTCTGTCTGTCTGTCTGTCTGTCTGTCTGTCTGTCTGTCTGTCTGTCTGTCTGTTCGTCTGTCTGTCTGTCTGTCTGTTCGTCTGTCTGTCTGTCTGTCTGTCTGTCTGTCTGTCAGCCTGCCTGTCTGCCCGTCTGTCTCACTCTCCATTTAGAACCGGCTGCTGATGATGATACATATTATATTACGATCATTTTCTTTAAATGATCCTGTTCTTAATCAAACGCCTCATTCATCGTGGTTCACCTTTGACCCCAGAATCGAGGTCACCAGTAAACAAGACGTGCGGTTCCCTAGGCAACAAGCTAAACCGGCGCAAACCACTGCGAACACCTGTTTGCGCTTAAGACGAGACTAAGTGACTCTGTAGGTGAACAGTCAATCGCCAGAACAAACGACGACTGACGGGGGCATTGAGTTTGAATCAAGTGAGAGAAGGCAACGGCTTAGGCGCTTCGCTGTAGCGCTACAAGTATCATAAAACGAGACATGGTTATCTGAAGTTGTTGTAAGTGATACTAGAAGGCTCTTCTCAGATAGGCGACATCAAAATCTCTTACGGTCCTCCAGAAATGCCTTCATGTGTAAATTACGACAATGAGTAGCTTGGAGATGTTTTTTTTAAATTTGAAACATTTTGGCCAAGTATACAATGTTCTTTTGCCACTTAAACAAAGTATTTTGGCTAAGTATATGAAGTATTCTGGCCAAGTATAAGACCGAAGTATATTAGCCAAGTTCATAAACATTAACACAACACTCAATATTCCCCCCCAGCCGACAGTCTGGTGCGCAAAACATTAATTGTTATAAGATGTTATATACTTTTTAACAGTGTTTATTAGACGTCTGTACACCAAAGTATGACTAGCAATTGGTTAATAAACAATATACATACTTTAAAGTATTTTAGCAAGCACACGAAGTACTTAGCCAAGTATGCGAAGTATTTTGGTGAGATATAATTATACGAATCATTTTGGCCAAGTAGGAGGTATAGAATCTTGGCTAATTATATATATAGGCTAGGTCTAAACATGTCCCACTTCTATCATTTAATCAAAGGTCGAATATACATGTATATCGAATATACATGTATATGGCAGTGTTTGTCATTGAGTATATTCTGGAAGCCATCTATAGAACAGTTTGGTGAGTGCGTGTGAAAATAGGCCCTGAATCAGCTCGGAAACTGATGCATTTGACTTGGGTGGTTACCATGGTAGCGCAGAGGTCTTAATGTTAATGGCTCATGTCTGTGAAGAGGAAACGGGATTTTGATCAATGCTAAGATCTATTCATCCATCATTATCTATTGATTATCTATTGATATGTGGATGTTCTCAAAGCGATGACTTTGATAGCGAGAAAGATAACAACGTTTTAAGAAATACAGCAGCAGCAAAAGAAGAGTCATTTCGGCAAAAGTGACAAATAAAAATATATACAAAAATTAAAAGTCTAAATTTGGTAACACGCACAAATTACCAGAAGATGCGAAAAATTTCAGACACGTTAAGGCGACACTGCGGCAGTGAGATGTCAAAAAGTTTGAAAGTCAGAGAGAAATAGGCCTAGACAGTTTTGTGGCGTTTATTGAAGGAAGAAACAGAATTCAAGTTTCGAAAAAGATATTCTGTATTTCAATGTCCTTTTTATAGGTATGGAGAGAGGTATAGTTACCCGATTCCACGGTCCTCAGGCAAGGTATGGTATCTCGCAGCCAATCGGTAACCAGACGAATTTCGTCGATGTGTCGATGTTTGATTGGCTGAGACAGAATCCCAATCAGCCTCTCGCACTGACGATTCATCACTGTGTGCAAGGCGTTCAGTATAGGAACTCCTATACAACGTAAACAATAATATATATATATATATATATATATATATATATAGGATATATATATATAATGACTTCTATGGCGTCAGTATCATAATGTACAAGTCATCTATCGATGGTCGCTTCAAGTGAGATCGTAGTCATGGCAATAGTCCATTAAAGAAGTACGGTCGGAAAGAACAGGACATGATAGGACAGGAGATGGCATGATAGGATACATGGGCGTATTTAGGGGTAGTTTTATGAGTTCAAACCCCCAAATAAATGCACTGCTGTTATTAAAACCTAAAAATGTAGAAAATGCAACAATTTCCAATGGAAACCCTCCGAAAACTTAAAGCCCCCTCTGAATTTTTTTCCTGGCTACGCTCTGATAGGATAGGATGGATTAAGATAGGTTGGATATGGTAGGGTAGAGTAGAGTAGAGTAGGCCTAGAGTAGGGTAGGGTAGATAGGGTAGGGTAGGGTAGCGTATGATAGGCGCTGGAAGTGGTAATTTTTTACATTACACTGGTCAACAAGCATTTTGCTACTGGGATTCTAATACCTGTTCCTAACTAACTTTGATATGCTGATTCCAAATCCGGAAACCGTTTTTGTCTATCACGTCCAGTTTTTAAGTTATAAGGTTTCTAGGATTCTTTCAGTTGTATACGCCTACATTAACACTGGGCAACAAAAAAACTATTTTTGTTTGCTACTCAGAACTTTAGAACTGTTCTTGGCTAATTTTTGGGCGCTGATTTCAAATATGAAATCGAAATTTGTCTATAGCACGTCAGGTTTTTAGGTACGCATAAGTGAGGTTCTACACAATTGCGGATTCTCAACTCATACTATCAGTGAAAACACAGTATTAAAAATGTATGAGGCATTTGCTTTTGTGCTTACTCTCAACTAAATTTAGGATGCTGAATTCAAATATGAAATTGAAATTTGGCTAGCACGTCAGGTTTTTGAGGTACGCATCGCATAGTTTCATACCGCAAATGTAACGCATTATTTTGCGGTTATGTAGAACCTCACTGATGCGTACCTAAAAAACATGACAAGCTAGCCAAATTTTGATTTCATATTTGAAATCAGCGTCCAAATTTTAACTAAGAACAAATGCGAAAGCAAATGCCTGGCATTGTGTGATACAGTTTTGATACTTTGGCACTTTGCTTTCGCGTATACAGTATATGAGCTGAGAATTCGCAATTGTGTAGAACTTCACTGAAGCGTAGCTGAAAAACTAGACGTGCCATCCAAATTTCGATTTCAAATTTGAAATCGTGCCATCCAAATTTCGATTTCATATTTGAAATCAGCGTCCAAAGTTTAGCTAAGAACAAGCACAAAATCCAATTCTTCATACATTTTTAATATACTTTTCATTTGCTGTTAATATGAGTTGAGATTTCGCAATTCCGTGGAACCTCACCGACGGTTACCTGAAAAATCTGACGTGATAGCCAAATTTCGATTTCATATTTGAAATCAGCACCCAAAATATAGCTAAGAACAAGCGCAAAAGCAATGTCCGATACATTTTTAATACTTTACTTTCTCTGATAGTATGAGTTGAGAGTTCGCAATTGTGTAGAACCTCACTTATGCGTACCTAAAAAACCTGACGTGCTAGCCAAATTTCGATTTCATATTTGAAATCAGCGCCCCAAATTTAGCTAAGAACAGTTCTAAAGTTCTGAGTAGCAAACAAAAAATATTATTTTGTTGCCCAGTGTTATAGCCAATAGCCTATGAAAGCAACAGTTACTGACAATTATAATTATAGGGCTTATATGTATATGTATATCGGCCTATTGTCTATGTATACAGTAGGCCTATTTGGTGCCTAGGTAGGTCTTTAAATAAATAAGTACTTAATTATTTGATACGTAAATATAAATGATATATAAATACAAAATGATACATATATACAAATATACACCTACGCAATGTCCGACCATGTGTAGGCTGGCTACCCGTGGCTACACGTCACCGTGGGCTCTAATGACCAGTGAAGGTAATTAATCCTTATATAATGCATAGACCACCTGTTTTATAAAGACCCACGATTATTAATTGTATATATTGTATACCCTCTCTCGTAAACGTTATCTCGACATTCTAAAGGCGCTACTTAAAAGCTAAGCGCAGGATACCACGCAGCTAATCCAAGATCGCTACGTCGCGTCAGAGGGGTTGTCCGTGCAAAGATAAAGTGGAGGTCCAAGGTCGACAGCTCCTGTGCAAAAATACGTAGGCTTACCTTTTCTAATTGTTCACAGTTCTTCGGTGCTCTGAGTTGTTCCCGAAATCTCCAGAAAACGGAAGACTATATCCTTTAAGTTCCTAAGTTAAGTTTCCTTTATAAACAATTCGCTGTTTCGTTAAAACTGTGAAGATCTCGCATAATTATTATGTCGTCTACACCGTGCAAATTACTGCCTTGTAGGCCCTAATCATCGTAATCGTAATCGTAATCTCGACATTTCTACAGGACGCGCAGAGGCAGCGAAGTCGCGGGACCAGTTTCTTCACAGTCAAAACTAAATCTGTAGGTTCCCGGTCGAGATCCAAACGCCACGCAGGTAATATTGCTGTGTATGTAACAAGAAAAACGGTAATATTCGTTTTCGGCGATAGATCCTCGTGCAGACAAAACAAGTGGAAGACGATAGATCAAGCAGTCCACGGCTTGTGTCTGTCTGTCCCTCCGTCTGTCTTTATGTATGTCTGTCTGTCTGTCGCGTGTGTCTGTCTGGCACTCCCTCTTCGTCGAAGGTCTGACAGTCCTCAGCCGAACCAACGATTGACTGGTTATTGGAAGGCGACGCGATCGAGACTTTGAGACGAAAGACAACACCAACCGATCGATCGATCGATCGCTCTTGAGCTCGATTGGCTATCGACATCTATTGGTCTTTTAGACGCATGCGCACGCATTGGACAACGGGTTTATTATAGGCCCATACGAAATCTATGTATAGGCCTATATGCATATATGCTTATGAAGCTTACGATACCATACAAATATAATTATGTAGTCAGTATAATTATAGTCAATGCATATAAACATGTGTGTGTGTCTGTGTCTTGGTGTGTCTGTCTGAGTAGGTGTGTGTGTGTGTGTGTATGTATGTGTGTGCGTGTGTGTGTGGGCGTGTGCAGTGTGGGTGTGTACAGTGAAACTTCCTTACGACGCTGTTTTCTTGGTTATTTCTAGAACCACGTTAAAGTGAGGTTGTGTTATAACGGTCCTTTTCGAAAGCTGAACTGATTTTGGGATCCACGTACCAGACCATGTTTCGCTAGAATCCGTGTTATAGTAATGAAGCGGGTTATAACTCGAGAGTCTAGAGACTCTAGATGGTCTAGTCCATATATAGGCCTATATGACGTATAGGCCTACACTGGGATAACGAATATAGGCCTACACGAGCTTGTACACTGGTCTGATATTAAGACATAAAAGCTAATAAATGTCTACATGAAAGCAAATCATAAAGCGATACCCAAGACAGATTATTCGAAGTGTTTACAAGTGCATTGGTGTTTGCTTTGTAGATTAGCTCTCTATTATAACAGTGCGTCTCAAATTCAAGCAACAGTATGACGTATTGCATATAAACCTGCATGTATGGAATCCACTTCATTGCTAGTGATTCGCTTGTGAAGCCCTAAAGACAGGCATAGATACAGAATTAAATGCAAATGTAAACGTTTTTCTGTAGCCAGAGCCGGATTAACCTATAAGGGAAATAAGCCATGGCTTAGGGCCCCACAACGTTTTGAGGGCCCCCAACTGTCAGGAAATATAAAAATCAGATGGTACAAAAGGTCCTATTTGACAATTTTCTTCTGAAAAAAGATGGAAAAGCAAAAAAAGGTCATTAGATATTTTTCAAAGTAATAAACAATGGTTTTTCTCCAAATCTGGAAAACATTTTTGCATGGCTTTCCGGTTAGGGCCCCCGGATGTCTTAACCCGGCCCTTGTCTGTAGCGACCGTAACTAGGCCTATGTAGTGACCGTATGAGCAGGAGAAGAAGGAATAGGACGAGGATTGAATAATGTAAATCTGCGGAATTTCTCAGCTCCACAAAAGCCAAGTTAGGCTTAATCACCGGCGCGCAAAGTGTTTGAGATCCAGCTACCGGTATGTAAAGTCTTAATTGTAGTTCTGCGGGAAGACGCTCTTCAAGCTCGACTATCGGCCTATACCCATACATGTAACTGGGAAATAGAAAGTGATCCTCATGCGCTCAAATGGTGACATAATATCGCATTCGTTATATTTGCATCGATTTTACTTGATCCTGTAGGCCTATACGCTCACGCTCTAGTGGCATTTGTTCAATCCACATTTAGGCGCTGAGCGATTGTCTTTAGTTTCCTTTTCGCAAACATCCACTTTTTCCCACGTTTTATGTGTGCCGTGTCGTCGCGAGGGGAGGTTATAAAGTTCGTTTCATTTACAGAGCCACAAGTCTTTTGGCACCCTATTTCAGTTTTCATTGTCGTTAGGTTGGGAGCGCTATAGCCTATCTAGGGAAAATAACCAAAACTACTGGGACAAATCCTAAAACTACTGGGGCAAATCCGAAAACTACTGGGACATTTGTTCCAGTAGTTATAGGCCTACAATTAAAATATGCACTGTGTAGGGCATGCGCTATGAAGTCTATATTACAATATTTCCCACTTGACTTCAAAATGTCCTATAAATTGAGGAACAGGTGCGTTTCTAAAATGCACCGCTTAAGTGTTTGGCAGTAAATTCAGAAAGATGAAAATCGAATGCAATTGACAAAGTCATCTAATTATTCCCACACATTTTCAGTACTAAAAACAAATGTATACAATAAAAATGATGCCTGGTAGTGGCAGCGGAATTTGAAGCGGATGTCCACAGCACAGTCGTACCTTTTTCTTTGCAGTTTTAGAATATGAATTATTATGTTTTCCGATATGATACACACATTTAACCCTAATGGTATTACCAGCCCTTACCTTCATTCGCTATTTCTGTTACTAGCTAACTCCATAACTAGCTCACTCGCTCAATATTTCACTCATTAAATCACCTATTCGCTCACACGCTCACTTGCTCATTCATTCTCTCGCAAACTCGGTCACTCGCTATCTCGATCACTTTCTGAGTTCTAGCTCTGAGTAGCTCAACCGCATGTTGGCTCGCTCAATCGCTCTCGCAATTGCTCACTCACTGAATCGCTCACACGCATGTTGACTCACTGAATCACTCACTCACTCGTTCTCTCGCTTACTCAATCGCACAGCCACTCTCAATCACTCAAGGATTAAGACTTATTAATTACCCGATGGTTTGAGACAACATTCTTTATCCTGATCAAAAAATGACGTTGAATCTTAAGACCCAGTGAAACGCTAGCTAAGTGTCAGAAAAAAACATTTGTGACAGCAAGCGTTTAAACCACGCTATAATATAATAATATTTTCGTTTATTCAAACAATCCGGTTGACAAACCACAACCGGTACAGTGTACAATTATGCAATTGAAACAATTCACAAGAACACAAATGACGGAAGACATAAATCTTAACTACTAACAGAACAGACAGCCTGCAATACACGGCGCTAATAGCAGCCTACAAAGCATATCCGCCCTACGGGGACTCGAACTCGGTACCTCTCGCTCTCTACGCCAGATGTTATCCAATGCGCTATCGCCCCCCCCATAATGTTTGCTTTCCTCGCGCAACTAGGCCTACACGCCTATAGGTCTATTGAATTTTGCATTAGGAGTACAGAGAAACACTTAAGTATTGAAAGCCGCAGATGCCAGTTGCAAAGGGAGATCAGAAGCAATATAGTTATGACTTATACAAAACGATCACGCAGCAAGCGTTTCGTAAAAGACGCGTCTGTAACCTTAAGTTTATCTGATAATATTGGATGATTTATTTGAAATATCAATACCGCGCATAATAATTGTGGCAATCTTCTATTCGCCTGTGAACAAGCTGGTTGCCGCAATCCGCTTCTTGGGCTCAGTAGAAACCTTGAGATAACGATACAAGACCACTGTGGCCAGGGAGCTAGGAAATTATCCGTAGGCTATAATTATAGAAGGTTCGATAAAACTCCGTTGTTAGCAGATTGACTTCACGAAGTTGGCTTGTTAGAATTCGTTACGTCTTATTAGTTTTCTCCAAGTTTTTTCTTCAAAATCTATAAAGAAATAGGCCTACTTCTTGCATTGCTTTCCAAGGTCGTGTGACCTTCCAGACTTGTGGCAATAATGCGCTCTCTTAAGTTCTGCTTCATGGTAATTCCTGTTAACAGGGTGTTATACGAGCCTGATCCTATATTTATTAGGCATTATGGCACGAATCGTGTTAGCCTTCAATCTGGTCGAAAGAGTCGCAAAAACCATTCGGTGATCTGAGTCACACTCCAGTCTGAATGGGACTCTAGTCACTATACAGTTACATGTAGTAACAACAATTGGGTGATGATCAACACTAATGAAAGACACTGTCAAACCACAAACCACATAACCCCGGTTCAAAACCCCCACCGGATTTGCACGAATCCCCTTTCTCCCCGTGGCGACGTTAATGACTTTATGTAGCCTAATGTAAATCTAAATTTATCAGCGTCTCACAAAAGTCACGTCAGGTACATAGGCTTCTCTACCCAGTCGTTCCTCCCTTCGATCATCGGCCCATGGTTTCTTGGTTGTCCCGCGGGTGCGTAGGCCTAGGCTACTTCAGAACTTCTACGGCCCAGTCTAGGAGTTTCGCTATTGTTGGTCCCACTAGCTGGAACTGGTCACCTCAGGGCCGACCTTTTCTCTATTTCTTTTGACCTATTCCGTAAGCGCCTGAAAACCTCTCTTCACCAGTGAAGACACTAGTCCGGGTCGGGAGAGTCTCTGATTGCTAGTGGTGCTATAATTATAAATACTCGATTACGATTACGATTAGCTAACTCACAGCGCTATATAAAATCAAGTCTGCAACAGCGGACGTTGAGATTGGGTTTGAATGTTATGACATTCAAAATTTGTGTGTAGGCTACAGTGTCAGCGTTTAATTAATTTTCCAATTGTATTAATGAACAGGTAAATTAATGCTTAAAAGCCTGTGATTAATCAATAATTTTTAATAAGTGACAACTCTTTTAAAGTGTTGACTAACGAAAGGATTAAATCATGTGAGCGACAGTAAGTAGGGCCTAGTTATATTTCTGAACCTTATGTCCGCCTTATTTCTCTAGATTTCTCCAAGGCCTTTGATACAGTCAGGCACTCTTACTTGGCCGATCAACTGGCCTCTCTACCTATACCTGTTAATATCTTCAACTGGATTCTCTCCCTCTTGAGCAATCGTAGTCATTGTACCAAGTTCCGCGGCATGATCTCTTCCTTGGCTCACATCAATGCTAGTATAATACAGGGTTCTCGCATGGGCCCAGCAAACTTCTTAGTGGCCATCTCTGGTCTTAAACCTCTCCACAGCTTCAATTATATCTTCAAATATGCTGATGATTGCTATCTTTTGATCTTGGCTTTAAATATTTCCACCACGGATGCAGAATTAGATCACATTAGTGCCTGGGCTCGCAAATGTAATCTCCACCTAAACCATTCTAAATCTAACGAAATTATCTTGACAAGACCAAAATGCGAATCTTGAACAAGGTCCTCCAATTATACGTGGCATAAAAAGGGTCACATCCCTGAATATATTGGGTATCGAGATTTCCGCAAAGCTCGGTTTTTCCTCCCATATCCAAAAGATTTGTGTACGGGCCAAGCAATCTCTCCACGCCCATCGTATTTTAACCTCGCATGGGCTCTTGGGAGTCAGGTTATATGATGTGGTCCGGTCCACCACTGTCAACCGAATGCTTTATTGTTCCCAAGTGTGGTGGGGCTTTGCCAGCAAACAGGAACGTGACTCTAAGTGCTGTGGTCCGCAAGCTGGTACGCTTTGGCTTCCTACCAAAATCTTTCCCCACTTTTGAGGAACTCTGTAAAAAGCCGACCATGACCTTTTTAGAAATATCTTAAATAATCCCGGACATATCCTTCATTACCTACTACCCCCTGTCCTATATACTGGTCACGATTTGCGCCCACGCTCACATAACCGTGTTCTTTCTAGATTTGATTCCCTCACCAGGCGCGGTTTCCTGGCTAGGATGTTGTACAGCTAAGCCATATACTGTTTTTTTAGTTTACTATTTACTAACTATTTCGCTAATATTTGATATTAAACTTTGTATAACTTTGTATGTACAGCGCCGTGCGTTTGCCAGCGTTTAATAAAGAACACACTTACTTACTTACTTACTTCCTTTCTTTTTACCTAAATTGCTAAATTTAAACTGTTTATGAGTTGTTTTGTGAATCCGCACAGGCCTATCTTTAGTTATTATGTAGTTGTGCGTATGATACCTACACGTCTATTTCAACTTGGTATGTAATCGTTGTATGCAACGTAATGCCTGTGCTTTTGTCAGATACAAAGAAAGGCTTTATAGTATAATATAGGCCTACTTTCTTAGACTTTAGATTTCTTGATTCTGGCTCTAGATTTTTAGCAATCAAATAACTAACAATTATTGTATTAATTTTTCTGGCAGAATTTTTCGGCCTATAATTAATAAGTCACTTTCAAGGAGCAAAAATAACCTATAATCAACAAGTATGATATATAATATAGCACAGGGAGAAGAACTGAGCTACAACTGCAAACCTTACAAGTTCAGTTACCAAGGTTACCTTTACAGAAAATTTGTCTGTTAATTACTTATTGTGTTTGGCTATAGAACAGGCAATAGGCATTATGATTGGCACATCAGCAAGTGAATCTTCTTGTTAGTTAACACTCTTGTAAAAAAATCAATTTACCGATTCATTGCATAATGATGCCCAGTGCTTGTAACCTGAAAAAGTTTATTTTTTTTACATCAGAAAGCATTAAAGAGAGACCTTCAAAAGAATTGTAGAATTGATACTGGAGAATATCTGCAAATTTGCTGTTTGTGGCACTTGAAATTATTTGCATATCACCTAAATTTTCACTTGAGAACTCGTCCGGGAGAAAACTGTACCAATTTCAGTTGTATCTGAAGTCATTTGCACAATCTATTGCAATGAAGAAACCCTGAAACGAAAACCATACAAATGCGAGTTATGAAAAACATTTGCATACTGGTCAGCTGAATACTCAGGATAGAATGCATACTGAAGAGAAACAATATAAATGTCATTTATGTCAGAAGTCATTTACACTTGATTTTATCGTTACACACCATATGAGGACACAATTGGAGAAAACCATGCAAACGTCAATTAAGCTATGTCAGAAAATATTGCACAGTCTGGTCATTTGAACTTTCACAAAAGAATGCATACTGGAGTAAAACCATATGAATGTCATTTGTGTAAGAAAACATTTACACAAAGTTATAGTCTAAATTGCCATTTCAGAACCCACACTGGAGAAAAGCCATACACATGCCAATTATGTCAGAAAACATTTACTCAGTCTGGACAACTGAACATTCACATTAGAATTCATACAGGAGCAAAGCCATACAAATGTCAATTATGTCATAAAACATTTCCAAAAAGTTCTAGTCTGACAAGGCACTTAAGAACTCATACTGGAGAAAAACCATATGAATGCCAATTGTGTAAGAAGACATTTTCAAGAAGTTGTAATCTGACTTGCCATTTCAAAACCCACACTGGAGAAAAGCCATATGTATGCCAATTATGTAAGAAAACATTTGCAGCATCTAGTCAACGGAAGACTCACATTAGAATTCATACAGGAGAGAAGCCATACAAGTGTAAATTATGTCAGAAAACATTTCCAAATAGTTCTAGTCTGATAAGGCACTTAAGAACTCATACTGGAGAAAACCCATATGAATGCCAATTGTGTAAGAAAACATTTTCACGAAGTTGTAGCCTTAATTGCCATTTCAGAACCCACACTGGAGAAAAGCCACATGTATGCCATCTATGTAAAAAAACATTTCCACGAGGTTCTAGCCTGAATCGCCATCTCAGAACCCACACTGGAGAAAAGCCATATGTATGCCAATTCTGTCAGAAAACATTTCCAAATAGTTCTAATCTGAGTCGCCATTTAGAAACCCACACTGGAGAAAAGTCATATGTATGCCAATTCTGTCAGAAAACATTTCCACAGTCTTGGCAGCTGAAGACTCACATTAGAATTCATACAGGAGAGAAGCCGTACAAATGTCAATTATGTCAGAAAACATTTCCAAATAATTCTGGTCTCACAAGACACTTAAGAACTCATACTGGAGAAAAACCATATGAATGCCATCTATGTGAAAAAACATTTCCACGAGGTTCTAGCCTGAATCGCCATCTCAGAACCCACGCTGGAGAAAAGCCATATGTATGCCAATTCTGTCAGAAAACATTTGCGGCGTCTTGTAAGCTGAAGTCTCATATTAGAATGCATACTGAAGAAAAACCATATGAATGTCAGTTCTGTAAGAAAACATTTACACAAAGTTATAGTCTGAATTGCCATTTCAGAACCCACACTGGAGAAAAGCCATACACTTGCCAATTATGTCAGAAAACATTTAATCAGTCTGGAGAACTGAAGACTCACATTAGAATTCATACAGGAGAGAAGCCATACAAATGTCATTTATGTCAGAAAACATTTTCAACTAGTTCTAATCTGAATCGCCATTTCAGAACTCACACTGAATAAAAGCCATATGAAGGACTTTCTGCAAAATAAATTGACCTGCGCTGAGAATTCCAAAAATATTTCGCAACAAGACCTTATGGATGTGGAATATGTGATGAAATGTTCAAAACAGAGAAAGCATTAATTTTATGGAGCATTGTTACAACCACAGGTCTACACTCCATTTGACCTATGGTGATATTTTTAGGTGAACATGTTCAAAAGATTAACATCTTGCCATGATATTGAATTACCTTATTTCATTCAGGTTAATTTTTTGTGATGTGTATTTTTTTAGTTCATTTTATATGCTTAGACAGCACCAATGAATGGATTGAGTGAATATGTTATTTGAAATTAGGATTCCGTGTAACAACATAGGCAAGTTGTTTCACAAGAGGTGCAAGTCATTCAAGCAGAGTTTTGCTTCTGAAAGGCTGATATTAAATTATTCGTTTTGCACTTGTTTAGAAGGAAGTAGTTAAACTTTGCTTTTGAATTTGTTTTGTTAAATTTTAGTTATAATGATATGTTATTTGACGAATTTCTCATGTAGGCTATTAGACAACAAACTTGTCTACTTTCTGTTGGCTTACAGTACATGTATAATGATATATATTAAATGCCAAATTTGTTACGAATGGATTAATTATGTGATAGAATGTTGGTGCATATTGGTCAGAAATTAAACAGTTGTTGGTGCATATTGGTGCCCTCGGTGTGCCATCACGATTTATAATAGATTTTCTTTTCCACCTAAGTATTCAAAGTTGTACTCCTTTGCTACACCATGACCATCGACGTTTTCCACCGTAGCACCATAATTATGCTGTCTCCTCAGATTGACTACGTCTACTAGGGCCTACTGCTACAGAACTGCTTCTTCTTTAAGTTCTCTGCCCTTCGGCAGGTTCCAACTTCCAATGACGCCACTCTTCTCTGTGCTGTGCTTTTTCCTTTAGTTCGCTGTATCCGTCGGCCATCCATCCCAGCATCATCTGCCTCGGTCTTCCCCTCCCTC
Organism: Aporrectodea caliginosa; assembly: GCA_020284085.1. Classification (NCBI taxonomy): domain Eukaryota; kingdom Metazoa; phylum Annelida; class Clitellata; order Crassiclitellata; family Lumbricidae; genus Aporrectodea; species Aporrectodea caliginosa. The sequence goes on from JACEVL010000070.1 coordinate 1,715,430, forward strand.
TTTTCCCTACCATTCTCCCTTCTATGATTTCTTTCAGGAGGGAGTCTCCTCTTAATACGTGTCCCACCCAGTTCTTCTGTCTTTCTCTTATTGTTGTTATTAGCGATCGTTTTTCATCAACCATTTGTAGTACTTCGTCATTCGTTATATGCTCAGTCCAGTTCACCTTCTCCATCCTTCTCCAGATCCACATCTCAAAAGCTTCCAATTTCTTAATCTCATCTTTCCTGATGGTCCAGGTCTCTGACCCATATAGTGCCACACTCCATACCAGTGTTTTGACCAGTCTTTTCTTTAGGCTTTTATTTAGCCCTCCTCTCAACAATTCTCCTCTTTTCATGAAAGCATCTTTTCCCAGTGCTATTCTTCGTTTCACGTCGCTTTGACACCTTGCATCTGTTGTTATCATGCTTCCCAAGTAACAAAAGCTCTTGACCTGTTCCACCACTTCACCGTTGATTTTTACGGTGAAGTGGTGGAACAGGTAAGAAAAAAATGTCTTCTTATAATAGCACAGGGAGAAGAACAAAAAACCTGCTACTACTACTAATAATAATAATTACATGTAGGCCTATCTGGACTAGAGTCGTGAGGATTGGACATCCTTGACATTCTGCATTCAATTCATGCAGAACATATGAAGGCTAACGACAGAACAGCTTAATTAATATTATAATTATTATTACAATACAATTAGAAATTTATAGCATACTACAAGACAAGTCTTGCACGAGAGCACGTTGCGCTGTGATCTTAGCCATAGTGCAATAAAAATAGACGAGTTTTTAATTTTGATTTAAATTGCGTAGCAGATGAACATTGACGTAGCTGGGAGACTGTTCCATTCTCTTGGTCCCGAGACAGCAAAAGCTCGATCGGCGTCACCTCTTCGACACGGCTATGCTCTATTGGGTTCGCCAATAGAAGACGCAGATAGATGTATTATGTTTTGCCCTTCCTGCATAAATTTCTGTGGTCACCCACGGATGATTACGACGGCGATGATGAGCTAAGCTTGAACAGCACATGGAACTCGGAGTCTGTGATTCTGTCGATGGATTACAGTGATTAAACAGAAAGTAAAGAGAAACGCGCTGACACAATCTGAAATAAAAAGAAACGGTCATTTTAATGCGTAACAACCCCACAGAAAATTACAGAATAAATAGTGTCTAACACTAGCATGCTTGAGTCAGTATACCAGTTTTAGTGTTTAGTATTAGCATACTTAGTCAGTATGCTGGCATTAATTTAATATTAGCATGTTCGAGTCAGTATACAGGTGTAAATACTTAGTATTTGCATACTCTTTCAGTATTCTGGCATTAATTTAGCATTAGCATACTTGAGTCAGTATACCGGTTGTTGGTATAGGGCAAGTACAATTTGCTTACACTGTACACCAGCATCTGTGGTTGTACTCCTGACGAAGTAGACGTTTGGATGACCATTGTCAATACTGACCGTCAGTTGGGCATTCCGTACGACAATCACGTCGCTCGAATCGTAAATGCTCACATATTCTGCGTAAGGAACACATGTGTGCATACATCACAGTCAATATTACATAATTTTACACCATGTTATTGTCATTATTATTATCTACTATATGTCTGACCGTCCTAAGACGTTAACAATTTGAAAATGTCAAGAGATGTGTCGTCATGTGATATGTGATTGACCTCAGTCCTCTTCCTTCCCTCCCTCCCTCCCTCCCACCATCCCTTCCTCTCCCATCTCCCCTGCCGCCCGTCCATCTCTTCCCTCCATCCCTGCCTCCCTCCATCCCTACTTACTCCGTCCATTCACGTAGTGCGTTGCATAAGATTTTGGTGTCGCACCCTATCGAAGTGGCTGGTACTCCTCCTGCCATGCCGTCTATGCGTAACTCCCATGTTGACACTATGACGAGATTTCTCTTCCATTATACATACCTGTTCCATCAGATTCTAAACTACTGCATACCTGTTCCATCAGAGCCTATACTATTATACTACCCGTTCTTCAGAGTCTGTGCCATTAAATTTACATGCCTGTTCCATCAGCCTGCAGAACAGGAAACGTTTTGTATTGAGAATGGGCTGTTCCTATGTTCGTAATGACTACAATTATCTGAAACAGAATACAACCATATGACTATTTCAACACACTAGTCTATACATTTGTGCATGCACTTATTCAGTTCCATCAAAGCTGCCTAACAACGTAAACAACCTGCAACATGAGCTCCTCAACCTCTCTTTGCCTGTTTTCCACAAACGCTTAAAGACCATTTTTTTTATCATGGTTTCATTGTGTTTGATCGGGTGCGCCTCTGAGGAGTCTCACTTGAAGTGGCGCTATATAAACTTGCAATTACCATTATCATTATATTGGAACAGTATGCCTTGTAACACTAACAGGTCAATATAATTGAAGGTCCTACATTCTCACGACGGAATTGGCATTTTGCACTCAGACTATAGAAAACAAATTGGTGTGTGTTTATGAATAGCATTCACTAGGCCACATGTACCTGACACGACATAAAGAAAATGGGAAAATTGAAGGATAAATATAAAAAGCAAATAAGAGACTAAACAACTAAATTAGCAAGAGATAATAAATACCGTTGGGCAGACTGACAGAAAGATGAATGGATATATGGACAAAGGAGTGCTGAGCAGTTGTGAGGGATTTTTTTTATTAAGGTCCATATACAGTAACCTTCTCACGGGAGGCTTTGAACCCATACTCTGTATTACAAGGTGAGTGCTCTAACCATGTCACACCAGAGGATCATCATTAGGAGCTAATCAACCTGTTTTCAAATTGCTGCCTAGACTTACCTAAACACTTCACACTATACCTGAGCATCATCGTTGCCTTTGCTGAAGACAAGTGTATCATCATCGACATATATCTCCTGCTGCTGAGTGGAAACGACGGTGGAAACATGTGTATGACGGAAATCCAAGTTCGTCTTGATAAACTGAGTTACACAGGAAAATCCAATGTATGGACAATTTAAATTAATTAATATTAATTCATTAATTATTGTAATTGGATATTTATATAGTGTTGCTCAAGAGCACACTAATCAGAGTGGTTTAACCTGAATGGTGTTAAATGTCGTTATTTTATATACAACACAATATCAATCAATCAATCAATCAATCAATCAATCATTGTACACTTGATATAGCACCCATTCAATTAGTCAATCAATCAATCATTGTACACTTGATATAGCGCCCCTTCAAGATACCTACTCAGAGAAAAGAGTGCTGCACTAGAAGTGACAAGAGCAATGCAATATAAAATAGTGGTAATAAATACACGTCTTAAATAGCCCTATAGTCATCACTGGGCGGGGTGCTAGGTTCTCGACAAGGAGTTAAAATAAAGCAAGGCCAGGAGCTTCCAAGGGCACAACAATCCTTGGTTCATGACAAATCCCGTTAGCAGAATAAAATGTACAGAAGTGGCTTCTACTCTAGAGGATTGGGGAATAAGCTGGTGTTTTGAATTTAGCTTTCAAGTGGCACTTTAGAAATAAGTTTATGATTATGATCATGACATACACAGGACTCGTTAGAATCTTACCTGATAGAGATCGTGATTCTGATCGTAGTGGGGCCACAGGCTTTCCCTGCAGTTCGGGTCACCTCCCCCATGAAACCCTTGTTCTGAGCCATAATATATCACAGGAATACCCTGTAAAGCAATATACACAGAGTGTTATGCACATTCATTGATGTGAGATGTGTATTCATAGTATTTAGGAATATGTGTCAAACTTCAATATGTAGACCTATGATGGATGATCATTGCCTACGGACAGATGATCAGAGAAAATAAAATCAGATATAATTTTATTAAATTTGGATTAAAAATGTTGTTCCTAGGTGTGTCTTACTAAATACATAGACATGCGTAAATAAATTAGACTCAGCAATATCTGCACATGCACTAGAAATTTCTTACAGTGCCATCATTGAGATCCATTAATAATAATAATCTTTGTTTACTGATTCAAACTGACATGAACGCAGTATGATTACAATTCACAGTATGAACAGCACTGCAAAAATGTTCCACTGCATTACAGACATAACATTACATTCATAATGTAAACAGAGAAGACTCGAAGTAGCGGAGGATGGGAATGAGGATTCTGACCTCCCCATAGAAGATGTATGTGAGGGCATTTTTGAAGAGGACTGTGTCCGTCGTCGTATTCAAGAACCTCGCCATATCGTGATTGTCTACGAACGTCCCCAGTGCCCGCACATCCGGGAACTTTGAGCGCTGTAAATAGCAGAAACAGTTTGCCACTATTTCACCTGTGCCAGCTCATATCGACGTTAGAATGAACTACCGGAATAACCAGCTAGTCCATAAACAGATTATGATGGTGATGACTATGACACAGATATAATGACATACCAATGACTTACGAACATTTTCAGTCTATGCATTTGACTTTATGTTTATATTGCAGGGCGCTATTTTTGTGCCGTTTGCTCTATTTTTTCTGCCTTCGGACGTAATAAAGTACTCATATGATATTCGTTTATTAATTCAAGCTGACAAGTATGCCGTAAGATTACATATAGCCGTGACAGATGATAACAAGTTTAACCGGAGCCGAATTTAACTGTTATGGCAGCCTGCAAGGCGCCCATCTGTCCTACTGTTCATTTCACAATCGCTCTCTAGGGAGTGGAAGGCTGAGTCAACCTAATGGGGCTGGCGGGTATCGAACCGGCATCCTTCTGATCTTCATGCCAGCATGTTACCATTCAACCATCTGCCCGAGGATGATGATGACGATCATGCAACATTTCTGTGGTGTTAATGGACCCAATTACCTCTTCTTCGATGCTAGCCTTGAGAAGTGTCAAAGAGATGTTGTTCTGAAAGACTTTTGATAGGGAGTTCTGAAGGTGGAAGTTGAGAACTGCATCCAGTCCATTCCGCTGGTAGTTGACTAAATAGTCAACGTTGTCAATATTCCAGACTTCACCAACGCAGTAGGCACCAGCTGCACGCTGGTACTCAGCCCAGAAACCGATCTCTATCTAAACACAAAAGATATTGATTAACCTACACATCATACATTATTATTATTATTATTATTAATACATAGATACATGCAGGCATACATACATACATATACACACATACATACATAAACACACATACATACATAAAAACACACAGTCACACATACATACATACACAACATACATACATACATACACATGCATACACACATATACATAAACATGCATACATAAACACATATACATACATAAACACACATACATACACACCATTTCAGTCTTGTTGAAAGTCTGAAATGGTCTGGAAACTTTTATTCCCAACCACAGAACGTCAGACCTTATTAACAAGTTCAAGCAAGTCTAGAATGGTCTGAAAAATTTCATTCACAACCACAGAATGTTAAGGGCAGGATTGTGAACCAAGCCAAAAAGCCCCTAACCATTTCTAACATCCTGTCCAGAATGAATGGTCCTAAAAATCTCTTAACAGATAACAAAATGCAACAGTACTTTTACTTCTTATTGCCTTGATTTATATCCTGATACAGATCTTTTGAAGACAGGCTACAAAAATTTGTGCACAATATGGTACAAACTCTGTAATAGTCAATCTAGGAAACGGTCAGTTGGAAATGAAGGGTATCTTAAAGGCACAGCACCTACATGCCGGACTGTATCCACTCGATATCCGTCAAACCCGTATTTCACCGTGAGGTTTCCAATCCAGTCGTAAAGAGTGTTGCGTACGAACGGAACAGTTTGGTTGAGGTCGGGCAAATATGCCAATCTACACACTTCAATCTATGAAAAACAAAGGAAGACAAAATTCTTCTCAGAAAGACTCATGTAAACCATTTAGCCAAATCCGTCACTGGCGTATTCCTGTAGTGCCAGTCTGAAGTCTCAATAAAGGAGGAGGACAACGCCAAACATCCTTGTTATGAACGGCATCGTTAAACAGCAACTAACTAACTAAACCATTCGCTTGTGTGTTAACCTGTTTCAGGCTTTACCTTGTTACCTCTGTTTGCTGGCCCTGCAATCTGGAATGGGCTCCCTGAACTCTAGAGACCGTCATGATCAAGGCTAACTGACCTTTAAATGAACCTCAGACTTAAATCTTAGGGGCGCTAACTGAACTCTTAAATGAATGAATGAAGCCTTATACACAGATTTTATCATGATTTGGTGCCTTTCATTAAGCTGATTTTCTCCAATTTCATCATCCACATCAACACCGTATGCATCATTGTCGTAATCATTACTGGCAGTTTTTCATCATCATAATCAAATTCATACTCACATCGATCATTATCATCATCATCATCACCATCATCATCACCATCACAATCATATTCACGTCCATCATCATCATCATCATCATCATCATGACCATCAACATCATCATCATCATCATCATATTCATCATTGTCATCATCATCATCGATCATCATCATCATCATCATCATCATCATCATCATCATCATCATCATCATCATCATCATCATCAGATACAAGTGAGAATAGGAGGCAGTGGACAGTCAGTCACCAGGTGGCAGTTGTCCAGTTAAACAGTTGATGACAATGGATTACCTCGGTCTGGTTGTCAGTTGGCCAGATGATCTCACAGTACTTGTGGTAATGATTCGTTTCGTTGAAGGGAACGAGCTGCGAGAAATCGTTCCTGTTTTCTTCTGCGCAACTCATGTACGAACAATTCGGTGGGTAACCCATGTGATTAGGCACACTAAATGAGAACAGCATGAAGAGAAATTATAAGAAACAGCTTCATATAAAAGACCTCTGTCTGTTTCTATTCATCTTATTGCTCTGTCTGTCTGTCTGTCTGTCTGTCTGTCTGTCTGTCTGTCTGCCTCTCTGTCTGTATGTCTGTCAAGGTCTGTCTCTCTGATGTTTTTGATATATGTGTATCTTCTTACTTGCTTATACATTCATATATTCATCAACAAAATCGGGGTAAATGTTTGGGGACATTAATACTTCCCTCCCAAGGCAGCTATCCTCCCCTCCAAGTTTAGAAAGCCAGAGCAAACAACAAAGGACAGGTGTACAAAGGCATTGTCAAGGGGTGGACGGGTTCTTGTAGAGTCAAACATGGAGCAGGTATGCATGGACATATCCAGGGGAGATGGAAATTAGCACCTCCCTCCCCTACTTCCTGACAGGGATATAAGCTTCATGGCACACTTATATAGCATCTCTATAAATACTAATTCCTCACTGTCTGCTCTCTGGGTCTTCAAAAGGAATAATCATAGGATGCCACTCAGTGGTGACACTTCAAACTTTCGACCCACCTGCAGATAACTGAAGTGGTAAAATTTCATACTCTGTCAGGCTCTGAGGGGCCACGTCTGCTTCAACTGCACTCCTGCAGACCAATAGTTAGGAGTCTATGAGACTAATCCTACTTACACATCTGCCATGACCCAGATGTCCCTCAGGTGACATTCATTGATCAGGCTCACAAGGTCAGCCTCACTTCCAAAATGGTCGTTCAGTTGCAGAATGTTCTTGGCCCAGTATCCATGGTAACCGCCGTCAGTGTTCTCAACGATCGGAGAAATCCAGATGGCATTGACTCCTGTAAGAAAATTATAATCGCACACGCATAACTGAATGTGATGTGGCCCAAACACATTTCTTAATTAATAATTAAAAAGATTGCAAACATATTAATGTATTCATAGTCATAAACTCTGCACCTCCTCAGCACCAATTCATACATGTTCAAGCTTATTTGCTGGTGTTCAATCAAAAGGGGCAATTATGGTGGATCCAGGAAGAACAATGTGGCCATGACCCCATTTGATTTAGTGGAGTGCCTTCCCTGGTTTGAAGTGAAAAAAATTGGACAAGATAAATCTATGAAGTTGGAAATGAGAAAGAAAAGTTGGTCATATAACTACAAAAATCATCCACAAGGCTGAAAACTGGTCATCAGATATATTGAGAGTTGAAATAGTTGTCTCAAGTTGATATAAAGTAGTAACGACTAAGTCACGTGTTCAGTTCAAAAGTTTCACACCATGTCACTCCAGAACAAGATTCATCATCCTGTACTACTTTAAACTTTTAAAAACTAAAAATAGCATCATGGTCATAGGTAGCCTAGAGAAAATTATAAAATCAGATAGTACGTATAACTACGATAAAAAGGCCAACATGTGCCGGGATATTTATATGGGGGCTTTCACGTACCACTCAAAGTGTGTTAGAATGGGTTATCTTAAAGTCACACATGCACGCATGCACGCACGCCGCGCACACACACACACAAAAACACACACACACATTTATATATTATAATGTTGTCAAAACAGAACTATAAATCAGTGGCTGACCTAAATTCTGAAGGTAATCAAGATGCCTCACGATTCCAGTCCACGTTCCATTGCACCAGTAGGAAAGATCAGAACATGGTTCACTTGGATCAGATGCACTCTGGCTGAATCGGTCGGTCAACAGCTGTCAATAGCAGCAGACAAAAAAAATTAATTGATAGTCATCTTGTAGCATTGTTTTAGATTCAATCAGTAGTCAATCATTGCAGTCTCAGTTGTTTTCCATCTGTAAGTAGCTATGGTGTCTTTTTTGACTTGGCCAAAGCTTTTGATACGGTCAACCATATTATTCTACTTCAAAACTTAATAACTATGGTATAAGATACGAGGAGTTCAACCTAAACTGAATTGAATTGAATGGTCGGTCAATTTGGTCAATCAAATGGTCAGCCAGGCATCCAACCAGTGAATGCATGGAATCCGCTGAGCAGTCATATATATACAATTGCTCAGCTGCATGCACCTAGTCACAAACTGTCAGCTCTTGGTTATTATTTTCACTCTGGACAACCCATCTGATTTGACACAGCGCTCGTGGATAAGCTGGTGCTAGGTCTGCGCTTAGCTTGATTGTAGGGCTTTCAAAATTTAACGTTTACGACTACACACTTCTGAAGACATGGAGTATGGATTAGGCTTTCTGAAAAGTTTGTGAGTAGGCCTACTTGCTAGTAATAAAATTTGATATAATAGTTTAATACGAACCTGGTAGATGACTCTAGATTTCCATTCTGTGACAGTCTTCGCAGAGATCGAAATGAAAAGGAAAACGAAAAATAGCACACCCACAGTCACAAATGTTAACAGGGAAGCCATGTTTATTCAGCTGTATGAGCCTACATCCCCGCGTTGGAACAGTATTGTTTTGGCCAAGGTGCGAGTCACCTAGATCCTATATAGTACAAACCGACGTCGAGTCACCCTTTGACTCTGTTGAACTGATATCACATTATATAATTTATAATAATTCTCTGATAACTGTTTGCAATAATCAACCATTTGCGACACAGCATGTGATATGATGCGTGCTCGGCCAAATTTCTTACGATCATCCGCGCACTATAGGCTAAGATGGCCTGTCAAAACTCAGCTGTCAGTGCATTGTCTCATTTATAAGTATTGCCCAGTAGGCTTAGAAAGACTAAGCGTGTATTATTCTGTTGTCATCTTCTGTTGTTATTGTGTCATATTAATTGGGACTGTTCTCAGTATCACTTTACAAAACTGTAGGCCCAGAGCGGGACTTTCCCCGCATGCTAAATTTGGACTCATAAATATTCATAATACAAATCAGCCTGTGATTGGTTGGCACTCATAGTGAGCTATTAAATATTAATGAATTTCTTTCCCGCGGGCCTTGTCAGATGCTCGTTGGTCAGATGTAAACAAGTCTTTGAAGGTATGGGCGCCACTGAATATCAATCTTTGGACAACCCCCCCTTATACGACCATCGCTCGTATATAAGCTGGGGACAGCGCTCTAGAAATTCGGAATTTACCATATGAACCCTTGATATATAATTATCATAAACACCTTAATAGAAATTTTATTTTGCTAAATTTTCAGTTCAGACGTAGGCGTTCATCGGAGTGCAAAGAAACTATATACATGTATTATAGGTCTTTTATTGGAGTGGTGTTCAATTAGGCAAAAGCGCACCCTGGTGTTTGAATGGGATTTACTGTTAACTCAACAGACGATATGCAGGCCCTATCTTGTAATCAAATGATTCAAAGTAAAACCAGAGATAGAACACCTAATGCATTCTAATGTCGAAGGCCCAACTTATAATCAATCAAATAATCAGTCAGAATTTTGTGGGCTGTATCAGCTATGTTGTATTACATTTAAGGGCACCCAACGAAAGTGGTTGTATTGTCCGAGTCTGACCATACCATTTTTACATGCCCTTCCTCTAGGTGATACAGGTGTTTTGGTTTGTTGATCACCACACATGTTAGATACACAGCCAAGACAGAAGTCGAATGATAATACTCTATTATAAATTTTATTCTCTTCGATAAAATCACCTTCCATTGTTAGAACACATCAGTTAGATCTAGTTGTAATCCACAAGACAATGGAGACTAAAAGGCAGTTAACCAGTACAATGGATACGCAAGAGAGCATGACAATCAGTTGCTCTTCTTGCTAGTCACTGGATTCAACACATTAAAGAAAGCGATACTGTCAAGTCCGGCAACGATTAGCCTGCTGTTCCTTTTGTTGTAGTGTACCCTAGTAGGATAAACAACACACGCTTCTTCAGTAGCGATGACCTCTCCACATCGTAGCGTAGGATCAATGCAGACGATCTCCTGTCCATTAACATTCACTGCAATAACTCGTTCGTCTGCATCAAGAACAAAATGATTAAACAGAAACCCACGAAATTCCAGAAGGCGTTCTGTCGGGCGGAATTTGTACCGATGAACAAAGCGTCCAGCTGGGTTCAACTCAGACAGAGAGAAGGAGAAATTATGGCTCGACACTACATTGCCGTTTGATTTCTGGACTACGTGTCCTGGGTAGCTACTACGCGTCGGCAGAAAAATCTGGTGAATCAGCTGCGCGTCGCTGTCGTATACTCCGATGTGGTCGAACGGTCTGTTTCGTGGGATCAACAATCGACCCTCTGCAGTTACGGAGAAAGTGTCCAGATTTTCTATGTCTTCCAGCCACGGCTGGACGTTTTTGTCGTCCTGAATGTTTGTCACAGGAATCTTCCAGATGCACTTGCAGTCCCTGCCTCCGATATACAGAACTTCGGTTTTCTCACAAGCCACGATGTCTGTAGGGTTACGGATGTGGTCAAAATCAATTTCACTGTGATACGCTGGTGAACTGCCGCCTTCATAGATTCGAACAGTGCAGCAGCTTTCATTCTCTAGAACGTAGACTTTTTCACCGAGCGTTGTTACTCCGACAACGTTGCTGCATTCAAGCTTTGCAACAAACTCTAATGCGACGGACTGAATTGGAGGAACTGCAAGACAGCAACAATCAAACACCTTTAAATTTAGATCACCAAGATAAATATTAGACTTTGTTTTGGTAATTTCTATACACTTAAACATTTCAGTGTATTGCAATGAATTATTTATCATGAACTTCCTCCGAGCACCCATCATACTGGACATTCAGCGCGGATGGATAGACAGGTACTAGGCAACCTTGTTTGCAAGCTTCCTCAGAAGAGTGGTTCTCAAAGGTTTGAGTTTCCTCTGGCTCAAGTACAAACATGACTATACTGATCCAAGAATTTCACAACTTTTAAGTTCCCTACACAAACTGGTAGTCATTTACTAATCCAGATGGAAGAGAACGCTGTCTTGGTCCAGAGAACTTCATATTCCACAGACCTCCGTCTATCCAGGTACTACATGCTCTCGGCATTACTCGGCATCACTTCCCATTAGTGTTGGATCTACAGCCCCCATCTCCACCATGATTCTACTTTTAGAGCCATATCAAAGAGAAACAGATGCTTCAGAAGTTAGCTGAAATAAGATAAACCACCTTCAAAGGCTTGTCAATACTGAATGTGGTTATTTATGTTAAAAGTGCTATATCTCATCTACGTATTTCAACTCTGTGTCCAGGGTTTAAAAACGAGATAAAAGAGCACATAAAGCAGAAATTCAGAGCACTGTTACAAGTTGCGATCTGTCAGCTTGATATTGAGAATAAACTAAATTAATTGATTGATTGAGAAAAATCATAGAGCTATTAGTCCACATTCGTAAATCAGCCACTTTACCTAATTGATTTACTGTGGAGTCGAGGATATCTCCAAACCATTCAGAGCGTAGGCAGTTGTTCCAGGTTGATGAGACGCCCCTCAGTCTAACCCTCAGCCGACTAACTGCTTGTTTGGAATCAACTTCCGTTAACGAACTTACAGGCTTTTTGGTAAGTATTTTCTTAATGATGACTTTGGTTAGAATCCTGGTCATCAACTCATCTGGTAGATCTTCCAACTGAAAGTACAAAATATACAGGCTCAGATACATAAATACTTATATACATACATAAACTGTACATACTTATCCAAGCCAGGATGCATGTATAATATATATGCTTAATCTGGTAGGGGCGCGTTATAACAAGTGTTCAAATACAATACAATACAATACAATACAATATACATACATAACTACATAAATACGTACATCTATACACACAACCCAGGTAAATTAATTCAATGTTGCCCATCATAGTTGATAAGGTATCATTAAATAAACTACATGTATTATCAGAGTTCAAAGTTGAAATCTACGTCTGCAAGTATATCAGTAATTACCAACTACTAATGGCTGCAACAGTAACTCAAATATCCTTGTGAATAACTGATGCTTTAAGCAGTGGCATAGCTATGTGCAGACCATGGTGGTTGAATGTTGAATCCCATGTCAACTGGCAAAGTGGTTTGACATTTGCACAGGTTTGAAGAGACAATGTTTGGAAATGGTTACACATTAAATTTTGAAAACACATATTTAAATAAAAACTGCACAAAAACATAATACATGCTAAATATATCTCTTAAAAGTTGATCAACTGAATTAAATTGATAACAGGTTAAACAACAAATGTTCCGACCAAAGAATAAGACTTTTATAGCCTAAGATTTGCAACTTTCCAATCATCGTATGATAAGAAATTACCCTAAGACAAGGTCAGAATGAATTAATTATGATCACAGGTAAATATAAATAATTAAGGATAAAAGGTCAGTAGGTCATTGTGAAATAATTAGGTCAACAGGTTAACGCGAATTAAGGATCTTTCTCATCAGTTAGCAAATGCGCTGATAATATTTACAACTTTAATCTTACAGTGGGTGGGATAGTACATTTCTGGAAATATAGTTCGCCAGTTGTAGCGCTTTCAAATTCTGTTTCATCTACAAAATATAAAAAGAAGAATCTTGAGAACTGGTGTGTAAATTGACTATGAATTTATCTTCTATTTCTTCATCTTTCAGATATGTGCAGACAATGAGGTTTAAACAAGATGTCTCCACTTCTCTCTGTCTGCGACCAATGTTGACAGTAGTTCTCACATCCCATGAATATATTCTGCAGTTCTGTTTCAGGTTCTTTCGAAATTAGGACAGAATTCCGAATTGTAAATTATTTCTTTTAAATTTATTTCTTTGTCAGGTGCACAGTGAAATGAATAAATTGGCATGCAGAAAATATCTCAAATATAACACTACCATTTTACAACAGGTTAACCACTTTAACTGATGGTAATGGCAAGTGAAAAATCTTTGTGCATCTAGTCACGTTCAAAACAATTCAGTTGATCTACTAAGTTAAAACGGGCTGTCTTATCATGCCGCTGACGAAGGCTCAGAATAACTATGCCATTCTTTTAACATTGTTAGAGAACATTAAACAGGATTAATTTATTTTATAGAGATTTTTACCTTCGACACTTTCTGATGAACTACTGCTTTGCTGTACTCTTATTCTCTTTCTTCTTCGTCTCTTTGCAGTCACCATATCCTTTCAATAACAATCAAATATCTTTAACTGAACTATTCAGTGTCACCAACAATTTCTTATAACATCCATCATTTTAGTGCCAGATTCTGGTACATCTTGGGCAAGGTATCGAGCTCAAACTTAACTTCAGTATTAGAACATGACCTTTCGGGGAGATGGTTGAATGGTAGCACGCTGGCATGAAGATCAGAAAAACACAGGTTCAATACCTGTTGACTCAGCCTTAAACTCTCTAGAGGGCGATGGTAAAATGAGCAATAGGACAAATGGGTGCCTTGCATTGCTGCCATACAGTTAAATTCGACTCCTGTTAAACTTGTTATCACCTGTTACTACTGTATCATGTAATCCTACTGCATACTTGTCAGTTTGAATTAATAAACGAATAATATTATTATTATGATGCACAACATACGATATTGCATATGGCTACAAAAGTTACTAAAATGGTGTATCCGGAATAGGGTTGTTGATTTCCGATTATCGTTTAACATCCCTAATCCGGAAGAACCATCTTACGATGAGTGTGTGTTACAAGTGAAGTCAACTTTTCTACAACTGAACTGAATCTTTGATCCAAGTTTCTAACTTCATAAATTTTGTGTTGTACTGAAGCATCTTACAAAGACATTCTGGTGCATTTATACTGAGCTTTTTCGAGTATTTCAAACTGAAAGACTTCAAAATATGTCTGGCTTCTTTACATAAATGTATTAGCCATAGGTATCCAATCCTATCGTTAACATTGAAAATGAAAGAAGCCTTTCATTCTTAAATTTATATTTGTTTGAAAATACCAGAATGTTATCTTACTTACATCTGGCAGCTCTCCACTTTTTGAAAGTTCGTCATCACCTGTCAAAACAATTTTCAAGGTGCAATGAAAGTGTACGGTCAGTGCACTCACAATATCTAACTTGGTTAGGGGCATAGGTGGAACAGAAACTTAGAAAAAATGTCTACCATTGCAGGGATTTGAACCCTAACCTTTCAGTTGACAGTCCAACATCCTAACCAACAGATCATGCACCCCTGAAATAGCATACAAGTTATCCGAAATGCAAGCTAGAAGCGTTATGGTTACATGGTTATGGTTAGTGTCGCACTACAGTAAAGATCATCATTCTGCAGATTTATTAAGATATATCTCAAAAGCATTGGTCTCACATTAACCATGTTTATTAAAATCACTAGAAGTTTGATGCTTCGATAAAACTCATAATTACAAAGTGCAACTTTCCACTGTTTTATGTCCGTTGCAAGAATAAACGAAATCATTCACCTAAAGAAGCATCTTACCATCAACGCTTTCTGATGATCTAGAGTTTATTTTCTTTGGCCTGTTTTCTTCTATCGCCAAATCCTTTAATCAATAAGCAAACAACAATAATCAAAATTAAATGCTTAGGGTCAATAAAAATTAAAAATAATAATCAATAAAAACTTAATCCAGTGTGTAAGCTTTACCAGGCATGTTATCCAAGCAAACCAGAATATATGAAAGAAATATGTAAAACTGGAGGTAAAATTTATAATTACAGCATCTAAAACTAATAGAACTAGCCTAATTGTCTATACCAGCGCTTCTCAAATTTTCTTATACTAAGTACTTATAATTGTTTTACCAGCCTTGCCATGGACTGGTGCTTTTAAACATCAGCTTAGGGCCTACATATTATGACATATTATTTTTAAAATGCATGTAACCAATCACTCGCAGACTGTGTCGCAGACCAGACCACAGTTTGAGTAGCACTGCTCTGTACAATATGAAATTCATTGGTAACAATCACTCAGTTTAACAAGCATCTTGCTTATATATTTTAATAGCAACAAACCTCTACTGATACTGATTACCGGACTTAAACACAATTAGGTATGCATGAAAAACACTTCCCACAGCACAGTAAATACCTCCACAGAGTGCAGTATATAATTATGACAAACTGATCCTAGAAACAACTGCATCTTACCGCTGTTTGAATATGTTTGCTTAGCAGAATCAAATGCAAGAGTAACTATGTACAGTAGGAAACTGCTCCAAAAGAAAGGTCCAACAGGTCATGTTTAGATATTTTGATTAAGATCATATTACCGTGAGTAGTTCTATACTTCGGCCAAGTGCGTCACGGTCAGCACATGTAGTTTCTTCACCTGTCAATTTTTTTAATTATGTATGAGCAATTCATTCAGAGCCGGATTAACCTATAAGCAAAATAAGCCATGGCTTAGGGCCCCACAACGTTTTGAGGGCCCCAACTGTCAGGAAATATAAAATCAGATGGTACAAAGGTCCTATTTGACTATGGCATAGGGCCCCACAACGTTTTGAGGGGCCCCAACTGTCAGGAAATAATAAATCAGATGGTACAAAGGTCCTATTTGACAATTTTCTTCTGGAAAAAAAGACGGAAAAGCAATAAAAAGTAATAAACATGGTTTTCTCCAAATGTGGAAAAAATTTCTCCATGGCTTTCCGGTTAGGGCCCCTTAACCCGGCCCTTGGCTTAGGGCCCCCGAAAGTCTTAATCCGGCCCTGAATTCATTAAACCATTGGTATCAGCAATTAGGTGTTATGCTCCGATGTGCTCAAGGAGTACTCTGGCAATCCTTGGAACATTCTGGTTTAAATCTAATAGGTCACAGAAACATGCAACAGTGGGCAAGTGGAAATAGGCAAGTCTTAAGTTTAGACCTGAACAACATTACGAGCTGCAAAAATGAACACAACTGGCAATGAACTCCAAAGTCCTGAGCCAGCACCAAGATGGCCCGAGAGCCCAAACAATGATCAGGTGTGGGGCTGTGGGCACAGCAAGAGTCAAAGTATTTCTGGATCGAGTGCAATATTTTTTAACGCATTCATACAGTTTTCTTGGTCTGTGTTACACAATATGAAGATTGATGTATTCAGATCAAGCATTGCACTATGTGGTTAAATGGAGATTATTATTATTATTATTATTACTCATTCTCACTGATGACATCATTTCAAATTTATAGATCCCTAAGCTATCAAGCTACCATGTGCTGCACAGGCATTCACCAGCAACATGGGAATCTCTTCACGGTGAATAGCAAATTCCAAAGCACCAAAGCACCATTTGGATATGCACCAACTGTCCTTAGCTTAATCTCTGGTTATATCGCAGTGCATGTAGGCTATGTAGAACTAGCAACTTTGAGAGGTATGCTAAAAATACCCCTGAAGGAAGGCCCGCATGCATGTGTGTGTGTGTGCTAGAGTATATGTGTGTGTGTGATGATGTGTGTAGGTGTGTGTGAAAGTATGTGTGTATGTAAGTATGTATCTGGACTTTATCAAGCAAATTTTATGAACCTCTCAAGCAAGCGCTATGAAGAGGAATTTGAACAGGTGTAAACTCAGTAAGGCATATAACGAATAAGATAATCTTTAAACATTTCTACCGTTCAACTTTTCTGAAGCTGAACTATCACTTGACAGCAATCTTCTCCTTTGTTTTGCCTTGTCTTTTCGTTTCCATCCCTGCAACTGAAAAGAAATACAAAAATTAAATATTGATAGCATCGCCCTTTCAGTTTTTAGACTCTCAGCAGTTGTTTCAACTGTAGTTCAGTTACATTTTGCGCAATATTTATCCCATCCCTGTAGCCAACCAATAATTTGTTGACTATAAGCAAGTCTACTGATTTTCTTCTATTACTTTGGCAGACTGAACATGTAATTGTGAGTGTTTTAGGTTTCGCATTTTTGTCTCAAACTGCTCATGAAGTTACATACTCCATGCATACTCAGAGTATGCCAGGAGCTGTTGTAGAACAGGCGCTTAAAACAGAGTAATTACCTACTGATTTATGATGATAGTCTTTCCAGTAGCTTACATTACTCTAGTTTCCTCACATTCTGGGGCGACCGTTTCCTTATGATTACCGAACGAGCAACGACTGGTCTCATTAAACTTACTGTGCAAGTTTCTTCGTCGCTAATATCAGACTCTATTTGATCCATGACTCAACGGCAATAAATTGTAGCACCACGTTTATTTAATACCGTGTATAACAATTAAAAATTTATTTAACAAGAATTTGAACGATAATATCCTTTGGCTCAGGGCGCACGCTGTACAGCATAGATCAGTGCGTTTGTGATTCTAAATATACAGGCGCTTTCTATTGCTACTCTGGTCATGATCGAAGTTTACTCGGAAAGTTCTAAGACGTGAATTCGTAATTCTTATAGCAAAGCGCTAATTAAATCGTATAGGAGGTGATCGCGCTGAATATTGATCAGAGAGGTTGTCGATATAATAATAAATATTATGGAGAATAAGATTCGGTTTTCAGGTTACCAGAAAAGGTATAGGCCTACAGCTGGATGGAAAATGGCACCCACGTGCTCTGTACACGAGGAGTGCCAGCTTGAAGCGGATAAGCTCACAGACAGCGTAGAGAACGAAGAGCGATGTAATAAATTAAAAAAATATATTCGAGGCAACTTTCTTTAAAGAAAGCATTTAGTTTATTGATTTGATGGCTAGATATCGAGAATAAGTAACTGTTCATGGATCCAGTTTTAATGTCAATGCAGATGCCGACCAAAAAGCACATTTACGGTGCTCTTTGACCCATTGCAATGACTTGAAACCTCTGCCCCTTAGGCCATATTTATCGAGTCTCAAGAGGTTAACTATGATGATCTAATGACTAGTAAAATTTCTCCCAGATTTCTGAGATTTGATCATTCCATCGACGTATACAATATACTAGCTAGGCTATATTGGGTGGACACAGCATAGAACACCTTAAGTTGTAGGCCTATACTGTGAACCTTAGGCCTATGGCTTATTATGGCGCGTTGGTAAATGAGATGTAGGACGTGATGGGCGCCTTGCATAGCAGCCGTATAAGTTAAATTCGACTCCTGTAATAACTTGTGATCATCCGTTCATACTGATTTGTAATAATCCTGCATTATGTCAGTTTGAAATTTAACGAAGATTAGGCCTATTATTATTGGTATGCTGGTTCGTAGCTAAAGGGAATTATGCCTATGCCACGACTATTTTGCATGGCTGCTTCAGCATTCCATCTACATTCTTTTACCAAATATTTACTGTGCAAACTCCTATTGTATTGCATAGGCCTACAATTATTTACAATAGGCCTAGTTGTTGGCCATTTCAATGAATCCATAAAACCTGTCCTTGTCTGCTGCGTACAGGCGAAAGAGCTTAAAGAAGAACCGCGCACTGTAAATAAATATCAGATTAAAATGTCGCCTGATGTATGATATTGAGTCACGGATTAAACGTAATATTTTTAATTTAAGAGAGCTTAACGTTATGAAATTTTTATGTGAGTAAAATGATCTTCTTGTGAAGTGTTTTAGTTGTGTGTATTTTGCTGACGTTGGTGGGATTTTGTTGGCCGATGGTTCTCGTCGGAGGTGTGTCGCCGTTAAATAGCCTTCTAGAAACAGAAATTGAAATTAAATTTATTTTAAGTAAACAGTAATGTGTTTTAAGCAGGAAATAATAAAATGCAGATTTTTGTTTGACTCGCAAAATCGGATGCCTTTCGCTTCATCCATGATTTTAACCTCCATCGATAAACCGATTGGGGCATCGACGGGTTGAAGCCTTGTGACCCGACTGCACGAAGGGTGGCACCCTGACCCGGGCTGACCGTTAATTCTATGTCTCGAAAGTCGTGGATACAGTCATGCCCTACGTGAGCCCATACACGGTACTCGAATATCGCCCGCTACGCAATTGGTCAATGCTGACGGGCGTGATTTCTGTTGTCGAGGATGCGCTAATGACCGACAGGATGTTAACGCATGCAGAATTACTAATGTAGCGGAAGGTTTTTCTAGCGACGACATAAGCCCTAGCCCTGACCCTAACTGACCCTCTGAGGTGGTGACATTGCTATACTGAGCCATAAATTTCTCGCACTGTCGTAGTTGTTTGCAGTGACCGATGTTTCATATACCGGAGCAAATGATGACACATAAAAATCCCAACAGTCCAACGTCGTTGACTGAGTTTGCTCCACACAGCGCTGATATCAGGCATTCGACTGGACTGCTTTCAAGGATATTCCGAAGGAGCGGAGGTATGTTTCAGAGGTGAAAGCTTTCAGGGAAAATTGTTTTCATCTCAGAAACTCGTTACTTAGAATTTTCTCAAAAGAATGAAGCCAAATATGTGCAGTGGCTAAAGTGAGTGAAGGAAGCTTAATTGTTTTAATGCAATGTAATGTTAATCTTCAAAATTTCTCAGCATCATACAAAGGCTGTGTCAGGGAGATCAGCTTATTCACCGGCTCTGTATCAAATCAGGTTCACAATAGCCAGGCTGCTCTGTGCATTCTGATGCCATGCCAAAATCCGGGAGGTCAAACCAAGGAGACAACTACACTTTGCAAGCACTGCCAAGCAGTTTTAGTTAAACTCAAATCAAGTTTGATAATGAAATTTCTTTGTGAGATCAATTCACACTTACTTTACTTACTTACATATATTTATAATGTATTATCTAATTATTTCTAATATAATCTAATGACTAAATATAGTGCCTGTGATGAGTAGCTGTATAAAACTTGGTCTGCATATTTGCATACGCATATTTTGATAATATGTATGAAAGCTTTAATTAAAAGCTCAAATTAAGATTTATCGAGGCACATTTAGAATATTATCCGATTTGAGTAGTAGGTCTAGGTGTCTGGGCTAAGTGTGTTGACAAATATGAATGGACGTATGTCTAGCGGTAACTTGCTTTATTTACATGTAAAGTAAATTGCTGTTATACATATAGCCTGCACGTGTTATGTCAGTTGGGGCAAGATAGATTTTGGGTTGGATATACATGAAGCAAGAAGGATTAGGGGAGACTGTTGTTTTACATGGAGCAAAAGGTCATGGTGTCTTGACCTCAGTTTGAGTCTTGTGGAACTGACTTAATTTGGCATAATTTGAATTGTGTATTTTAGTGAAAGTTCAGTGAATATTTGACTGTTTGTTTTTCTTTTGTTTTGCACAATAAATCTTGAAAATAAAAACGTTTCTTTGGCACAAATAGTTGAGAAAAATCCACACAGTGCCGTTGTGACATTTTGTACTGCACTGTATTGCAACTGTCAATTCTGTAGAATATTTTCTGTTGCTTGGTTTCTGCATTGGTTTGATGACTATAAACGTTAAGTCCCACAGAATGTAATAGAAGCTGTCTTGCTAAAACAAGATTTGTTTTTTCTTCTAAGAATCTGCTTCCATCCAAGAGGACTTGGATCAGTTTTGTACGGCGGATAGCCCAACGCCAGTCAATGGCAGTGAGGCTGAATTGCCTGCTTCAGGTACGATTTTGTGAATGAGCAGCAGTTATATTGTTTGCCAGTTGACAAAGTTCTTAGGAACTAACACACTAAGTGAAGATTAAGTCTTTGTATCTGATCAATTTATGGACCTGTCTAGCACCATTAACATTATGATGACTTGAAACCTTTGAAATTTCTGTGTATACTTTATGGTAGACAATTTCTACAAAGTCAAATGCATAATTTGGAATCATAGCTTAAAAATGTCTTAGTAAGTTATATTAACTATTGAAAACTACCTCTTCTTGTTGGAAAGCATGTTTGCGATCAGCTCTCTTGCTATCTCAGGTTTTTTCGGTTTGTTGGCATTTCTTGGGTATGCCTGTTTATGATTTCTGGATGTGAAATCATCTTTTCAGATGATTCAAACCCGGACTTGGCAGACAATAACAGCGTGAAGATATCCACATTGTCTGGAAATGGAGCTCCATTGGAACCGGCAGCCAGAACTCTTCCGAGCGTTCTGATGAGGTTGCGAAGAATTGTCGCCGGTAGCAGTCAGGTTAGTTTCGTGTAAAAATTTGTTAAGACAAATGCCAACAGATATGCTGTACATTTTTATTAGCAGTAGTCGGCTTAAATGTGCCTTTGTAGTTATCATGCTAAAGGGTGAATATGGTGTGTTAATTTGTGTATATGTGCATGTATGTGACCTCGGCAGAGAAAAGGACCACTTGTTACTTACTAGATCAGCCGTATAATAGTCTGTTACGTAATACCATTGTTCCTCACTACTTGCTGGCCTTCCCCTTTGTATTGTTTATGGGGCGACTATGTGAAATCATCTTTCGGCTGATCGGCTTATTGGAAACTTCCTAAGGACTCCTGTCTCTGCATACATGCGTGATGTGTTGCATTGGCTGCCTGTGTCTCAGCGGATCTCATATCGCATTGCTGAACTGGTTTCTCGTTGTGTTCTTGGCTGCGCTCCATCTTACTTGCGTGATCTTTGCCGCCCAGTGTCTGATGTTCCAGCGCGTCGGGTGCTTCGCTCTGCGACGAGGGGTGAGTTCCTTGTTCCACGGACTCGCTTGGTCTATTAGGCAGCGCCGTGCTTTCTTGGTTGTTGGCCCTTCCATCTGGAATGACCTTGTAGTTATCAAGCTTAAGGGCAAACATGGTGTAAGCCATCTGACATATGTTCTATATGTGACCTCAAGTCTTTTTTCTTTAGGTCTGGGCTCATTGCTGACTAGTTTCTTGAAGGGGCCTATATAAATGCTCTGAATGAATGAATGAATGAACGTAATACTGTGATTTATTTTGCGTCTAATTAATGCATCTGCAGCTAAGACTCACTGTATAAAAACCTACATTACCTCTCATGATGCATTAGGACCAATATCAGGTATTAACACATTGAGTAGAGACAGGTCGAATATTTATAGCGATTTCCCTCCAAGTGATATTTTACATTTTCTTGAAAAAGTGCATAAATTTTGGACCAAACTTTCTGAAAGTTTTAGCCTGATTTTGTTAAGGTACGGAAACTGTTAATAAGTCCATTCCTGACAAGCAGTCATTTTTCTTGGCTGAGATCACATGTATATGTATGTACCGGTATACATTGATGCGAAAATATACGAATGGTGGTTTCATGTTGTCTAGACACCTCAGGCATACAAGGATAGCGACTTCAAGCAGTATTGGATGCCAGACAGTAATTGTCACGAGTGCTACGAATGCAGCAGTCGCTTTCATGCGTTTCGTCGCCGCCACCACTGCCGAATTTGTGGCCAGATCTTCTGCAGTCAGTGCTGTAACAAGGAGGTGCCAGGGAAGATCATGGGCTTTACAGGTGGGTCTTAACAGCTGGGATTTTATGTTGCCAGAGGAGATAGTGGGCTTTACAGGTGAGTCTTAACAGGGTCAGGTGGAATTGAGTGTTGACAGGGATGGGAACATGGGCTTTTCAGGTGGGTCTTAACAGGGTCAGGTGGAATTGAGTGTTGACAGGGATGGGAACATGGGCTTTACAGGTGGGTCTTAACTTGTAGGATTGTGTGTTCACAGGGGACGTTGTTGGCTTTACAGGTAAATCTACTGGGCATGGCAGGCGATTGGGACATGTTAGCCGAGTAGTTAAAGCACTCGCCTTGGAATGCAGGGAGTATGGGTTCAAGCCTCTCCTTAGAAGCTCTCTTGGTGATATAGGCTAATCTGACATTGTATGACTAAAAACACTACTCTCATTCTAAACTTTTCTATTAGGCTACTATTATGTATCAGATAGCGGTGTGTCTACCTGTTTCATACCAATAAACGAATATATTATATCATTCCTAGAGATGGTTACTGTTTAGGGAGCAAGTGCTTTACTCATAAATTTCTCATTGCCATCTAAAAATGCTTGGTCATTGGAGAGTGGTGCTCAATAAGTGTGTAGTAATAATAATAGTAATAATAATAATAATTCTAACTTGAGGGGGTGTACAGAAAGAATTTTTTTACTTCTCTGAAGCTGTTTTAAATCCCAAGGAATTATTTGTACCTCTGTCATAAAAAGCACAATAATAATAGTAATATTATTAATAATAATAATAATCATAGTAATAACAACAAAAACAACTCTTCGGATAGTTTCTAAGAGCCTGAGGGATCATTTCTACCTCGGGCGAAAAAATTTAAAAAAAATAAAAATTGTAATAATAGAAGAAAAGAAAAATTATAATAGAATGATAATAATTTGCATTCCCGCTCAATGTCCATTACTCTTATGCTTGTCTTTCAAAAGGTTCGTTGCGAGTCTGCACGTATTGTTGCAAGATTGTTTTACATTACGCCGACAATTTGGATGGGCCTGGTGATGACCTTGACCAGGTTGCAGCCCTTCCAGATTCGCACATGACGGCAATCAGGGAAATGTACGAGTCACCGTCTCGAGCGACCATAGGACCGACAGACCCTGGAAGTGGTAGCACCATGCCTAACAGTTTAGGGGTACGGAGATCCTCAAAGTCTCACCGGCTGTCTTCGATATTTGACGAGGACTTAAAAAGGTAGAATATTTGTAAAATTGCAGTTTTTCTATTTCAGTTTTCTGTTTTCTGTTCATAGCAATGAAACGAGTTCTTTGCATTTAACTGAAAACCTGTTGTAATTGTTATAACTTCTATTGTCCTGGTTTAAGGCACTAGGCATCGACTAATGGTGTACCAAAACCTGGCTGTAATGTTCAACATCCAGGATATCACCGCTGACATACAGACAGATAGGCAGGGTTTGAAAATGTCTTAAGTTGAGAATGAAATGACATAAGGAACTGAGGTAAGGTGGCTGGTTGGTTAGAGCACTCGGCCTGTAATACGTAGAGTACGGGTTCGAGCCTCACCCGAGACCATTTGCTGTGTAGGGACTTTGAGCAAGTCCTTCGCTCACAGTTGCTCTGCAATAGAATTTTATCTGCGACATCGCCGTGTGTGCACTTGTGACTTGGAAGGAGGGCAATATCAAAGTACAGTTGTATATTGTATTGTAACTGAGAAGAACAAACAGATATAGGGAGAGAGTTTAGATATATATAGGTATGTTTGTATCTTGCTTTACTTAAGTGTAAGTATTCTTTGTCAGTTTCTGCTGGTGCCCCACTTGTTCTGACTACCGGTATTTATCATATGTATTAGTAATGACTAAGTATTGACCTGTGGTTATTCAGTGCCTTAGCGCATGGCCTCCTCCAGCTCCTCTGCATCCTCTCTTGTCTCTTGACAACCCCTCTGACTTGATGCAGCGCTCGTGAATAAGCTGGTGCTTTGCGCTTAACTGTAGAGTGGCACTTTAGAAATTTTGTGTTTCTGATTACGATCATGATGACCTTTGGTGACTTTTGACTGTTCCAGATCTCGCAGTAGCTCTGACCTTGAATCGCCACTCTGCAACATGGAAGCTTGTTGTGACGAGCGAAAGCCAGTGTTACAGGTCAGCTTCCTGTTGATCTTTTAATCATTAGCAAGTACTTATTTTATCTCTCTGAAGTACATAGTACTACACGTATATGAATTTGAGTTTTACAGGAGCCTACTCATAAACCCATAAGTGTATCCATAAACCCATGAGTCTTTCCATAAACTCGTAAGTCTATATAAACCCAGGATGGGTTTGAGTGCATTTTCAGCACTTGTGACCTGTGCAGTGTTTTAAGAGGTACTTAAAATAGATACTTAAAGAGGTACTTAGAATGGGTACTTAAAGAGGTATTTAGAATAGGTACTTTAAAAGGTACTTAAAATAGGTAGTTTAAGAGGTACTTAAATAGGTACTTTAAGTGGTACTTAAATAGGTACTTAAAGTAGGTACTTAAAATATGTACTTTAAAAGTACTTAAAATAGGAGGTACTTAAAATAAGTACTTAAAGTACCATAGGTACTTTAAGAGGTACTTAAAAGGTGCATTATTAAGTTATTGAGATACATACGTACCTACATGTATTTCTAAAGTATGCATTCATTTACTGTTTTCGTTGAAGGATCCATCCCAGCTGCGGGATCTCTGGCTCCTGATGAAGAACCCGATAGACGGCATTGTTACCCAGACTCACCGATATCGGTTACGCAGCTATCCGAACTGCATGACGGGCAGGCACATTGTCGACTGGCTTATTGCCAAGGACAAGGCTATGTCAAGGTTGGCTGCTAAATTTAATTACGATGATTTGACGATAGTAAAAGCAACATTGAGAGGTGGTGATGATGATGGTTGCAGCAGTGGCTTGATGCTGCAAGTTGATTATGAAGACACTACAAAGTAAATGCTTGGGGTAAAGCTCTCATCTCCCACAGTGGAATTGCAATTAGTAAATTCTATTGCACGACAGTGGTTGAATCTCAGAGTCATGTACTTGGGACCAGCACACAACATGACTTGCTGGTTAATTCTGGTATCAGATGATATTGCTTGGTAATAGAGGAATGTATTGCTATTATGATGATTGCTTTTGATACTATGGTAATAACACTTTCTCTACAAAGCCGTCTGTGTGTCCAGAGTTATGTTGGTTAAGTTATGATTGATTAGTTACTGTTTAACGAGCCCGTTGTAATGACAGTTTTTAATTTTCAAAATATTATTGAATCCTGAAGGAGTTAAGAAGTTCTCCTAGCAATATAATATTATTATGTACATGCATGATGCATTAATGCATAATCTATGATTAGTGTTGCACTCCTCCCTTATCCAGGCTAAGGACTGGCACTGGCAGAGTATGGGCAGTGGTGGAGTTGTTAAGTTATGAGTTCATGGTTTTTGTTTCTGTTTTGGCTGGCCTGAATTGTTTGGTTTCACTTTTGGTTGATAATTGTTTTTTGATCTATTGTTTTTGCTCAACTGTTTTTTGACCAATTGTTTTTTGATCAATTCTGTTTTTGACCTTTGTTTTTTGATCAATTGTTTTTTGATCCATTGTTTTTCTATCAATTTTGTCAATCTAGAGAGCAAGCCGTTGCCTTGGGTCAGGTCCTGTTGGATGCAAAATGGCTTGAAAGTACGTCAATGAATGACTCCATCTTTAAGGATGACTATACGTCCTATCGCCCGGCCGAGGTCAGTTGGCTGCCTAATTGTTCTCGGTCTAAATTGGTGTCATAAAAATAATTATGTCTTTGTTTGTTCTGCTTTAAAGCTGATTTATGGTAGTCACACTGGAAGTGGTTGTGGTTATTTTGGTGATTGTGATGGTGGTGATGTAGTCATTACAAGTAACATTATTGTCATTAGCTTTGTCATGCTCATTATCATCATCACCATCATCATGTTCTTGGATCTATCACAATCATATCATCATAATCATGTGCTTGGGTTCATATTACAATGATCATTACCATCATCATCATGTTCTTGGGTATATCACGATGATTATTATCATGGTCATGGGTGTGATGATGACCACAATGATGATGGCAATGAGGATGATGGTGGTGGAGATGGTGACAACAGATGATCTTAAGTAGTAGGGACTTAACAATTATCATTCGTATGACTGGTAATTATAGCCATTTTTAAAACCGAAACCTGTGGCCCACAAGTAGACAAATTTCTTCTGTTCTATTGTCTGGTGAGTTTACTGAACATTCATGTTCTGTTCACAAGTCCAGTCTCTCTGGCAGAGGCGCTATATGTAATTACAACTAATTTGTTGTTGGTGTTAATAGATGGCGCTTCGAGATAGCACTCCAGAGTCGTCGACTCAGTCGTCGTCGGTTGTCGAGTCGGACGGTGACGATGAGCCTCAGTGGTTCAAGGAGATCAAACAATCGGATAAGGATGAGCAGATCTGTGGTTAAGTCATTTACGCTTCAGTTTCAAGGTCTTTAGTGGATGCTGCACAATACAAATTGCTGTCAAGTTTTTTCTTGGATGTCAAACAATGCGAAGTGCTGTCAAGTTCTTTATTGGACGCAAAACAATGCAAAGTGCTGTCACGTTCTTTATAGGATGCCAAACAATGCAAAGTGCTATCATTGTTTCTGAAATAGAGCCTTTTCAAGAAAGTCTTGAGAGGCGATCACGACCTGGCAAGGGGCCATTCATTTAGTATGCGCGCATGGAGGGGAGGTTAACCAAAATGCATGTGCTTGCGTATGGCGGGGGATCTACTCATAATGTACTTATGCATAGGAAAAGTGGTGGAGGGGTGAAACCTTGATAACTGTCTATTATTGGCCTTGCTCAAATGAGTCACTGAACAGCTGTGAGACAAGTACTACCAGGAGAAGTATGACTGTGGGAGAGGTGTGACTTATATGTCACGTTACCTCTGCTATTAACTATCACGCAGTCAGCAGCGAGTCAACACAGTCTGGCTGTGTTTATGATTTAATCCATTAATCGATTATGCGCATAAATTGTTGCCTCGTTATAGAAGAAGGAACAGAAGTATTCTACTGACGGGAAATTCCGTATTTAATTTATAGATATAAACACAATGCTATAAGTAAGCAAGGCATTGTCTTGGCATTGATGCCACGTGAAAGGATGATGGGTGAGTTGGATCACATGTCCTAGGATTCTGTCAGTTGTCTTTGCGGTTATCACTCTGGAGATGGATCCTGATTGGTGGTAGAGTTCGGATGATTTCTAGCGGCTGTGACTGATTTTCCTCTTTTTGTATTTTAGAGCTGTCGGATGAGCTTAACAAAATCCCGTCGACGGTTTCTGCCCCTCGAGATGAATGTCCGGAAATCAATGCGAAGTCGGTGTTCTTTGTGGACTCTCCATTGCTTGGTTTGGAACAGTTCGAGACGAATATGACAGCAGTGTCAACGGTTGTCTCCAGCCAAGGTCTTCACTTTCAGTTTAATTTTTAGTTTCACTTTCAGTTTAAATGACTGGGTTTTCCAGCTGTTTGTGTTGACTGTTACCTCATCTCTTTCCTTTACTGTTTCTTATCTGTTTTCTTCTAGCCCGTGAGTGCCAAAACTTTTTTAATGAAGGTCCAGTGCAATATTTTCCAGCAAGTGGCGGGGCAGGGTGCTAGAGGTGCCTCATCAGAGTGGTGGTAGGGATTTGGGAGGGGACTAGGTGAGCTTGTCCCCAGAAAATTTGTGCAAAACTAAATATGAACTGGTGCAATATTTAGCATACCAACAGTGCTGTTCCTTCTGGGTTTACCCATTGACATCTATTAACTACTATTTCAAATTGTAATATGAAGTTTTGTTTTGAGTGATCAATTAAGTAATTGATTTGGTGTGTTCATGATAAAGCACCTTGTATGCTAGCTTGTGTGATGTTAAAGCCATTTAGAACAAATAGCTCGTCTGTATGTAAACAAAGCTTAGATAATTAGAAGAGCTACCTATCATTGGTGGGCCTTGACAGGCACGAATACCCCAACTGATGGAGTCCTGTCCAGTTGACTTCACATTCAGAACTACAGGACCAAGTTGCATTATTGGTGTCGAAATATAAATTATTTAAATATTGAGATATATATTTACATTACGTTGTGATATTACAGTTGGTGGTTACCCTAGGTTAATTGTTTGCTTGTTTCAATTTGTAGACCATAAAGATTCTGTGGAACCATTTCTTGCTGGGTCGAGCCTCAGCTTGGGGATGTCATCTGGTTTCTCTGGTAAGTGAATTGAAAGACTATGAGCATTAAGGAATGCATTATCATCACCATCATCAGTATTCATCATCCGTCATCATCGCAATCATCATCATCGTCAGTCATCTTCATCATCATTATCATCATCATCATCATCATCGTCGTCATCATCATCATCATCATCATCAGTTCCTGTCACCATCCAGTTGGCAGCAATGGGTACGGATAAATGATCCCCTTGCTTTCAGTCATTTGTCAAGTCCAGTGTTACTCTCGTGCTTAGTCCAAGTTTTATTATGTCTTCCATTACATTGTCTACTTTCTTGTTTAGCAATTGTGCCATTTAATTGTCTGTTTTTTTAAAAATGTTTTCCACTAATGTGGAGAATTATTTGTTGGCGGTTTTAGGGGCCTTTCATGGTAGCGCTTGTCGAATTCAAGTCGACAACCTGAGTGTAGACCAAGAGGAAACAGAACAGTCGGGTGAAGTCCAGGGCAACGACTTGCGGAACAGCATGTATAGGAACCAACTCAGGTACTTGCGCGCTTCTGAATTGCGAATTTTCCATTTAGCATCCTTTTTAAAAAGTGTTTAGCAGCTGCCATGATCAGTTAGATACCTAGTGGTCGAGTCTGTAACTGGTTCTGGGATGAGGAAGTCAAAAGAAATTTGAGTTTGAAACGAAATATCTGTGTTGAGTTTGATGCGACGAAATATCTGTGTTGATTTTAACTATTCAGCTGTTTTGAAGAAAGTAAGCTGCGTCAGGTTAATTACAAAACAATGTTCTTCTATAAACTGCGGTTTTGATGGATTGAAACTGAATAAGATAACTTTCCTTAGGAAATCCCATGTTGTTTTTAGAAAGTGTTTTAAATTTCATGTGAAATAACAGATGTGCTTGAAAACTGTTTAACTTATTTAAACATATTTAACATGCAACATAGCTGTCTAAATACAAGGTATCAGTTGATGGCATGACAATGCTGGTCATGCAGTTAGCATAAGAACTTGTCCACCAAGTGGGCAGACACGATACTGACCACGGCACAGAAGGTCAGCCAGATCGTCCGGCCGGATGTCCGAAGGGACAACGACGAAATGGACATCAGACAATACGTTCGTATCAAAAAGGTACGCACTTTCTCTCTGTTGTTGACGAATTAATGTTGACTGAATTACTTTTGTTACTGTTCATCATTGTTTTGCATAATGTCTGTTTGACTGTTGTGGAAATGTGATGTGATTAGTGTAAGGTAGCATATTTTGATAAGCAAGTGTAGTGTAAGAGCGATTTTATATATATATGTAATATTTACATTGTAATGTAACAGTGGTTTTAATAAACCTGAGAGGACATATGTATGCATACATATAGAATGAATTTACATAAGTACAATTGTGGCAGTCCAGACCAAAATCGGTATTATGTCGGAAACTACACAATTATAGAGTAGGCCAGAAACTATTTTTTGTGTTTTTCGGGTTTGTGCAGAATCGAATATAAAAATATGTTGAAAATAGTCATTTCTTATATTTGGTCAAAAAACTAGTTTTTGAAAACTATTGTTAATGCTTTTAATACACTTATTCTTCTCTTTTAAGTAAGTTGATTAACTTAATTAATTAATGTAATTGGATGCCTTTTAGCCCTATATCTTGAGTTAGAATAAAGTAGAGCAATAATAGTTTGTGTCATTTTGTAGTCTGATTTTAAGAGGCATTCAAATGATATCAAACTGAAATAACACATTGCAAAATTGTAAGTTTACGTTGCCTGATTTTGGTGTGTGTGACATTATGTTCAATTTAGGTATTGCTTAAAAAACATCATGTAAAGATTTAAAGTCTGCTAAAAATTCATGGAATGACCTTCCCCCCTTCTATCCGTTGATGGGAACCTCTGCCATTCCTCTTCACAGCTTAAAGGCTTTCCAATTCCCTCGGGCTCCCATGCTGAGAGCGCCTCTGAATAGCTTAAGCTGCAGTAGCGTGCTTTTCAGAATCTGCATTGCTCGTACATGTGCAATATACCCATACGGTTTGTGGAATTGCGTATGAAAGTAATGCTTTGAATAATTTGTCTGATTATTTCCTAGGTGCCAGGTGAATTGAAGTCCAACACTTGCATCATAAGTGGAGTCGTCTGCACCAAGAATGTGGCTCACAAAAAGATGAGACAGTCGATAACTAATCCGCGGATACTTTTGCTCAGAGCTCCGATCGAGTATCAGCGTGTCGAAAATAAGTTCTCATCACTCGAACCTCAGATTCTTCAGGTCAGTAGGCCACGTATGACCAGCTTTGCATTTAGAAATTGAAATTTTATAATCAGTACAGCTTAATATTTTTATTTATTCAGGCAATGTCGCATTGATGTATAGGCATAAATTTTTGGTGTGTTGTAATTAATGAAATTTACAAAACTAATTAATTATAATTTCTTCTTTCTTTCATTTCATTATCTAATTTTTTGGTTTGAGCTTTCTGCTGAGGTTTTCCCATCGTTGTCACGTACTATAAATTGGTTTTCTATTATTTATAGATGGTATATCTTAATTTTTCAGTTGATTGCCATTTCAGAAGGAACTAGATTTGACATTCATTAATTAATTAGTGACTAAGATCATGCATTATGTGCTCGAAGTGGGTAATCCTAAGGTCTGGTTATATTCAGATGACTGCAATTGGTTGTACTAGGCTCCACCTATATGTCTGTGTCTGCCACCTTTGTAGCCTACAAAGCAAGCAAACCTCTCGCTGTGCGCTATCGGGCCCCTGATAATTAGATAAATGCTGCTAGATATAAGCATCGCCATAGTAGATGGGGATGAGTGTGAGGCAGATCTGTTTGTGCTTGGTGATTCAAATCGTTTTTTAACTGCTGTGATCGGTTTTTAGGAGAACGAATTCCTGAAGAACTGTGTGAGTCGAATAGCGAAGTTGCAGCCGGACATTCTGCTCGTGGAGAAGACGGTTTCCCGATTGGCACAGGGTTTCCTTCTGGATGCCGGAATAACGCTTGTTCTTAACGTTAAGGCGGTATGTGTGGGATTCTCAAATCCTGTAAATTGATCGAGCAAGTGAAAAATACCTTCTGTGGCATGTTTTCTTGGAGGACATTCGAGCTGTCTCTTTTTAAGATTCTGCTCAAATTACGTTTTCTAGTGATGTTAAGACCCGCCTGCTCAGATCTTTCCCACCTGTTCAGTCACGTTCTTAGTGCTTTTGAGGTGTTCCTAAAATGCGCTTTATCAGTCAATCAATCAATTTATATTTTATTTTTTACCATAGAACGGAACATTGCAATAACGTGAATGTATTAACCAAATATATGAATCATTCTAGTGGATACAAAAGGGGAAACTCAGAAGGGACCGTGATCCTGCTGGATAGGGCCAACTATGTACCATACCAATAGTTCAGACAATGCATTAAAACATTAGTAGTGAATGTCATAAAAATAATGAAGACACTCAGTAAAGCTAGACGGAAATACCCATAATTTCATCTTAGCTACAGGATAAGCGAAAACAAGCATGATAAGAGTAATAGGTTAGATCAGAAATGTTACTGGTGCTTTATTAAGAAAAGTCTTAGCTACTTATACAAAAGTCCAGATATATAAATACAAACTTGGATGGCTCTGTTTGAGTTGTGACTTCAGTACATTTGTGTCATATGTAGACTGTCATGGAGAGGGTTGCTCGCATGACGCGAGCAGTGGTTGCCACGTCGATCGACGGACTCGTTACCAAGACGACTATGGGAACCTGTCGGAACTTTTATCTGCACACATTCACTCTGCAAGATGGTAAATTTTTAAACATAGTACACTTCGACTACATGGTATAGTAATATCCGTCTCTCCCTTCCTGTGGTCCTATTTGTTCATCTAACTCACTCTTTGCCCTTTACCCTTACAAGATAGGGGTTCTGTTATAAAACGAGGAGGGAACTGTCCCTCGCTCTTATGCAAATGCAGAGGTAAGGTAAGAAAGTGAAAGGGTAGGTTAAAATTAAGTGTTTTGGGAAGCACTACATTAACTATTCCATTTTGATATCTATCTACCAACAACGACAGCGATGCCAGTAGGAATTGGATTGATGATAAAACTGATACTGGTCATAAACTGTGCATTAACAGGTGTAACTAAGACGCTGATGTATTTCGACGGCTGTGATATGCACCTCGGCTGTACAGTGACGCTTAGAGGAGGAGCGCTCAGTGAACTTCGCAGGGTTAGTGCTCGTTTCGAGATTTCTCTTGGCATGGCTTGGTAATTGCAGAGTAGATTAGATCTTAAATCGGTCATTTTCAAGTGCGTTATGTTTGTTTGAATTGTAAAATTGACACTGCTATTGTTATTCTTGCATTGTTACTCATGTAAGAATGGCAGTGTCACCAAGTGTCAAACCTTCAAACCTCAGATGCATAGGATAGTTGCAATTTTTGTCTGTTTCTGTTACTAGGTGAATTGAAACTTTAACTTGTAAAGTTTTTCTGGATAGGTACAATCAATAAAGTGTGATGGTCTTTCTGTTACAAAATGAATTGAATATAACTTCAGAGGTTTTTTGAGCAGGTTAAAGAGATCCTGAGTTTCATCATCTATGCTACATACCACTCCTGCCTGGAGCTGGAATTTCTTCTTGACGAGCTGGCAATTCCCCCACAGATGGAAGAGGTCACTGATCAAGCCATTGACGACGACGGTCCTGGAAAGAGCAACGATCCACAGCCTTCCTTGCTTCCAGGCGATGGAGAAACAGTGGATGACTACAGCGGCCTCGATAACGAACTAGAGGACTCCAGTAACTCCGTTTTTGTTGAACAGAATGCTGATGAAGAATCGGCGTTTGGCAATGACGTTGGAATGACATTCGCCAACGGATCGAATTTGGAAATCCCGAAGCAGATCGAACCGGAAGCCAGTCCAGTGGTGAAGAAGGAAGCCATTACGAGCGCTCCAGTCACTGACCTTTCCGACCCTCTGCACAGCTACCAGATGCTGAAAGACGAAACGATCTTCGATTATTCGTTGGCGCCCCCTCTGAAGGAAGACAAACGAAACACGAGTCGGCAGTTCAAGAAGGTGCTGAGCGAGGTCACGCTGACCGTTTCGCCGTACGTTAAAGTCGACCTGCCCTACTTGGAGACGGAGGCGGGGTCAAAGTGCAAGCTGAGGTCGTGCTTTCCGTCGGAGGTATTCTGGTCGGAGGTTTTCCACCCAAAAGGGAAGGACACTAACCAGTGGAGGAAAATGTCCGAGGTTGAAAGTGTGGTGATGACAAATGCTTTTCCGGATGTTTTGTTTCTGCCTCCTCATCCGTTTGTTTTCGATAAGTTGTCATCACCGATCACCGATTCGCGCATACAGGTAAATGAATAAGTACATGGGTAAATGGAATTGCATATAAATGACTGCATACAGCAGTGCTGTCCAACCTTTTTGACACCGCGGGCCACCGAAGAAGTAATTTTTGAAACCGAGGGCCGCACCAGTCAACTCAAAAGCAGCGACTAAAATTTATTGAAAATTATTAACTGTATTATAATTAATTATGGAGTTATCATAAAGAATGGAAGGACACGAACTGGATTTTGTGTACACATTGTCAAAAGATAAGCCAAGTTACGAACGAATAGCTATGCAAGTAGGCCAGTGACTGTCTTTTACTTCATTTTAACAGAAATTGCAAATATTTAGCGAGATGCGGCGGGCCACTTAGAATAAGTGCCGGTAAATAGAATTGCATGCGGCCCCTTGGCCGCGGGTTGGACAGCACTGGCATACAGGTAAATGGCTATGCATACAGTAAAATATTTATGCATACAGCTAAATGACTTGGCATGCAGATAAGTGGCTATACTTACATGGAAATGGCTAAGAATACAGTTAGATGGCTATGCATATAAGTAAATAACTCTGCATATTGGTAAATAACTCTGCATATAGGTTAATAACTTTGCATACAGGTCAACTGTTATCCGTACAGGCAATAGCTAGATTATTGAAGTTGTACTTAGTGTGATTAAGCATTTTTGGAATTCTGATTAGCGATGAAATGTGACTTCATATAAGTAGTTTTTTTGGTAAATAAAAATTTATGTGTATACTTTTATGTGTGTGGGGTGCACAGTAGTCTAGTGGTTAGCGTGACGAACTGTCAACCGAGAGGTCGTGGGTTCACAATCCCCCAGGGCAGAAATTTGTTTCGAGATTTCTGCTCCACCTATGCCCCTAAACAGCTCAGCTATAGTGAATACATTCACTGCACACTGTCAATGAGAAGATGAGACGGTGTGAGCCTCCATCCGTTGTATGCCGAGGCTAAGAAAATGAAGTCGCTAACACTTTGTATACCCACGGCTGCCTCTCAGGCTGGCGTAAGTTACTGCTGTTCTACTTTTAAGGAGTTTTATATTGCTTAATTTTTCAGGCTGAGCTCGCCGACTTCCGAGCTAGAGGCGGAAGGATACCCTTTGCTTGTGCGCAAAACGGTTTCTTGACTAGCATTCCGGTGACGACTACTTTGGTGTCAAGCAAAGTTCGGCCGCCAAATGGTGTCAAAGAATCGGAGACAACACTCGACTGTTTAGACTCTGTTCATCATCAACGCATTAGTCTTCTATTCAGCAGCTTCTCAGCACAGTCGCTCAATGCTCCACATCCATGTGTTTTCCCTTGGTAAGAGTGATGCGGAAGAGGTTTTACGGTTGTATTTGTTGCAAGTAGCTTTAATCAAATGGTGCAGTCGGGGTGAAGAGTTTTAAGCTTCTCTTTCTGTTGGTAATTCTGAAATCAGATGCTTTTGGGGAAAACTTTGATGAGCTTTTCTGTAGAATGTTGGTGAATGAAAAGTATTTGGTATAATAAAGGATATACTTACTTACTTCCTTAAACTTCTTCAGTGCAGTCTGTCGTGAGGCCATTAATGTAGAGCTCTTCACAGTGTAGACAATTGACTAGTCAATCTGGCATGTATATTTATATATACATGTCTTCATAGGAGAGAAGGTCCTAGGAAAGAGGCAAAGCTCCAGAGGTAGGCCATTCCAGGTCAGTGTATGTGTGCATGTGTGTGTGTGTGCATGTGTGACAAGTGTTTTAATAAAAAAACGAGTAATTTGCTTCAAATTCGTTTATTTTTGCTTCATTTTTTCAAAATCCAGGACAGTGACGATGAACTTCTACAGTCGAACGGACATAACGCTTGGTGGATTTCTTGAGAAGTATTGCTTCTCTGAGTCGTATCGCTGTGTCAATCGGACGTGCGACACGCCGATGGTCGATCATGTGAGACGGTTTGTGCATGGCAGTGCGTCCATTCAGGTCGTTCTAAAGAAACTGGATGCACCTGTCTTTTCTCCACCAGACGCCATCTATGTGTGGAATTGGTGTCGAAAATGTAAAAAAGTAAGTGGGTTGTTCTGAACATGTAAATGCAAGCCATCATAATTTTTATATAAAATCATTATGAACAGGATTTCTGATGTTCCTAAACAATACGATACGACTGCCCTTCTTCCAAAGTTCGCGTCTGTACGAACGGAACATTGATGGCGCTGAGCAG
The DNA here is from genome assembly GCA_020284085.1 of Aporrectodea caliginosa. NCBI lineage: Eukaryota > Metazoa > Annelida > Clitellata > Crassiclitellata > Lumbricidae > Aporrectodea > Aporrectodea caliginosa. The sequence goes on from JACEVL010000070.1 coordinate 1,752,346, forward strand.
TTGTGAGTGAAGGACTTGCTCAAGGTCCTTACACAGTGACCACCTGAGTGGAGGCTCGAACCCTTGCACTCCGTGTTACAGGCGAAGCACTCTAACCTATATGCAGGGGGAGTGGGAGGGGAAGTGGAAGGGGAGAAGGGAGTGGACAGGCAGAAATGTGATGTCACATCAGGTCTATGTAATTAAATTTAACAAATAACAACAATTTAATTTTAATAATAACAGCACTAATTTTGAGTATTAAATTTTCATTCTTTTTTTGGATTATTTTAATGTATATGGGCACCATTATTAATCATTTTCTAATTATTTCAATATTTGGTCACCATTAGCTTTTAAAATATGCATGTTCTGCCTACTTGTTCCATGAAGGAGCATTTTGCTTTGCCATGAAAATTTGATTTTAGGGGGGGGGGGGTCAGAGCTTTGTGATGTCATTTTTCAAGGGGTGTTGCTTTTTGTGATGAAGTGTGATGAGGGGGAGGGGGTTCAAAATCGGCCAAAATTGCGTGACGTCATTTATGGACGGCCCCTAATAATAATAATAATAATAATAATAATATTTGATGATGATGATGAACCTGTAAGCATGTTAATGATAATTAGAAGTTTTTGCAGTCTGTAATAACAATTGTCATTGTTTTTCTGCAGTTGAGTCCAAAGATTCCATTGTCTGCAGAAGCGTATCAGATGTCGTTTGCTAAGTACATGGAATTGCGTTTCCATGCCAACAAATACGTTCGCCGATCGAACGGAACGTGTCGTCATTCGCTGCACCACGAACACTTCCAGTACTTTGGAAACCAGCAAATCATTGCTTCATTTAAGTGCGTTTCATTTTGTTACTGGCTTTCCTTTCAAACTTCAAAGTCATACTCGAGTTTATTAATTGAATTGTTTCAAAGTCATCTCGAGTTTATTAATTGAATTGTTTCAAAGTCATACTCGAGTTTATTAATTGATTTGTTTCAAAGTCATACTCGAGTTTATTAATTGAATTGTTAAGTGCTTTTGAATTGGTCAATGAACTTGACTTTTAACATAACAGTTAATACAGATACAACATCTTAACCAAAAAATGCTTACTCAATTAGGTTATAAACTTTGGGAAACATTCTGTCATGCGATTCATCTTATGGATTATGACTGCAGTTTCAGAACGATTAGACTGGTGCTATAGAAGTTTCCAGATTTGATTAGATTTGTGATTTGAAGTTTATCAATTTGATTTCTTCTGAATGTGTTTTCTCTCATATCATGGATGACGAGTTGAGGGTGTGTTGTTTGAGCCGTTATTGATTCCAAGTGTTTTCTTTCCAGGTACTCGAACATTACTCTGAGGGAAGTGGCTTTTCCTCCGATCGTTGTCGCCATCCTTCCCCCGGAATTCATGCTTCAGCAACAGGAAGATGATGGGAAGATGCTTCACTTTAGGTTGTTCATCGTATTGTTTTTTATATTTCTTGCTGTAGTTCACGATATTGCATGGATGGGCAGTAATCGAAATTACATACCCGGTAATTGAAATTACGTAATTGAAATTACACAGAGAACATAAGACTGAAAGCAGCAGTATTGAAATGTTGAATTCTTAGTTTAACATTGGAAGCAGTTTGCCAGTTTCTTTTACTCAAAGAATATTGACTTCGATTGTTGATTCTAGAGCGACGTCTGTATTCCTCGGAATACATGAGCAGCTGCAACGCTTGAAGAAGGAAGCGCTTTCAGAATCTCAGACTACATACTTAATGGAACTTGTCTTTGAAGTGGAGGCAGGTCTTTTAGAGTTTATCCTTCGCATTGTTTCTTTTGGGTACTGTGCGCGTGTTCCTTACAACATAATTTTTGTGTTCATTCAGCATCACTGTCTAATGGCAAACATTGAGCGATCAGTGACTTGCAATTGTGCACGAAAGACGTACTCAATGTTCATACAAAGTAACAGTTTCATGGGAGAAGGCTTAAACCCTGTGCATTGGTAGTCTAACAATTATATTATCAGCACTTCTATCCTAAGCACTTCTATCCTTAGCACTTCTATCCTAGGCTATTCTAAGCACTTTTATTCTAAGCACTTCTAATCTAAGCACTTCTATTCTGAGCACTTCTATCCTAAGCACTTCTATTCTGAGCACTTCTGTCCTAAGCCCTTCTATTCTGAGTACTTCTATTCTAAGCACTTCTATTCTAATCACTTCTATTCTAAGCACTTTTATTCTAATCACTTCTATTCTAATCAATTTTATTCTAATCACTTCTATTCTAAGCACTTCTATTCTAATCATTTTTATTCTAAGCACTTCTATTCTAAGCACTTCTATTATAAGCACTTCTATTCTAAGCACTTTTATTCTAAGCACTTTTATTCTAAGCACTTTTATTCTAAGCACTTTTATTCTAAGCATTTATATTCTAAGCACTTCTATTCTAAGCACTTCTATTTTGAGTACTTCTATCCTAATGATGTTGTTCTAAAGAGAAAGAAGTCCTTCTGCTCTGCGGTATTTTATCTCAGAATAGTTTTTGTTATTACATTCTAGAAAGAAAAGGAGTCAATCATTCAGAAGATCGAATACGTGCAGTCACTGGTAACCAACGCAAGACGGTTGGAGCAACATGGTGTGTGTTGTTTAAATTTTTTTTTTCAGATTGAATAGTTCTTTTGTGTGTTTGCACAGAGCCAGTATAAAGAACATGCCCTTGAAGATTAGTCGTAGGCTTCCAGCATAATCTGACTCTCTACGGACTGATCTTCTGGATATTGACCAAATTACGACTTTCGTGGTTTATTGTGTTACAGATGATTACAACATTGGTGTTCAGGTTGAGGACGCTTTTGTTGAAATCAAACACCAGGTGGCCGATATGGTAACGTCATGGAACGAGAGGTCAGGTTTTTTATGTTATGCTGTTGTAAGGATAGGCTTTGTTTATGACCAGTCACTGCTAGGTTTAAAATGTAACACAAGACCAACTTGATCAGACTAAATTTGAAATTAGCATTTATATTGTAAAATTATATAAAATTATTATAAGATATTTTATAATATTGTATATAAAATTGAGTGATGGTTTGAGCGTTAATAAATTGGTGCTATAGAAGTTGTCTGATTAGAAAGAACTGGATTGAGAGTTGATTAGTCTTAGGATGACTAAATGTCAAGGTAATTAGGTCGATCGTGTGCAGTCGAAATTGTGGAACTGCTATCGCTTGCTATCTGAATTTTGGAACTGCTATAGTTTGCTATCTGAATTGTGGAACTGCTATCATTTGCTATCTGAATTGGGGAACTGCTATCGTTTTGCTATAAGATTTGTGGAACTGCTATAGTTTGCTATCTGATTTGTGGAACTGCTATAATTTACTATCCGAATTGTGGAACTGCTATAGTTTACTATCTGAATTGTGAAACTGCTATAGTTTACTCTCCGAATTGTAGAACTGCTATAGTTTACTATCCGAATTGTGGCACTACTGTAGCTTGCTATTGTTTTTCAACATAGGATTCATGACTTGGAACTACAACAGAAGAAGACTGACAAAAATCGGCTGCAGTCGGGTGCTAGTAATAGTAGCAGCAGCATCACTGCTAACGTCGTTGCTAAACAGGCGAAAGACGTAGTGGTGAACTCTAGTGCCAACAACGTTACTGACAACTTTTCGATGCTAGTCGACGAAGGTGCCGTGATTGTGACAGTGGTTAGTGCTATTTTCTCCGCAGACTTCCACGTTTTTGGGTTGGATAGTGACTGTCTGCTGATAAAGGTAGAAGCTGTAATGATAAAAAAGGTATGATAACAGAGCTAATGATAACAAAGGTATGATAACAATGGTAATGATAACAAAGGTATGATAACAATGGTATGATAACAAAGGTATGATAACAATGGTATGATAACAAAGGTATGATAACAAGGTAATGATAACAAAGGTAATAATAAGAAAGGTAGCAAAGGTAATTTTAATACTGTGCTAACTGCAACTAATTACTTACCATATTCAGGTAAGGTGCTGTGAGGGAAAGACTTGCTCAAAGTCCCTACACAGTATCCATATCGGATGCTCGAACCCATACTCTCCTTATTATATTTAGGCAAGTGCTTGACTAATGGGCTAGTGTGTCCAAGCATGGTAGTGGCAAGGAGTGCAGTGGTGAATTATGACAAGTTTTCTTTAATTCTTCTACTGCTAAGGTATTGGGTTCTTGTCTTCTGTGTGGGTTACTGAGAAAAAGTGTACGAATTTTAATAACTCACATTATTTATTGCTTAGGGGCTTTTTGAATAAAAAGTACACTTGGTATTTATGTTCCATCTGGAGAGTACAGAACTTTATGTAATTTTATGTTCTCAGTCTAACGACGATGAACGTGGGGACATCAGTGACAACAAGACACAGGGATCAGCGAGTAAGTTCATTTCGTTGACTTTACTTCCTTTAAACTCGACTAAAATATTCATCTGAGAACTTCAGCATCAGATTTGTTATGATATGTTTTATCTTAAGACTTGCTGTTTTTCATTTCAATACTTATGCTAATATTCTCACTCCATCCCTGGTTTGTAGAGATTTTTCCTTGCTCCCCTGTGCAAAGTGACTTTGTGGTTCCACTGGCTTGGACTTCCACACTCCAGCATAGAAGTGTTGCTGTGGTCGGCCCATCCCCTTGGAATAAGTTGCTAAGAACCTGCTACTTGAATTCCTCAGTCTCTCTCTGTCTCTTTTCTGCAAGTGCTCGGAAGACCATTCTGTTCAATCATGGTTTCATTGTGCTAGGTCGGGAGTGCCTCGGATTAGTCTCTCTTCAAGTGACACTATATATAATATACGTACCATTTTCAAGTAAGGTACTGTGAGGGAAGGACTATTATTTACAATTACTATTACATGAGCGCTGATAATAGGAGTTTAATTATGTCCTTGTTAACTCTGAATCCTCAGCTGAACCTGGATTCCTTTTACCTTTTTTTTAGCTGGTGATTTAAGCGTTTTCTCTGCTTCTCGTTCGAGTTCCACTTCTGTTGACATGACGACAGCCACTCCCTCTCCTCTGATGTCGTCGAGCTTTGCATCAGATGTTATGACAGAGCTCGTTGTTAACACATTGCTTGATACAGGGACAGAAGCGCAAGCCGAGAAAGTGTCGCCATCTTTACCAGGAAAAGGTAGGCATGGTTTTTGGTAATTGTCAATGTTGGTTCTGAGAAACCAAATTAGCTCGTCATTAAAGTGTCAAGTCATTAATAATAATAATAATAATAATCTTTCCTTTAATGAGTGCCTGTAAACGCACTGCGTGTAGATATGCAATTGAAACAATTCACAAGAATACAAATGACAGAAGACATAAATCTTAACTACCAGAACAATGCCTTTTAGCAGCCTACAAAGAAACTCGAACTCTAACAGCTAACTTGCTCTCTATGCCAGTGTGTTATGCGCTATCGGGTACTATACATGCATCAATTTGATTGAGAGTAAGGGGATTTGCTGAACGTTTTATCATCTTGAAACCTTGCTCATAAATTTGTGTAAGAACTCAATTGGAAAAAATTGGACAGCATGAAATTAATTAAATTAAATTAATAAGGAAATTAATTGGACAGTACTTCTGGTCAATGGATTCAGTCAGTCTAAATATCTGTTTTCCTTTACAGGCTCCGCTGACTCGTCATCACCACCTAAGTCCGCCTTTCTAGATGTCGCAGAGCAATTACCTGCTAGTCTTTCAGCGCTTAGTTTGGTTCAGCCGAGATCAAGAAGCTCAAGCGACCTCAGAAAGTTGAAAGGTCAGCTGTGACATTTATCTGAAAATACACGTCAACACATGTAACACGTGTGTGCAAAGTAGCACATAAATCATACTAGTGCGTGCAACAGCATATTAGCACATTGCTAACTCAAATAACAAAAACAAGCAGAATGCACTAACACAAAAGCTGACTTAGAGTGGTGCCAGCTAACAGGCACATGCTAACACAATTTAGCACTATTGTGGGCTCTCATGCATTCTGTGTTGCTGGCCCCCTCCCCCCCCCACAGGGAATGGAATCGACTGGCAATGCTTATTCGTTGCTCAACCTCCTTTTCTTCTTTCAAGAAGTGCCTCAAAACTCACTATCTCTCATTGGCCTTCAAACATATGGATATCTAGCTGCTCTTCCCCGGACAACTGACTAACCGAGCCCCAGATTCACATTTCTGTGTGACTTTGTGTGCATTAAAAATGTTTATAATAATAATGAATTCAACTAAGAGCGTTTCATTTTGCGTCATTCATCTTTTATCGTGATGTGGATATGTGGATGGAATTTAAATCACTCACTAAAGATGTAACCACAACGGATTCAGTGCAAATGTATGAAACTGAAGATAAAAATGAATACACATATTATTTTTAGAAATAATAATAATAATAATAATAAGAATAAATCAAGACTTAAAATACAGAATACTTGAAGGCGCACTACTGTACATTAACAGAGCGCCTCTGAGTAGTTATCTTGAAGGGGCGCTATATAAATTCCATAGATAGATAGATTAACAAATGCTTATAAAATAAAACACTAACACACTGCCGAGCGGTTAAAACACACTGACAGAGGACAGTTGGAGACACTAACTCAACTGAAACACAAAAGGTACGAAGACACTGAAACCGGTTTCAAGGCTTTGAATGACATGAAGTGTTGTTCGATCTGTAGGTCTTTCGAAAGATGGATCTTTCCCGGAAGTGGAAAAGAAAGACCGAACGACAGCGATGAAGCAGATGCTTTCCAGTGTGTTCTCCAACTCCGGAAACACCACCGTGCCTATACCATTGTAAGTGGTGAATTGTTATCAGTTGCCATCTCTTTGCTGTTATGTGTGGACATTGATGAATAATAATAATAATAATAATATTTATTCTTTAATGAAGTGCCTGACAAACGCACTGCGCTGTACATGTACATGTTATGACGATTAAACAATTCACAAGAACACAAATTACAGAAGACATAAATTAACAAAGTTGCAGCCATGCAAGGTGCAAGCTCATTGTACTTTTGCTGCCACCTAGGTGAATGAAGGCATGAGCTAAACCCGCCTTACGGGAATTGAACCAGGTCCGTAAAAACTTCAGGCAAGAGTGCGGTTATAATGTATAATGTAAAGTTAAAACTGCGTATATGTTCTGTTTTTAAAAGCCATTTTCCGTGTACATATTGACGTTCTGTTTGTCATTTGTAGCCCAACAGAGGAACACCATCTCCTGTCTTTGTCGTGTTCAAAAGTTCCTGTGGTCGTTTACGATCAAGAGCCTTCGTCGATCATCGCTTATGCACTGAGGTTGGTAGAAGTCTAGAAAGATGAAGCCAGGCTGTACTGACTGTCTTCTGTTATTTCCATTGCTTGTCAGCATGTTCTTCTGTCTGTCTGTCTGTCTCTTTATCTCTCTGTGTGTCTCTGTCTGTCTGTTTGTCTGTCTCTCTCTCTCTATCTGTCTGTCTGTCTCTCTCTGACTTCATAATTTCCCATCTAATTTGATTTAATCTATTATAATCACTTCTCTAGTGCCATCATCATTATGGAGATCATTATGCATAAAGTGTTAATGCAGTTGTAAAGCAGGGTCCCTTCAAACGAAATGAAAAATCATAATTCATTCGAGAAGACTGTTTCGAAAATCAGAGAAGCAGAAATGAAGCCACAGAGAGTAAGGAAGCCAAAACGGTTGAGTTGTAAATTATTTCTGAAATTGATGCTATGCAATTAGTACATTGCATTCGATCTGATTTCGGTGCAGTAGGGTAAGATGGTTTGAGTTTAACTGGTTGTGTTGTTCACATTGTTTCAGTTGCCATGAGTACGAAAAGCAGCTGCTGGAATTGAAAGTGACCCAAGCAGTGGCCATAGAAGTAGTAAGGTGAGAAAGTCAATGAATTATGATACAAAGATGCACTGTTCTTTTACCTGTATATTTTCTGAAGACTGATTGTTGGCAGGTTAATTAGTGATGTTTAATTAATTAGTCAGTTGGTGGTGGTGGTGGTGGTGGTGGTGGTGGTGGTGGTGGTGGTGGTGGTGGTGGTGGTGGTGGTGGTGGTGGTGGTGGTGGTGGTGGTGGTGGTGGTGGTGGTGGTGGTGGTGGTGGTGGTGGTGGTGGTGGTGGTGGTGGTGGTGGTGGTGGTGGTGGTGGTGGTGGTGGTGGTGGTGGTGGTGGTGGTAAGACCACGGAGTTTTAAGAACAGATGTTAATGGCAATTCAATACAAGTGACACATTTAAAACAGCAAATATTAAAGAACTTAAGCTTTGAAGCTTTATTGCTAAGCGAAGTGTGTATCTGACCTTAATTTATCTTTCTGCAATGTATGTAATGGATTGTATATGCAACATTCCTTCACAATTTCTATGCAGAAGTGCTCTCTGTGATAGTGAAGCAGAACGGTGACATTTATCTGTTTGTCTAGTATGCATTTTGGGAGTGTTTCGATATCGTAGTGGTTAGCATGCTGGACTGTCAATTGAGAGGTTAGGGTTCAAATCCCCACCACGGTAGAAATTTGGTTCGTGAGTTCTGCTCCAGTTGTGCCCCTAGCCAACTCAGCTATATTGAGTACACTGACCGTACACTGGGAAGATGAAACGGTGAGAGAGAGAACGGATACCCCCCGTCAAATGCCGAGACTAAGAAAATGAAGTCGCTAACACTTCCTACCAATGCCACAGAGCTGGCTTAGGTATTTTATTAAGTGCCACTATCTAATGACCAAGCTTGAGTCGATGGCGCTGAGCAATTGTGAGTGAAGGACATTGCTCAAGGTCCTTACATAGTAACCATCTCAGGGGAGGAGGCTCAAACCCATACTTTTCACGTTATAAGGCCAGCTCAACCAATTGGTGACTGTATTTTTTTAATGTTGTTGTGCTACAAAAACGTGAGAAACAAAATCCAGTAAATAACTGTTGCCTTATTGTCTCATAGTGTGAAGAAAGGAGCTCGAGATAGCCAGACAGACAGCGATGGTGAGTTCTTATGCAGTTCTGTATATTCTGTCAATGTAGTTCTGTATATTCTGTCAATGTAGTTCTGTATATTCTGTCAATGTAGTTCTGTATATTCTGTCAATGTAGTTCTGTATATTCTGTCAATGTAGTTCTGTATATTCTGTCAATGGTAAATTCTTAAGCAGCTGTATGTATTCTGCCTTTCATGCAATGCTTCAGTTCAAGTGAGGAAGTCAAATAGTTGTAACAAATTTCTACCAACATTTCAGAAAGATTTCTTAGCTTATAAAGCATAAAAGAAACTTTGACAGCTACAAGGAACAATCAACAAATTCTCATATCGTCAAGGGAAATAATGGTAGCTATTACATCTGAGGCTGATTGAATCGAGCGCAAATTACTCTGGCTTTCATTTTATTATAATTGAAAGCTGATTGCACTAGAACACTGTGTAACACTGCATGCCGTACTATAAATCTGTAGCCAGTTTTTGTTACTGATTGCTTGAGTTTTTGACATGATATGTTCTGTTTTTTAGTCAAAAAAGGCGTTGTGTCATTTCTAAAGACGAATTCATCTCGAGAGAAAAGTCCAAATCGGTCGGCCAGCAAGTTCCTAGTCGATGCAGTCGTTTATACACCAAATTCTGATCGAGACAGTATAGAAGATTCAGGTATGTCTACAGAAGTCCTTATTAAAGAGTCAAATCACACCGACACACTGCACGTATAAGCTGCTATAGAGTAGTTGTGCCTTTGTGAGCTTTGTAAAAGATGGTATAATATGCTCCCTTATGTGTGCAGTGATAATAGTATATAAAAAAATGATTATGCTTTGTGTTTAACTACTGTGAAATATAATTTGTTTTGTTCTTGGGATCAATAAACGAATTGAATTGAATTGAATAGATGTTGTTATTATTATTGCACATTTATTAAGCATTGCTATCAAATGACCAAGCATCAGTTGATGGCGATGAGCTATTGTTGTAAGTGAAGGACTTGCTCATTGTCAGTACACAATAGTCATCTCAGATGAGGCTCGAACCCATATTCATTGCGTTTCTAGGCGAGCGCTCTAACCAGTCGGCTACCATGTCTCCCACAAATACAAATGCATACATACGTACCTATGTATTGACATTATCTACGAAAATATAATAAGTTGAAGCCAATGACTTCTAGCCTAGGTGTGGAATGATGTTGTTTCTGATTTTTCTAATTTTATTATGTACTATTCCCTACAACATATCATAAGATGCAGTATACGTACATTTTTCCGGCTTATGAATCTATTTGTCTTAATTACTGTGACTGATGTAGATTACACAAATAGAGATGGTGTACCAATATGTTGTACAATGTATGTGGTACATACGTGTATAGTTACTGTATACCTGTGTGCAGTTGAGTGATTTGTTTTATGGTGATTAATTTCTGGCAGATGAGGTTGATGGTTTCCAGTTGGTGGCGGATATCTCCCAGAAATCTTCGAACAAACTGAACAAGCAACTACCGCAGAACTTCCACATAGAACTACGTACGTCTCGACTATTTGTCACAATGCAACAATATTCATCTGTGTGATATCTAAACTGTGTTTGTGGTTGAGCATTGTCACTGTGATCGGGAGATGGTAGGCAGTTCTGTTTAGTGATACAGTGTCGTAACAAAGGCGATGATTTCTATGATCGGGCCTTTCGGGTCGCTGGCTCACATGCCGGCAACACAGTGGAACCGTCCTCCTGCACCTATTCAGGAGGCTTTTGCTTAATGTTTCAAATAAAACAATTAGAAATGTACTTGCTATCTAACTCTTAGCATTTGCGCTGACAGTAGACAGTGTAAAGCCTCACAGATGTAGCTTGCTGCTGACAGCTCTATAGAAATTGTCGTAATTATGTTACGTTATATTACAGTTTCACTTGAAGCGATCCATAGATTGATGCCTTTGCATTAGAATAACAAAGATAGAAGTTATTAGACTAGATCTGATTGGACGCTGTGCCCTCAATTATAGTGATGCATCTGAAATCGTTAGATTGTGCTTCTGTTCTTTGATTCTAGAATTTTCCGATTGTAACGCAAAGTTCTACTGCCGGGTCTGTTATGCTGAACAGTTTGCGAAACTTCGTAAACTTATATTTCCAGAAGGAGAGGAACGGTTAGTTCTTTTTAAATGAAATTGATCATAAATTGGTTTCAACTGATCAGTTGTTTTAATAAATTAGTCAAGTTGCAGCTAGTATGGGGCGTTAATTAACATGCATTAATTTGACACTTACATTGAATGAGCTGTGGTTAATTTCTAAGAAATAAACTTGTAAAGTTGGTCACAGAATTGAGATGTGCTTTGCTTTTTTACTTTTTAACAGTTACATCCGGTCTCTGTCAAGGTGTTTCACGTGGCTGGCAGGGGGTGGCAAGTCAGGATCGAGTTTCTGCAAAACTCAGGGTGAGTTCTATAAGTGTACTCGACATATGCCCCACTGAGGAGCATTTTTAACAGGGGTATGGTATTGGTAATTGCATATTTATATAGTGCCACATCAGGAGAGTCATCACTCATCAGAGGCCTAACACAATAAAACAATGATTGCACAAAATGGTATTCAAGCATTTGTGGAAAAGAGGCAAAGAGAGGCTGAGGAGTTGATGGGATTGGCACTTGTGTAGCAAAAGAGAAATAGGGCAGTGGTTGAGAACAACTTTGTATGGCAGATTGCCTCCAACTCTGGGGATCAAATCCTGAAACCCTAGTGTCCAGTTGAAATGTGTCAAGCCTCATGACCTGTTGGAAAAGATAATTGAGTGGTTGAGTTGTCATTTGGCTAAATTCAACAACAATGTATAGGCATTTATTGTGGTATAATTGACTAGCTATAAGCTGTCATATTTTTCTGGCCAGCTGAATGATGAGATCATGAGGTAATGTCTTTTTAGATTGCAGACTTATTTTACTTAGAAGTACACAGTTAATGGCATGTACTGCAAGAGCGTTTGTTCCCAATGATGAAATTGCGTGCATTGGGTTTGAATGTGGCGATAAATTTATCTATCAGCCATGTTGGTCGCTCTTTGTTTTTATCCAGACAATCGTTTCATCCTGAAGCAGATGTCTAGGATCGAAGTCCAGTCTTTCAGTGAATTTGCTCCTCACTATTTCCAGTACATTACGAAGGCCTACGAAGCCGGGGTCAGTCGGTACTTTCGTAGTCTGTCAATTTATTAGATGACTCAGTTAATCTGTATGTCAATCATTCTGAGACCGGTTAGTTGGTATGTCAATCAGTTAGTCAATCTATCAATCATTCTATCAATCTGTTTGTCTGTGAGTTTGTCAGTCAGTCTCTCTGAGACCAGACAATCACTCTGTTAATTGCTAATCAGTTAGTTAATCTGCCAGTCAGTGTGTAAACCAGTCTGTCAATTAGTCTCTCCGTTATTAAGACGATCGATCACTCAGCCATTCATCTATCTCACTGTTATTCATCCCAGTTAGGTATTGATACATTTGAACGTTGTTATATAATGATTCCACTTTGGATCACACCACTTTATAACAAGATGGGATATCACTTTATAACTTGATCATACCAATTTATTACAAGTTTGAATTATATAACTTTATATCAGGATTGTACCACTTTATTACAAGTTTGAATTATATAACTTTATATCTGGATCGTACCACTTTATTACAAGTTTGGATTATATCACTTTATAACTGGATCGTACCACTTTATTACAAGTTTGGATTATTTCACTTTATTACTGGATCATGCCACTTTTACAATTTGGGATTCTATCGCTTTATAACTGGATCATACCACTTTATGATAAGTTGCAATCATACCGCTTTATAACAAGTTGAGATCATACCGCTAACCATTAAAACTGTGACTAGGTGATTTTATGAGTAGAGTTCTTCTTCTCTTATCAGAAGCCGACTGCAATCGCCAAGATTCTCGGAGTTTATCGAATCGGTTACCAGAACTCGAAAACCACTGCAGCACTAAAGCAAGACCTGTTGGTTATGGAGAACCTGTTTTACGGGTGTAAAATAAGTCAGGTGAGGTATTGCTTGAACAGTTTCATCAGTTTGATAACAAGTTTATTAATGTTTACAACAGTCAATGGTGCGTGCACAACTTATTATTATTGTTGTGTAATTGTTAAGCACCACTATCTAATGACCAAGCATCAGTCGATGGCACTGAGCAATTTTGTCTTTCTGTCTGTCTGTCTGACTATGTCTGTCTGCCTCTCTCTCTTTGTCTCTCTCCTTCTCCCTCCCTCTTTATTTGTCTCTGTCTCTGTGTGTTTCTGTCTCTCTCTCCACCCTCCCTCTTTATTTATCTCTCTCTTCGTCTCTTTATTTCTCTCTGTCTCTCTATTTCTCTCTGTCTGTCTCTGTCTATCTATTTCTCTCGCTGTCTGTCTCTGTCTGTCTTTCTGTCTTTCTTTCATGTTGATATCTGCTCTCTGTCTGTCTGTCTCTGTCTCTTCTCTCTCTCTCTCTCACTGCTATGGTTATACTTGAATTCTGCATTATGATAATGGAGCTATTGTATTGTATTGTATTGTATTTGAACACTTGTTATAGCGCCCCTACCAGATTTCCCATTCAGAGGCGCTCCCGACTACTGCGCTTGTGAACGCTGAATCGGAGTTTCACGCCGAAGCGCATGAGCAATTGCGAGTGAAGGACTTGCCCAGGGTCCCTACGCGGCGACTATGGATGTAATTAACATAATTTGTCACCTTGAACTTAGAAGATTTAACGATATTAATGGTTTTCAATTAAGTTCATGATTCATTTATGTTCTACAGATCTTTGACCTGAAAGGCTCTGCCCGAAATCGTCTAGTCAATACGTCAGGCAAAAGAGTCGAAGATATGGTCTTACTCGACGAGAACCTAGTCAAGAGTGAGATTTGATTTTTCTAATCTGATATGAAATATTGAAATTTATTCACATTTCTTTGTGACCTTGAAAACTTTAAAAATAATAATTGACATCATTTGATGTGCAGCGCTCATGAATCAGTTCTTAGCTTTAACACTTTAACGACAAGCTGCATTGGTTTCCAAGTCACTTTTAGTACACTCATGTTAAAGTGTTGAGTGTTATGTGTTAATAAACAGTTTTGATTTGATATGATTTGAAAGCAGTGCTTTAGAAATAAAAAAAACACACGATTGGATATTTAAAGTTATTTTTTCACGATACATTGTGCCTACATTATCGTGTAAGTAAGTAAGTAATTAACGTTGGTTTATTATTTAGTACTCTAGACACTTAAATATGCCATCCCTCCTTTAAGCACTTCACTTAAGTGCTGCCTTCACTTGCCATACTGGTGTTACCCAAAGTTGATGTAAACTTAATGTAAATATTAAGATATACATCACTTTGCTCTTCACAGGATTAATTTTCATAACTGTAACTGCATTTGCAATTTATATAGCACCACTTCAAGATAGATTCACCAGAGTTGCCCCTCCTCCCCCGAGCTCTTCGTTTCCTTATTAAAGTTATATTTGCAAGATTTTATGCATAGGTAATGGTATTACCATATGAACAAGAGTCCTCATGGGTGTAGTTGAAAGGTATTTCAGAGTAATTGCTTAAACAACACTCAAGCAACTAGACAACCGTTCCTAATCGTTGCATGTATGGTTGCATGTGTTGCTTGGCAGTAAGCACGGATTCTCCGATGTACATCTATCCACACTCGAAGGCCGTTCTCATGGCTTCCATCACCAGAGACACCGAATTCCTCGCCAATCATTCCGTCATGGACTATTCGTTACTTGTTGGAGTGGACGAATCCAAGAAGCAGTTTGTCATTGGAATAATCGGTTTGTTATTTCTTTTTGCATGAATCTTATCGGATAGTGGATAATGAGGCGGGGTGGGTGATGGTTGAATGGTAATACACAGGCACGAAGAACAGAAGGACGCGGGTTCCATATCCGCTAGCTCCGTACAGTTGACTCAGCCTTCAACTCCCTAGGAGGCGATAGTAAAATAAGCAGCAGTAGGACGGATTGGCGCCTAACAGGCTGCCGTACAGTTGTAAAATCGACTCTTGTTTAACTTGTTATCATGTGTTCCTACTATTTCGTGTAATCATACTGTGGTTTGTCAGTTTCAATTGAATAAACGAATATTATCGTATAATGATGAGAATGATGATGATGACGACGACGACGATGATGATGATTATGATCTGATTGTTGATGGTGACGATGAAGATGATGAAGATGGGGATGACGATGTTGATGATCAAGATTTTAATGATTAGGTTGGGTATTTGGAATATGATTATAATGAAGATTTATATTTAGGGTTAGATTAAATTGCCATTTGGGTTATGAAATTTCAAGATGTACTTATGATTTTCTGTTGTTTTGCTTTTAAATGAACTTTTTTGTGTGGGTTATGTTGATATTTTTCTGAGTATCGGTAAAGATTGAAAACACTTACATATTATAATTTCGTGCTTTCTTAGATTACATCAGGACTTTTACTTGGGACAAAAAGGTGGAGATGCTTGTCAAGGCTGCATATGGTGAGTGTTTAAAAACATAGTTTTACTTGTAAGCTTCTGTTGTCACCACTGTAATTATTTTAGTATTCATCATCATCATCAGGATCCATGGGCCGATAGGCCCGTAGGTGTCCAACGCTTGCATCAGATCCATGGGCCGATTATTTGGAGTCCAATGCTTGCATTGGAGTTCATACGTATTTTTTATTACACTGAACGGAGTATCTGCACCCATCCGTTCGACCTTCACTTCTCCCTTAAAGAGAGTTCAGGCTTAGGACTGGCTCTGATATCCACTATCTTGTGGTATCAGCAGGCGGCGAAGGAACGCCCACGTTTGCCAGCTTTTCAGGGTTCCTGCTGAGCCTGTCCACCTCGCGTAGCGCCCTAGGTGGTACTTCAGCCAAGACCTTCACCACTCTATGGCATAGCCTCAGCAGGCACTCCCCTACTTACTGTTGCCACCCCCTCACCACGTTGAGGTGTGAGTCGGACTTTGGGACGGGGTATTTCTGTTGTACTGCATTGAGCAGCCGACTGTTTTTTTATTACACTGGACGTCACTTCAAGTTAAATTGCGGTCGTGAATTGTAACCTGTTGAATCGGGTCAAAATTGAAAAGGTCATAGCAGGCTACATTACAATATGAGCATAAAGCTAAGGAACTTGAATGTGACCCTGCTCATTTTATAATGAATTGATCGGGTGAGATCCTTCACCACCACTGCCCGTTTGAATGGGTGTCACACCATTTAAGGTCCCCATGTACGGACCGTGCTAGCCCGAGATTTAAATCTCTGAAATAAGCCACCATCAGGAAGCGAACTGTGATCTGTGTGCTCTTTTATACAAAGGGGTATGGGATGCAGCTATGCTCTAACCAGCCTACGCTGTAACGAACTTATTGCCGAGTGAATCGCATGTTACACCCACAGCAATGCTCCGTAGCTAATTGTGCCAGTGTAAGGTATGGTAGGGGTACGGTCTGAAGCTGAGTTTTAACATTTCGGAAAGCGCAACAGGAGGTTTGTGTCATGATTTCGGACATGGTAGTTTCTGTTGTAGGCAAGGAGCAGCCGACTGTTGTGTCACCTGACATCTACAAGAGACGATTCCTTGATGCCATGGACAGGTATTTCCTCCTCGTTCCCGACCAGTGGGTGGGATTTGCCCAGGGCGTCGACTGTTCCATCGTTCGACCTACGACCTCAAACTCCAGCCATGATCAAAAAACGGGTTAATCGATCATCATGGATCATTCGTTGCTGATGTCTACGAGAGGCAGTTGAACGTTCGATCTGTACAAAGATTTCAAGTGGCATTGGTCGTGATCTTGTGCTTTGGAGTAGATCCAAGCTTTTATGAACGCTTTTAGTGACAATGAAATATGAATCAAATTTGTTTAAGGCACATACTTATGTACAGAATATGCGTTACTGTGCATTTGAAATGCATTTATAATTTGTGACATTTTATTTAATTATATATATTTGTATATGTATAAATATATATGTGTACATTGTATATAGAGTACACTTACATATAGTATGTGCTGTGAGAATGTGTAAATAATTGTATATTGTAGATGTAGTGAGAAATCTTAGAATGTTATGCTCACTTTTTTAAGCATTTTTGTTGTCTTAAGGAGGTTTTGTGATATTTGCTGGCCTGGCTACTGTCTCGGTGAATCTTGGTAATCAACATCCATACTGAATTCGCAGGCTGTGGCATTTTCTCGGTCTAGGGGTATGGAAATTTTCGTGACGATTTGTGGAATTTGGTTTTGTTGAAGTCATGTTTTGTTTTCATTGAGTCCAGTCTGAGTTTAAACAGAAATGTCGTTTAACTGTTGCAGATTTAGACAGTTTTACAGAGACAGATTCATGATTCGTTGTACATTTAATTAAATCTATGAAATTTTATTAATTCTGTTTACCAATCAGTCGTTACTGGAGTTAGATTGGTTTTTATGATTTCTTTATAGTTGTGGCTACACTTGAGGTATGGTTTAAGGTTGAGCCTCATTTTTAACGTTTTTTAAGAAAAGTGCTACAGAAGTTTTCAGGGAGCTGTAAATTTCTCGTGCTTTCTATGCACTGCTTTGGGTGTATTGTGCGATTCACTGGGCAATTAGTTCGTCAATCAGAAGCCATGCAATGAAATCAAAATGTATACTTTCGATCCGTTCAGTGATGAAAAGCGGAGCAACTGTTACGCTTTAAAGACTGTCAGGAAGTTGTACAAGAATCAGAGGGGTACTCGCAAGTGAATGAATGAATGAGACAGTTAGGGGCCATCTATTTAGTATGGAGGGGTAGGGGTACTCCAAATGCATGTGTATAGGGTTTACTGATAATGTACGTAAGCATAGGAAACAAGGGGTGAAACCTCGATAATTGTTCATTATCGGTCTTAATCCTTGATTGTTTTTGCTTGGATTAAATATAGACCATTCTATAGGATTCGGGAGTGGGGTGGGTCAAGTATACGTACGCAGGTGGGGTAAATTTTTACTAAAAAAGGTACATGTGCGTACAGGGAGGGGGGCCAATTTTCCGGATTTTTTGTGTACACACTAAATGGATGGCCTTTTATTGTACGTTTTTTTAAATAACTGTTGCCTCTGCCTCAGAGGTTTGAATCTCTGAATATCTGTCTCAGTCTACAACAGGAATTTGTTATTCAGGAAGGTCATCTGATTGTCTTTCTCATGTTGTGCCAAACGCTAGAACTGTTGTTCTTGGTGAACGAGCATATTTATTTGTTTGCAGTATGTAGAATTTGGAACTCTCTCTCCTGCATCTCTTCGTTCTACTCATGTCTCGTATGCCATTTTGGTCGCACCTTAAGGCTGCTTGCCTAATCAGTTGAATTATCCGCTCTAGATGGTCTCTTTGTATAGACTGATCTTTTACATATTGACCCAATTACAGCTTGATATCGCTACACCATCAATAATAATAATAATTATTATTATTATTATAGTATTGTTTAATATTAATAATAATCTATGCTTCATTTGAATTTCTGTTTGCAGTTGTGCTTCAGCCAAAAATCCTTTAGCAAGTATTATTATGCCACACTATTTGCATTACAGGTTGGGCATCTGCAGTTTCTTAGAGCAAGTGCTAGGTTTTCTATGCATAAGTTTACCTAAGCATAGATTTTAATTCCATTGTGTTGTCAATAAAATATAAGCCATAAGCTGCGTCCTCTTCGATCCTCTGATCGGCTTGACGTTTTTGTTCCCCGTGTCAGGACTGCGATGGCTCAATCCAGATCCTTCGCCTGCATAGGTCCTTCTCTGTGGAATGGACTTCTCCACCAGTTTGCTCTGCCATATTTAAGGATGACTGTTTAGAGACGTAAAGGAGCAATTCTCTGGGTCTTTCGCTTCTGAAAGGCTTTTGCTGGGAGCGCCTACAATGATTGGTGTGCACTGTGAGAGGTGACTATATAAGATTGATAGATATATTGGCTTTTACATCTGGCTTAACCTGGAATCCAACCAAGGGGTATTGGTTTGGCTGCTCTTGACTGCTGAGCATCTGGACACTAGGGAAATTCTGTGCTTATTTATATGACTGCTGTATGCTAGTCAGAATTCACTTGAGGAATTGGGGTCAAGCCTCAAAAGATCAAGAACATTAAGTGCATTTGTACTTTTGCCATTTAGTGTTTTGTGTGATCTGTTTGGATGAACTGTGACCCTCCTTCGTTCGATGCGTTAGATAATTAATTAGACAATGTAAATAAATAATCAAGATACCTAGTTATTCTTCCTGTTCTTATTTTTACTAATTATAAGTGTTGTTTATTATGTAACATGGTTAGCAATACTTGTTCAATACGTAGTCCCTCCTCTACTTGTCTAGTAAAACATATGAAACCCACATTCATTCATTCCAAAAATTTAGATAGTGCTCCTTCAAGATTCCTACTCAGAGGCGCTCCCTGCACTATTCTAAATGATGTTAGAGTTTACATATGACCATGTTAATATGGCCAGACAGTCAGTTGAAAACGAACATAGCTCGAATAAAAGATGGCTAGAAGAGTCACCACATGGGGACAGTTTAGTTAGTTAATCCATAAATCCATTATTCTTTCAGCAAAGCTCAAAAACTGCTACTTGCAGTGTGGCCGAGGAATAAGAAAAGACAAAACTCGTGACTTCTAATATCGTACTTTTTATACCGAACAGATAGATGAATGAAAACACGAAATAATTACACTTGAAATATGCATATTTCTTGATCAAGCAAATCTATTTACACTATAGCTCTTGTAACAGGAGTCGAGTTACTCTGTAAAATATACACATTGCATCCGAGCCTAGCTGGCAAACAAGCAATCAGACTTGCCTGTATCTTTTGATTTGCAGCTGACCAGTAATTTCGGCAGCACTTTAAGGGGAAGCGACGACTTAAGCCGTTTTGTTTATTTTAAACGCACTCTGGCTGCAGGGTAAATGCAATTCTGGGAGTTTAAACATTTCCAGTACCTGCTCCGATTTTTCCTATGTTATAAAGCTTGATTTGATCATTTTTTTTATATACTAAAAAGCAAATTTCTTGACGCTACAGGTGCAAGAGGAGCTTTTGCCTTGTGGATATTTTCCACACATCTGCAAATATATACGAAGAATTGCACGAAAGTTTTTAGTGGTGTAGGTCATTGGGTTGGACACAAAATATAAAGTTACATTTAACAAAAAATATTTATGATGACTACAGGAAAAGTCTAAAAATTGAGGTCATTTTCAGCCTCGTAGATGCATTCTTTTCATCAGTCTTTTTCATTTTGTGCTGATTTAAATACATAATTCAAATAACTTGGCAAGCTTCAGTGCTAGTGCTAGGAACAGGTGAAGAAGCTAGCTGTGTTGGACATTTTTTTCTATCAGGTGGAACTTGTCCATTTGTTTGAGACACCTTATTTAATCTCAAGACAATATTCAAACAGAAATATCAAACCCTTGCTTCTGTTTTAGCCCCACCCCCGACAGCCAAACTATTCTAGGTTGGCTTGATTTTTCGAATTTTTTGCAACCTACTCGAGAGGTTTCAAAACTGGTTTGCAAACGACAAGTGTAACGATGGAACAAAAAATAAACTTCTCCTAGCGACAGTGAATCATTTTTGAAGGATTTATAGCTTTTCTAGAGTTTCTTTCAAAGACAAAGGGTTTCAAAACTAAACTGACAAGTGCGGAGTGCAACACCAATGCGTTTTGTGATTAATAGAAAACCTGTTCACATAAAATGTGGCTACACCGCTTTATTCGAAGTGCCATTGAAAAGGCTCTATCAATCAGTTCAGCATATTGCCTGCCTTTTCATCACATGAGCCAAGTGGTGCAGTTTTGTAATGGGAGTATATCACACATCTTAAAATGCTAGAGCCAAAGTAGTGCTAAGTAGCACGAATTTCGCAAGAGTCGGCGATGATAGTTAACCCTGTAGTGTTCAGTCAGTATCGCTGAAACTTTGATTATAAATTTTAAGTACACAATTTTCGTAAATGTTCAATATCCTAAAACCTTAAAATTTTACAGATTTTGATGTGGATAGGTATTGCAGTTTTGCGACAAATAGGAAATCAATGGCAAATTTTCATTTTCTACGACTTTTAAAAGTTAAGTTTTGGGAACGTTTAACATCCTAAACTGTTAAACATGCTGCAAAAGCTGCATTCACTTAGCAGTTATGAGAGGTAGCACTGAAAACTTAGCAAATTCAGGAAGAGACACAATGGCTAAACGGCTTTTGCACCATAACAACCATGCTGCTTCTGGCTGACTCCAGCCATACGTTTAGCCAGGAAATGTTAGTCTGTGAGTCAATCCAAGCATTGCTAATGCATCTGTATTTAAGACTCGCCCCAATTTATATCTTTTTGTATTTTGGTGGCTCAACCAGACTTATGTGAGCACAGCCTTCTATTTTTATGGCTCCAGCAGATTTCTATGGCAGTAACCTTCTATTTTGCTGGCTCAAACAGCTGTATATTGATACACCTTATTTAATCTCATAGCCATAGCCTTCTATTTTATCGTCTGAACCAGACTTCTGTGGCCAAAGCCTTCTTGTGGGTCAGCAGGACTTCTACCACCATGGCTCGGCAAGAACTTCTGCAGAAACAAGCTATGGCTACAAGAGTCATGGCTCAGCAAAAATTGCTACAGTAGTTTAAGTCAGCATTTCGAATGGCTCAGCCAGAATTGCCCAATCGAGGCTCAGTTAGAAAGTCTGAAACTGCCGTTGCGGCTCATCTGCGACAGCGCATTACGGCTCGTCCAGCTTTATGGTAGCTGAAATTAGAACTAACAGTCGACCCATGTAAACAATATCAACAATAAAACACCTCCGGGACTTCCGGTCAACACTTATATGCCATTGCACACTATTAGGCATATTTAGTCACTGACAATGGCAACAGGTTGACCACCCAATGCCTAAGGCTAAATCATCGAAATGAGCTTAAACGGAACATTGCATCTGTCGTTAGTTATAACCAGTTGGCAAGTCAACAACAACCAATAAATAAGTCAATCAATCACCGACAAGCAACTTATGCAATCAACTGTCACTGCACTTCAGTCAACGATGCTTCAATCAATAATCAACCTATCAAATTGTCTTACTCGTTCGACAATCACTCTAACTGTCAAATCAGTCTCTATTTTCTTTTGATCATTCGTATTTTCAAGTACGTGTCAATGACCACCACACCAGCGTCACTGACCACTGCTCAAACACCGATAGAAAACTGGTCAATCACTTCTGTTGCTAAACAATCAATTAATATCAACGATCAGTCAAAATCAATAACCCCAACACACCTACAATCAACCACAGTCTCTGCTACACAACTACCAGTCAAGTGATCAAGTATCGTTAAACAGTTTCCTGATATACTAGTCACAATCCTTTGGTACAAATGACGACTGTCGCACACACTAAAGCCTTTACCAGTCATGCAAATTACAGAAATGTAACACACAGATCTGGCATACCCACACAACGATAACATAATAGTGCTATATATATAAATTTCCCTCTGCTGTGAGTATACACTGATCCTATTGCGTACACCAGTGCGGCAGAAATGTTAAAATACAATTGCGCATTTCGAGCGTATCGATTTGAAATTCAGTTATGTACACTGCATGAAAAAAAACAATTTAACATTTCAACGAAATTCGCCGATTCCACAAAATCTTTTACATCGCGAAATAAAATACTCTGCGGAACACTGACTGAACAACTTTAAATACCAAAGAAAAAACCATAGCAAAACCACTTAATTCATCGTCGTATGTTTTCTCAAGTTATGTTACAGCTCATAACTTCTTCAACATAACAGCTTAAACACAACTCTCGGTTATTCGCGTCACATAAATCATCAAGTGATGACTTATGTTTATTATTATTCTCCTTTGATATCAGAGTCATGGTAGGTAGTCACTCTGCTCACTTCTCTCGTGACTGTACAGCAACAACAAAGGCTAAGGAGATCAGTCTTAATCCCCGTACATCGTCTGTTCTTCATAACTTTCCAGCAAACACAAACAATTACGCATTGCAGAAACATCAACTCTGCCCATTCGAAATGCAAGGCCATCAAACCATCGCTACTGTAACTAATCAACAGATGTAAGTCCTATAGTCAGACTGTACCCAAACTGGGAAGAAACTGACTCAGGTTGTTTGACAGACACGAAGGGTGTCGCAAGGCAAGTAAACCGACTATAAAGGTCAGTTGACTTGGTAGGCTTAGAAGGGCACAGTCACTGCTTGGTAGGTTGTACAGTTTATACTGAAGACTGATAGCATAAACCAGAAACACAGAAGCCCATTGGACATTTACAGACCACCAACCGAGGATTATCGTAACTGTCGACTCTTTTGGTACCAGAGAAGCCAAACCAAGAGCTCCAGCTTAGTCGCAAAGACACGAAAAAACTCCACAGAGTCCAGCTCACGAAACACGCCTTCACCTTTCACACGTCAGATGAGCAACTACTTCACGGAGTGCAATATCACCCATAATTCACAATGTCTACCTTAGTCATAGACAGCATCAGGACTGGTCTGATTGATTTTACAAACATGTGGCTCCCTCTCACTCCCGTCTGATTCTTCCAAGATGGCCTCATTCGCACTTTCTGAGCAGCAGCTCACATTCTTACTCATTTATGCACTAAATTATTTATTTATTTATAATCTGCACATCTGATGGCATATAGTCTCCAAGCAAAACGAGTCTAGGGAAAGAGCTGAGCTCCATTTAAGCGGTTCAGTGCAGCTGTAGGCCTATTCGTGTGTACAACAATGCATACTTTACATTTCGATTTGTATGCCCACAAGACATGTATGCACCAAGTACGCACGTATTTGGTGTGCATACAACATGCATTCAGCGTATTTACACGTGTGCAATGTATGTATATGCGTATATATATATATGTCTATACACAGACTATATGCATGCATGCACATTGTGCACTTAGGGTAGAAGACATGTTTTTCCCGTTGTAAACAATGCAACCTGCGCAACACTAAAATGTTGGCACGTGCAAACTGGAATAAGTTTAGTGCTTCGCAGAAACGTTCGACAGTTAGACAATTGCGTGGACAAAGAATGAGAAACCACAACAGGGCTAAGTAACAATAATGCCCTGCAGAAAAAAGCCGCAGCCCTCAAAGGTTGAAAGTCATATCATCTCTGCCGTCTGCAATGCCTAAAAAATTGGTAACAGTATTGTACCAGAGCCAAAGTGCACTTTATGTACAGTTCAGTATGTGCTTGGTGTACATCTCCGAATGCACGCATGCCTGTACACACCCATGCATGTATATGCTAAAATGCATACGTGTAAAGGAGTGTTTGTTGTGAAGCCCGTGTGAAGGGCGTGCACCATCCCTCGTTTCAGAAATACAGAATGACCTGTTTTAGGCAGTTTAGACAGGGAGCAGCTTTCAATTGAAGCAAGTACCAACAATTGCCAGTATCTATAAAAAAGCAAGTATTTGTGTGACATACTGTGCATTTCGTTCCCAGTCATAAGCAACACATCCCATTGGAGAACTACTTTTAAGTTTACAGCAGCTTAAATGTTTCCCGAGAAGGTGGATCGCCATGGAAACAAAAAAAGAACTTAGACTAAGAGAAATTTCAGGAGAGGTAGTCAGTTAGCAATTGGGTTCTGTACATCGCTCAAAAACTCCAACTCTCCCCACTTCCAGACTGGAAAAGCTCCACCTGGATAGGTTTCACCACAAGTAACACGCTACGTGCTACACTCGACATCTGATCAGAAACTTTACGCCCAAAGTCGTCACAAAGTGTCTCGTTCAACATCCAAGACTGGCCACACTGTTGATTCGTCAGAGACCCGAAGTTCAAGTCACGAGGCATCTTTCCACGCAGAGATGTACAGTCCTGTGCCTTCCACGGTCCTGTGCATTGCACGATCCAGTGCATTGCATGGTCCAGTGCATTCCGTGGTCCTGTGCATTGCACGATCCGGTGCATTCCATGGATCCGGCGCACTGCACGGCCAGTGCATTCGGATGTGTTTGTTCTTTGTCAAATTCAAGTTTGTTTGCTAACCATCAATTTAAATCAGAAATGAAGAAAGTTTTAATAGAACATGTAGCGCTGCATCCTCTCGTTCCATCAGCAGCAGTCATCTCCCAGCGACACGCACTTCTTCCAACTACCTTTCCAATGTGGACGTGGCTTATCTGCAACGAAACGCACAGAAAACATGACAGCCACATAAAAACATACAAACCACGTTTCCACGTTCTACACATCTCTCCCAGCTTTTTGCTTTAGAGTAATGTAATTGAACATTTATATAGTGCCCCTTCAAGATATCTACTCAGAGGCACGTGTATGGTACTGTATTGTATTCTAATTTAAAACTTGTAAAGTGCCTCACACAGTGTAAGCTATTCAGAGGTGTTCTCGGCATGGGAGACCCAAGGGAAAAGAAAGCCAACAGGAATGGAAGAGGTCCCAGCCAACATCTTAGCATAGATGGCCAGAGGTCATTCGGTGAATCAGGACCCACAAAGGAAAAGCACGATGTTGGGCCATGGCAGTCCTTGCTCGAAGGACAGAACATTTAAATTAGAATACAAGCAATCAGCGAAGCGAAGGGAACAGAGGGAGACGGCGGAGGAGGAGGGCTGTCATCTGTTGATAAACGTTTGTACTCCAATATTCAGTGAGCCATTCTAACAAACATGAAAACAGCTAATTGATCAAATGAGTACATTGACTGTACGCTGTCAGTTTGAAGAATAATAATAATATCTTTTCTTTAATCAAGTGCCTGACAAACGCACTGCGCTGTACATTTACATGTTATGACAATTAAACAATTCACAAGAACACAATTAAATGACAGAAGACATAAATCTTAACTACTAACAGAACAGACAGCCTGCAACACACGGCGCTAATAGCAGCCTACAAAGCATGTCCGCCCTACGGGACTCGAACTCGGTACCTCTCGCTCTCTATGCCAGTGTGTTATCCAATGCGCTATCTGGCAAAGGAGAGAAGTGGTCACCTGCCTTCATATGCCGAGGCTAAGAAAATGAAGTCGCAAATGCTCGTACCAGCTCTTGGGGCTGGCTGCAGACCGCTCGTCTTCTTCCTTTAAGGTTGCACTTTATCGATCAACTGTAGCTGTCGGGATATTTCGCTTATTTGCAACAAAAGTCCTTCGTGTGGCTGGGACGCAGTCACCTTGTAATGCAAGTCATCCCTGAGACGGTTACTGTGTAGGGACCTTGAGCAAGTCCTTCACTCACAAATGCTCAGCACCTTCAATTGACGCTTAATCACTAGATAGTAGTGCTTAACAAATGCTAATAATAATAATAATAATAATAATAAGTACTCAGCTGAAGTTGAAATAATAGGTCAAAATTTCCCAATTGCAAGGCATCTGATATTCTTACAAAACAAACGTTCTAGAATGACAGATCTAGAGTAGAGTAGTTTTAGCAGAAAGCAGATGGTCCACTTACCAGACAGTAGAGACATCCACATTTTCTGGAGCTTCAACATCTACGAATACAAAATGTCATACCTTAACATTTTTAAACGAAGGTATAAGTGCAACTGGATCAAATGAGATATAAGCTGTTACGTGTAGACAAACATTTGCCTGATGTAAGTAACAAATGTTTCTAGTCTGCAATTTTTACCCATTATATTATTGGTTCTTAAAGTTCGTGTTACCCAACTTCTGACTTTGTAAGGAGTACATAATAACATATCACCCCACAGGTTCTACTTATCACCCACATGTTCAACTTATCAGCCCACAGGTTTTCAACTCCACACTGAAGTCCCATCTCTTCCTACCTAATCCTTCCAATCCTCCTCAGCTCGTGAATAAGCTGGTGCCCTACGCTCAGCATTAGTGTAGCACTTCAGAAATTTTGAGTAACGATTACGATTATGCTGAGGAAACCCACCAGACAGAACAGTCAAGCAGCCAGAGGTCGTTACTGATCCTGCTTCATTGGTAGCCGTGCAAGTGTATTGCCCCGCATCATCACGCGTTGCATTTCGTATCTGATTGAAAACACAACATATCATGATTATGGAATGTAGTTTCCTAGATCATGATTATGGAATGTAGTTTCCTAGATCATGATTATGGAATGTAGTTTCCTAAATCATGATTATGGAATATAGCTTCCCAGATCATGATTATGGAATGTAGTTTCCTAGATCGTGATTATGAAATATAGCTTCCCAGATCGTGATTATGGAATATAGCTTCCCAGATCATGATTATGGAATGTAGCTTCCCCGATCATGATTATGGAATGTAGCTTCCTTCAAACTTCTTGCAAATAATGTTCTAAATATTCTCATAAAGCTACTCAACAGGTATTTAGGAATAGATTAGAATCAGATTCATTAGATTAAATTAGATTAGTAATATAAGACTATGGA
This sequence comes from Aporrectodea caliginosa, assembly GCA_020284085.1. NCBI lineage: Eukaryota > Metazoa > Annelida > Clitellata > Crassiclitellata > Lumbricidae > Aporrectodea > Aporrectodea caliginosa. The sequence goes on from JACEVL010000070.1 coordinate 1,779,883, forward strand.
TATTTAGAAATGTATATGCACTTTCAAACATAAACCAGAAACTCATTGAGAGTCATACAAGATGTTGCTGCATCATTCCATTAAGACTGAAGAGATAACCGAATGAGCTGACCTCTATCATGGCAGTTCCATCGTCTGAATAGCTAAGTGTTAAGTTGCAGCTGCTGTTGCTGAAGATGACCTTCTGACCCGGTCCGGTCCAGGCGATGGCCGGCCGCGGTCGACCGCAGACGCGACAACTGATGACCGCTGTGCCTCCGACTGCAACCGACGACACGGTCGACAGAGGCTGCAGGACACATGGCGCCACCTCAAAGATGAAATCTGGATCCAGCAACTGCACAGACAGCAATGCAATAAATGGCACTTCAACAATGTCTTTGCATACATATATACACATGTACACACACATACACACACGCGCAGAAACATATTCACACACATTGGAAACTCTCTCGGAAAAGAGATATATAAACGGGCAATTACATTCATAGTGGCAGCAGCAGGGATGGGCAAATTACTCGGAAAATGTAATTGAATTACAAATTACTTTGGGAAATGAAATGTAATTTCAAATTACAAAACACATGGGAAATGTAATTGAATCACAGATTAACAAAATACAAATTGCACAATTTCAAGTAATTTCAATTACGTAATTTCAATTACTGCCCATCCCTGGGCAGCTGAGTGTTAACCATTCCCCTACGTATGGCTACAGAAACTGTGCAGAAAGCTGAATTGATTGAGACAAGGCATATATTTCAAAGAAGACGATGTGAATACTGAACTGCGGGGGGTACTTACCCGAACTTCTGAGGACGTTGACGAGTTGTTGCCAGTCAGTTCTAGACTTCTAAGACAGTCCAACTGGTGGCTGGATTCTCTGTCTGGTGCTACAGTCAAAGGAAGCCTAGCAAACAACACACAACATCATCGTCAACCATCACTCACATCATTTGGCCTTCCTCTAAATCGACTTGTGTGCCTGGACCGAGTCTTGCGCTCTGCGCGCGTCTTATTGGGCAAATCCCCAAATTTGGTCATGTCTCCAGCTATATGCTGGAGACTTTACACTGGCTCCCTACCCAGCAGCGCATTGAGTACAGGATTGCTGCCTTGGTACGACGATGTCAGCTGGGTCTAGCCCCAGTCTAGACCCAGGAGATACGCCTGCTCCCTGGGACTTTTACTCAAGTTTTCTTTACTAAGCTCAAAACTGTACTTTTTGGCTGTGCTGGAGCGCCTCTGAGTAGTCCTCTGGAAGGGGCGCTATATATATTTATGAATGAATGAATGAATGAATTAGCATTAGCATCATCACTCAGCAACAGAGGAATATCTCTGTCGAAAATCGAATATCCATTTATGACGGTTTTGGACAAAATCTTAACTAATATCACAGAAATACTTGTTGGGCTGCTGAGTAGTTTATTTTAAAATCTAATCTAATAAAATAATCTATAGCACCAGTATCATTATGGCACAAATTGATGGACACTTCAAAACCCATCGAAAATGGCACAAAATCGCAGTTAGCTACATTGGTAAGAGCATCGTAGGCTGTGTCTCATGCGCCTCTGTGAAAGAGAGCATGCGGATCGCGGTTCGCTTCCCGATGCTGGCTTATTTCAGAGATTTAACTATCGGGCAAGCACGGTCCGGACATGGGGACTTTAAATCGTGTGGCGCCCATTCAAAAGGGCAGCGGTGGTGAAGAATCTCACCCGATCAATTCATTGGAAAATGAACAGGGTCAATACCATATAAAGTCACCATAGAAAAACGTGTATTAATTATAATATTTTTAAACTGATCACAGTACGACACAACTTCTATTAAAAACACAGTAGAGTTTATTTTGTTAATGTTTAGAATTTTATAGTTTTATATTAATATATGATATCAACATATTTTATAATATATTCAGCAGATTTTGATGACAGTACCTAGAATCGTTATCACAGAAATCTGTCTTATGTACAGTTTTGAGAGGCACCCAAGTGTCGTCGTCGTCGTTCGCAGTTCCTTTGATTGGTGCGCCACCTTTCCCTTCCGTATTGCTTGTAGATCGCAGCTGGACAGAATTATTTCAAACATCTCAATCACACAACAACATAAAGAAGGCAGAGATTCAACCAATCCAATGGCAGTTATGCATATGTAATGTAATGTAATTAGTAATTAACATAGCGCCGCTCACAGCCGTGGCCATTCAGTAGCGCTCCCAGTGCGAGAACCCCGAGACTAGTGTTGTTTTCGTTAACTAAAACTAAAACGAAAACCTTCGTTAACGAAAACTCAGGGTTATAGTTAACTAAAACTAAAACTAAAACTAAAACTTAGTGAAATAACTAAAACTAATAATAACTAAAACTCGCGGAACCGGCCAAAAACGATAACTGAAACTAAAACGGTCAAAACTAATAATAACTAAAACATCTAACGAAAACCTAATGAAAACACACAACGAAAACCTAGCGTCCTTGAATATTCAATGGTTTTGTACATACGGGCGAAAATCGGGGAATCACATAAAACTCAACAAGAAATTTGTACCACACTAATCATTAAAGAGACATTATATCATGTATGATACATGGCACGTTGTCATACTGTAAGAATAATGGTTGCTATTGCCTATTGGCAGTAATTTGATATACATTGTTGTCGGCTAACTATCAGTGAACAAATAACTGAAACTAAAACTAAAACTAAAACTGAAGAAACTAAAACTGAAACGAGGAAGTGTCAGTTTCTATTAACTAAAACTATAACTAAAACTAAAACTTGGCAAAACAACTAAAACTAATAATAACTAAAACACCTAGCATGTAAAACTAATAATAACTAAAACTAAAACTCAAGGCAAAACTAAAACAACACTACCCGAGACTTGGTTTTAAGAATAGAGAGATGAAGACAATGATCCAGAAAGGAAACTCTCAAGCAGAGTGAAGGGAAGGGCATTCCATAAGGACATATATGTAAAAATTTTTTGAAAGCAGGCAATACTCTGTCTTTCTAGCCACACTAAGACTTATGTAAATCATCCACTACTACATTTTTGTATGGCCTGTTAGTAAGCATTCATTAATACGCGATTACAGTGGTTTGACTTCCAATGACTGTGCGTTAACGGGTTTGGTTTGGATGATAGTACTGTCTCAGTGGACACAATCACAGCTTTTAAGAGGAAGTTAGGAAAATTGGGTTATTAAGCAGGTTCCAGGTTAATTTGCAGTGGTTCTAAGTTCTAACACAGACTACACGTCTTCTGAACCACTTAAGACAATGTAACGGTCACAATGTTTAACCCTTGTTATGTGACGTGATGCTTCTGCTTACCGCCTTCTCGTTTGCAACAGCGGCAGCAGCAGCAACGGCAGCAGCAGCAGCAGCATGTGTAGAACGGAACATGGCATTCTGTGCATCGGACACCGTCGTCGTACCACTCGGACCGCAGCAGTTAATTTCGCCGACGCTCTGTCTGACGAGATCCTCCTGGCTTCGTGATTTGAACGGCATCAGAGTATAACGGATCCCCTCGATGATGTTGCGCTTCGGCTGCGGAGAGTTCGACTTGCTGCGTAAGTTCCGATCTTCGTTCTTCAGCTTCCGCAGCGACGGATCGCTCGACGAGGCGTCGATCGACTGCGGCTCGGGCTTCGGAGGCTCGATCGCTGAGCCTTTGATCGTGGGAACGGACGACTTCTTGCCGGATCGCTTGTAGGTGTCCTTTCCGCCCTTGCCTGTTGGATTGATGGAGTTTTTTGTTGAGTGCGGTTGAGAGTGAGTCTTTCGAAGTACGGAACCGTGTTGGAGAACATTAATCTCTGGCGCTGACCTTTACAACACACAGAAGTTCGTTTGAAACATGCGTCATTGTTATTATTAAAATTACTGGTCATCATCATTATCACTATCGTTATCTGTGTCTTCAAACAATGTCACCACCATCTGTTGTCTAATCTAATATAATCTAGATACATAAAGAAGTAAACTTGAAGTTATCAAGAACACAGTGTTTCAGAAATACGTATCAACACACATCTGATTGCTAAATTCAGTCATTCACAACATTTGATCTATTTCTCAAGTTCTTAATACGCCCTCGTCATTTTCATTATCGTGTACATAGTCATTCACTAACGGCTCCAGTTTGTAAAGTAGAAAATTACTGTATCTCATATTCTACTTATAGAGTGCTATTGATCGTGGGAATCGCTTACATACTTACTTGTTCTGAAATCCTTTTTCACATAAGTCAAAGGTGTTGCTAAAATAAACAACCACACAACCCAAACCACTACCACCGTTTCTCAGAGGCTGTTCGAAGGTGCTATAAAAATCCAGTACTGTTCATTTGCATTGGCTTATCGCACCAGATTGGATAAGGTTCATCTTCCAAGATGATAGTAATATTGTGCATGGCAATCACAAATTTTGCTGCATAGACAATGACTTTTCAGTTTTCAATCCTATTGTTTCTGATTATGATCCAAACTGAAGTCACCCCAAAATGTCCGCTGTGATAAGAGTAATGGTTAATAAAAACTTATAAATGAAAATCACATTACTTCACATAGCTTTTCTTATAACTAGTGCATCTGTAACAAAACATAAATTAGTTGCTCAAGTGTAAACTATGAACAAATTCCCAACAAATTCTATTATTCTTTTACATGCCATAAGAAAAAGATACATTGTCTAAATGTATGTGCTATTTTTTAACATTAGATAATACATGATTTTCCATACATTTGTAACATTGCCTGCTATTGCAAACTTAGGTTGGTTACATTTTTCTGAAACACCATGTATCCTTAAGTAATTAAATGAACGATGATGAAAACTTACAGTTCTTTCGTCAATTCTTTCTGATACGCAATTGGAGATTGAAGAGCTGTTCAATGCAAAACAAAGACATAACTAAATCACGCAACTTGCACCAATTTATACAATATACCACATTTCCAAAAGTGTGTTCTGCAGAACCCTAGGATTCTGTGAGGAGAAGATAAGGGTTCCATGAGGAAATTGGATAAAAAGGTTGTTTGAATGTGGTTGTTACATTAAAAATTAGACTACGAGGCAAAGAAGAGGGTTTCATGGGAAAATTTAATTTAAAATGATTTATATTCTAATTTGTATGGATTAAAACTGTATATACCCCCATTACTGTTCGGTTACAATTACAATTACCATTAAAATTACTGAAATTAATTAAACCTACATCGGTCTACTTTGCAAGCCAGTGCTATGTATACCATACTGTGTGCACTGCTGAGAAATGAAACCATTTACAATACATAACATAAAGTACTGTCCCTGATAGGTGCCCAAAACAATAAGAAACATCCACATACATCTTACAAACATCTATGCATACATACACATGAAAAGCACCTGTGACTGTCATCGCGGACTTAAACTTTAGTTTGCCACTTAATTTGCAATAACCACCTATAAGAAATCATCAACATCTCTGAATGCAATTAATTAATATGTTTCAACCTTCTGCAACAGCAGTATCTGATTCAGCCATTTTTATTTTACGATACACGGGACCTTAAAATGGTGCGTCACCCATTCAAATGGGCAGCGGTGTTGAAGGATTTAAACCGATCAAATCATTGAAATACGACCAGGGTCTAGGCCATAGAGTCGCTATAGAAAAACTTGCACATATACAATTTAATTAATCGTGCAACGTCAGTTAATTAATCAGTGTGCGGAATTGAATTGAACCTCGAAGGAAGTCTCCTTGCATGTCGAGCAACGACTTAATCTGTGAAATCCAGGTTTGTTTCACGTCGTCCCTCGGTGCTTGGCAGTAGAGCTTCAGCGTGCCCTTCTTGCCGATGAGTAAAAAGGCGAGCGGGTCGTCGCTGCACTGCTCCACGAGCGTCATGTTGTTTATCTACAAGCAACGTACAGTAAGGTAAGGTTAAGGAGAGCAAACGTAAAGTAATGAGAAAAGCAACGTAAGGTTACTTAGAATATTTCTATACAAAACATAGAATAACAGATATTCACTCACATGATTGGATCGATATTTCCTCCCAAGGCATCAATGTATTTAAAACATTCATTTGTTATGCTGTTCTGTTTGTGCTGTCCACAAGGAATTTCTGGGTCATGCCAAAATCTTACAGGATTCTGTAAAGTGCCTTAATATCTGTCGCTTTACTTTGATGAATATTGAAACAAGACTCTAATTATGTGTAGTAACTACGGCAACGTTGCAAGTACAGAAAATAGGAGTAAGTGTAGTTGTAACAAAACTAGTGCAACACCATACATAACCACACATTAGCATTACAGTAACCCATATATTAACATACATTAGCAATTACAGTTGGCCATATATTAACATACACTAACATTACAGTTAGCCATACATTAACATTACAGTTTACCTTGTTACCTTGTGCTGTCAGTTCCTGGAACTCTAGCGACCTTCATGATCAAGCCTCTCCATTTCCTTCTGTCCGCCGTCGCATCTCTCAGTTCTGCCAAATTCATTCCAGTTGTTTCATGTATCTCGTCCATCCACTTTTTCCTTGGTCGTCCTTGTTTTCTCCTTCCCTCTCCATATGCTAACATCATTTCCTTTTCCAATCCATCTGATCGCATGACATGACCAAAAGAACCTCAACTTTGCTCTTAGCACTGTTTGTTGTAGTGTCTCTTCATTCTCAATTCCGATACTCATGCGCACCCAATCGTTGGTCCTTTTCTCTTTCCATGATATTCTCTGCATCTTCCTCCATATCCACATTTCGCATGCGTTAATCTTTTTTTTCATTTTCATTTCACATTACAGTTAGCTATACATTAACATACATCAGTGCTATAGTTTGCCATAACATTAACATTATAGTATGCCACAGGTTAACATACAATAGCATTACAGTTAGTCATACGCTAACATACAACAGCATTACAGTTAATCACACAACAGCATATGTTAGTGTTAAAGTGTGCGATACATTAGCCTGCATCAGGATTGCAATTTATTACAAGTAACCAAAAAATATCATCAGGATGAAGTTAAAAACAGCAACATCAACAATGCCAATAAAAACAGAAAATAGCCATAAATAAAATGCGAAAATGCAATAGAAAACAGAAAATAGCTATAAATAAACTGCAAAAAATGCAATAGAAAACAGAAAATAGCTATAAATAAAATGCAAAAAATGCAATAGAAAACAGAAAATAGCTATAAATAAAATGCAAAAAATGCAATAGAAAACAAAACAACGAAACAACGTCTAAAACATCTGCCTACGTTCATGCTGTTTTTGAAGATGTATCCAGGATGCGACAAATTGTTTTTCCGCTTGTCCATTTCTTCGCTGAAGATAATCATCTGCTCGAAGAGAAAGACTCGCCGCTCACGGAACGTCTGCCGCTCACCCTTGCCCTTTGGCGGCGGCTCCAGTACGAACAGAATATCTTGCAATAGCAGTTTTCCCTGCGCCGTTATCTTACCCTAAGATATTTGCAAAACATCAGTTAAGTTCAACAAAATTTTAATATTTTTAATCGTCTAATCATTTGGGGCGGGGTGATGGTTGAATGGAAACACGCTGGCATGAAGAACAGAAGTATACGGGTTCAATATAAGCAAGCGACGTTATAAAACGTTACAAGCTACCATAAATTTCTGTGAAACACAATTCAATATCGTTTCATTCTTATTTAATCTACAATTCGAATACTACCATTTATTATCTCCTCTTTCAATTGAATTTCGATGGCTCTCAACGGCATAACACCTTAGGGCAATAATTTACAATTTGGCCAATTTTATTACTAGAATTGTTTTCATTTCTGATGCTGGCAAATGCTTCTCTTACGTCAAAACCTTGGAGGCGTCCAACATTCATCATGTCGTTGGCGGCCTTTGGAACAACACGCATGACCTCTACGGCCTTCTTCAGGTCATCCGTGTTCTCGTTCGCCCTTTCCGTGTATTTCAAAATGTCCTACAAAATACAGCTTACAATTTACAGTTACAGCTACAGTTTATAGGCTAGGTAAGCTATATGTGACCCAGGGAATTAAAATGAGTCGGATGTCGGCAATTTACATTGCTAGGAAAACAGCAAAATATGATCAGAAGTCACTTTTGCTCATTTTCAGATTTTAATGGAAATGGGTGAAAAAAATTTTTTTCACATTTCTGATATCTCACATTTTATGAAATTATTATTTTAATGTGAATTTTCAGGATTTTTTACAGGGTATAGTTTTAGTTTTTGTGATTATATATTAAAATCAATAAATTTTCTCTCTCCAAAAATTGGACACATAATCATTTGTAACTTTGTCAAAAAGTAAGGTAGAACCAAATTTTGTTTGTCATTTTAAAGCAAAAAATGTGGTCTTTTAGGAATATGTAAAATACTCATATTCTAAAATTTCCGACATTTGACTCATTTTCATCCCTTGGGTCACATATAAGCTTTAATTGCCTATATTGTTCCATCCAACTATTCAGTTTCTTTTTGAAAGTGTTCTCAAGGAGCAGTTACTACTTCTTGTGATAGCTGGTTCCAGTGATCCACAATTCTTTGGCTAAAAAGGAATTTTATAATTTCTAGTCGCAGACGCTTATGGTACAGTTTCAGATTGTGGCCTCTCAGATTTCCAGTTGTTGCATATATTCTTGAAGAAGGTATTTTCATCTACATATTCCAGACCATGCAGAACTCTTTAGGTGTGAATAAGATCCTCCCACCTCATTCTTTATCTTCCCAAGGAAAAAAGACCCCGCTTTTGAAGCCTTATTTCGCATGGCATCCTGATGAGTTTATTAGCTCTCTTTTCTATTTTCTCAAGGCATTCAATTTCTTTTGCAAAGCAACACCCACGTAAAACAACGTTGAGCAGAACTCTGTCCTATTTCGTTAAAAATTGCGTGCTTCACCTTCACAAAGTCCAACCTTCCATCATATCTGTTTTCATACACCTCGACCTCTAAATCGAAATCACAGACTGTTGTGTTCTTCTGATACCTGCTAGTTACCTGAGCCCAGTGCAATTGTGGGATCACAGACCTTTGTTTCAGCCTTCAAGAATCATCTAAAGCAAAAGGCCTGGCTTGTCCATATGATATCATTGATTAAATTACCGGTACATCTTATCAGATTGCTTGTCGGTAAAGTACTTGCCATTGTTTTACACTAGTCTTTCCATGACTGAGTGGGCACCAAGTGAGCATTCATTTTATTATTGTTATTATCCATATTATTATTATTATTATTATAATTATTATTATTATTATTATTAAGCACTTGTAAATGCTACCATTCGATGCCCAAGCATCAATTGATAGTGCTGAGCGAAGGACTTTCTCAAGGTCCCAACAGAGAAAGCATCTCCAAGGAGGCTTCAACCCATACTCTCCGTGTTACAAGGATAGCACTCAACCAATCGGCTAACATGTCCCTATGTCTCTAAACGATTAACTGACTGTGTACAAAATAAGTGCTTAAATAAAAACAAATATGATGAAAGCAAGTTCTGAAAAGAACCGCAGTAGATTTTTCGCAGTGCTTGAAAAATTCAAAAAATGGTTAAGATTTCACTCCGAACATACCTTGAGCAGAAGTTGGTATTTCATGATTCTTTGAACTGGCTTGATGAGTAAGTCGGGTAACTGAAGGCGATGCCCAAGTTTCTGGCGCAGTTCCTGGAAAAGATGGATCATCACACCACTAACGTTATGGCAAGGTACTTATGAATGAAATGAACAGATAAAATGAATGAATAAGTGAATGAACAAACGAATGAGTGAGTGAGTGGGTGGAGTGGGTGGGTGGGACTGAGTGAGTGAGTTAGTGATTGGGTGGGTGATTGAGTGAGTGAGTGAGTGAGTGAGTGATTGAGTGAGTGAGTGAGTCAGTGATTGGGTGGGAGTGAGGGAGCAAGCGAGCGAGAGAGCGAGTGAATGATTGAGTAGGTTGGGTATGGATGGGTGCATGAGAGAACAAACGAATCAATCAAAAAATGAAAGTATGAGTGAATGAGTGAGGAGGTCTAAATGAATGGATGAATGAATGAATGAAAACGTTTAATCATTCACCAAAAACTTCCATCACATACAATAGCATATAATATAAACCTGGTGTGCTTGAAGCCACAGGGAAACACCATACGGTCAGAGTTCCGCTGAATACTGGTTTGGCCCATAACAATTTTTACAAGTAGTTTTCACTTTAAATACACATATTGCTTTGAGTTTGAGTTTATTGAACCATTTGCATTCAAAATCACAAGTACATAAACAGCAATCAAATAAAACAACTAAATTAACTAACAGCATGTTAGAGATCAACAATATGTGAGCCAATCATTTTACACCTAAAATAACTGCAAATCACTGAATAAGTTTTGGTTAGTCAGCAGTCTTAGACCTTCTATTAATAGCAGTCTTAGATCTATCTAGTAATAGCAGTCTTAGACCTATCTATTAATAGCAGTCATCTATCTATAGTAATAGCAGTCTTAGACCTATCTATTAATAGCAGTCTTAGATCTATCTAGTAATAGCAGTCTTAGACCTATCTATTAATAGCAGTCTTAGATCTATCTAGTAATAGCAGTCTTAGACCTATCTATTAATAGCAGTCTTAGATCTATCTAGTAATAGCAGTCTTAGACCTATCTATTAATAGCAGTCTTAGATCTATCTAGTAATAGCAATCTTAGACCTATATATTAATAGCTAAACAATCCTTGCATTACTTAGAGCCCTATGAATAATATAATTTTTTAATTATTTTACAATTAAAATTACAGGCATTACTGACACTAATCAATCGGCCACTTCAAAGTCAAATAGACAAGTTTCTTTTCAAGCTACCCAACCCAAAAAGAAAACTCTGGGGCTATGTCTGTGCCTTTTAGCCAGGATATCCTTCAGCCCCTGGACCAAATGCCTCTGAGAATTATCATCGTTTGAAACCTGTAATAAAGGAGTCATTGCTCTACCAGTTCACTAAATCACTAAGGCAGGCTCTTCGATAATAAATGTACCCACTTCTACTGCTGTTGTTTATTGTATAATTCATAGGTCTCTTAGCAATGCCAGGAATTCTTTGTGGTTTAGCTATTAATAGATTGCTGGATGACCAAACCCTTCGCCACACCCTGTCTGTCTGTCTCTGTATGTCTGTTTCACTCTGTGTTTGTTTCATTCTATTCTATTCTGCTTCTGTGTGGGCGGCAACGAGGCATTTGTACACAACAAATACATAAACCACTTTTAACTACCATTCTAAACTATAGCTGAAGGTGCCAAGTAAGACAAGAGTAACTGCCGTACCTCTCTTTATTCTACCTTACGTGCAAGAGGTGGTGGTGCCAATGCCATCATGTAGTACCAATGATTATTATTAGTGGTATTTCTGAACTTGTTGAGCACCACCAGCTAAGCGCCACTGAGCATCAATCGATGGCAATGAGCAATTGCGAGCGAAGGACTCGCTCAAGGTACCTACACAGTAACTGTCACAGCGGCGGTTCAAACTGTACTTGCCACTTTACAAGGGCAAGCGCTCTAACAAACTGGTCAAACTGTGTTTATTAGATATCTGTACACCATAGTGCGATTAGCAATTGGTTAATAAAGAATATACTTACTTACTTATTTACTTACTTGCTTATTTTCATTACTGCTTCAAGGCGTGCAATATTGATGCTTTAACGACGATTAATTGTTACCTAATTGAAGGATTGCGAATCACTTATGGGCACAATTCAGATTATATAATTACAACAACACTGGAATGGCATGTTGATTCTTTAAGCGCCCCCCCTGCCCCAGCACACCCATAAATACTGACCTCAAAGTAGTCTATGTATTCGGCAACAATGTATTCAGACTTCGGTTTATTCTCACAGTATTTGACGTACATGTAGAGCCTTCGTTCCTGAATAATCAAAAACACCATTAAACTCAATGAAATCAATCTTTATAATGTAAGGTCCTCAAACCATTATAGAACTATTTACTTCCGCACTAATACTCGCAAGTTCTCGCTCAAATGTGCTGGACCTAACACCTGGAACAGTACTCCTTCTGAGATAAGATGTTCAGCCAATATTTATCGTTTTAAATGTAAACTGCGTGACTATCTGATAGCGCAGTTATCAGTGTGACGTGAGTGCACCAATTGTCTAGTTAACTAGTTAAGTTATCTGGAATCTAAATGTAACTTAACCTAACCTGCTGCTACATTATTGCTCTCAGAAAGGGTGGCCCTAAGCGAAACCTTTGGGTTTGTCCTTCTCTAATGCTCCCTGACATACTCTATTCTAATCATAGAATGTAAACTCTGTTTGTTTGTTACTTGATGGGTTCAATAAAACTTATGGTTATGGCTATAGCTATGGTTCTGGTAACGGTTAAACTAGAAATCAGTCATTAAAATACAAACATGTGTAATGCCAGAATGTACGTAATTCTTTAAAAACATCTTGTTTCATATAGTTTTTAAAGTAAACCCTTTAATAAGCTGTAGTTAGATGTAGTTGTTGATTACAAATAATGCTTTGATTATATTGTCTCAAGCATTCCTAAATGACTGATACCAATTAGAGGCTTACTGTGGTAAAGTTAAATGATGGCTAAAAACGTCAATTACTGAATGACTTATGCCAATTAGAGGATTATCTGTTGCAAAGTGAAACGAAAGCTCAAAACATGAATTACCAAATTACTGGTGAAAATTAGAAGCTGAGCCATCTGTAGTTAAACGATGTGGACTGATTGAAAGTTAAATGATGGCTCAAAATGACTCACGTATCTTGAGAAGACGGCTCCGAGTCTCTGTGGATCATCAGAGCACTTGTTGAGCTCTGGTTGAAATGTTCTTTTAAAAATAAAACAAAACATAATAAAATTATTACCAAATGCAGCATTGTTGTGGCACATTTTGTTATTAAAACGATACAAGGAAGTACTTCTCCATAAACATGAAACTTCATTTAGGGCATAGGCATAGCTACATTGAGGCACGAGGAGGCAGTTGAGCTTTTTTATATACTGGAACTTCCATTGAGTAATGGCCCCAATGACCAGGATTTTGCCAATGGTCTGTGAAGTTGCCTCCTCTTGAATTTAAGTCTCGCTACATGCATGATCTAGGGTTGTGGTCAAAGTAACTATAACTCATAACCAGTCAAGCAATTTCATTGCAACATATTTATAAAAGGCTTTACCCAAAAGTCATAGAAAATGAAACCGTGGAGCTGTGGAGTGAGGTAAACCTTACCTGACTGAATTATCCACAGCACTTATTTCTGAGAAACACCCTTGCTGGTATTCACATAAGGTAAAACTTAACCACCCCTTATTAAACTGCCTAGTAATAAGATTTCAACAAGAAAAGGTGATGGTATCGTGCACCACTGCATCCTTTCCAAAAACTCTTGTGTATATTGGGGGGAAAAACACAAGAAATACGATGAGTTATACCATACACTTACGCCCTACAGTATGTGCCAGTGGTACATATGGTGTACATTAGAGCTGTACCGATTTAACGGCCATACGCGTAATCGGGCCGATTATTAGAACAATCGGCATAATCGGGTATCGGTAGCAATAATCGGTTAATCGGTGCCGATGTCAAAATTTTGTTATAATTTAATAATTTTACTTGAATTATTGCATATTCCAAGGTATTTGCTTCGATTTTCATCTATCGTTTTACGTCCCTTATTATTTACGCATTAAAACATTAATTTCCCAACTTAACTTTGTCTTACCTACTAAAGATGATAAACATTTAATCTCACGAGTCCTGTATAGAAAGCCATCACCTGCCCACCAATCCTGATAAATATCTAATATAGTCTTATATAGATAGCATGCATGCATTCTCATCACATTCTCAGTCCCTCTCTCCTTCTAATAATAACTAAACAATTCATCAGGCATGGACATAGTTGATGACAATTTCTCGCCTTATTGTCGCTCTAATAAACTATGGGCTTCTCTTTTTTTGGTATGATCTTGCTTAGCATTCACTCGTAACTCTTGTTTACTCACAATGTACCTGATAGCGGTGTGACTATCAGTTTTGTTGTTGTTACCAATAAACGAATATAATAATAATAATTTAAACGTCCACCCTTATAGTTGTGACGCTAGATTACTGGTTTATGTTTCGGAACCGAACATTTGACTAAACAAATAATGAAATATTCGGTCTCATAATGGGTACTGGCAATTTAATAATCGGCTATACGCGGTATCGGTATCGGCAATTTAATAATCGGCCATACGCGGTATCGGCATAATCGGCAAAAAGCGATATCGGTACAGCTCTAGTGTACATAAACAAAGCATCAAACACACGAGTAAGAACAGGTATTTACTCAGTGTGCTAGTCGTAAAAATCTCGTTTAAATTAGCAAACATGCCAAACATTATATGTGCAAGACCTCGGATTCATTTTTTTGTGCCAATCTGTTGTTTTTGCCATAAGAACAACATGCCAAAGTATCTGCGTAAGACTTACTCTTTGTGCCAGTCATAGATCTGGTGTATATTGCCAAAAACGATTTTGTCCTTTCCCTCCATTCCAAGCGGCATTGGAATATCCTGATTCAGGATGAGCTTCATGTAGCCCTAATCAACAAGTAGTAATGCAAGATTGTAAATATTGTATTGTATTGTATAGTATCTAAAAATTTAAATAGCGCCTCTCGCAGTGCACACCAATCAGAGGTGCTCAAGATAAGGCATTCACGCACACACATATCCGATACTTCTATCAACAGAAAGTCTCAGAGTCATTACCCTGGGCTGAAGGACATCTCAACTGAAGCATAAACAAAGTAATAATTGTAATTGTCAATTATTAATTGTATTTGGAAATTTATATTTGCCATTCACTGCTTTTTAGGTTCCATATCATTATATCATTACCAGCACTTCAAGACCATTCTTTTTAGTATAAGACCATTAAAATAAGACCATTCTTTTTAGTATGGTCTTATTTTTCAATAATAATAATAATAATAATAATAATAATAATAATAATAATAACAACAACAATAAAAAAAATAATAATTTGGTCCAATGCTACAACGCAGTTGCCTATCGAGGCCACTTTTCGGGGCTGCCTGGAGACAGACAGACAGTTACAGAGACAGACAGCAACAGACAGACAGCCAGAGAGACAGACAGACAGACAGAAACAGACAGAAACAGACAGACAGAGACAGACAGACAGAAAACAAAACAGAGAGATAGAGACAGACAGCTTGGTCATATTAATTTTACCAGCTTATATAAATTTGAGATCCAAATTCTTGTACTTCTATTTAAGAATTTGACTGCTAACTTGAAGTACCATAAGACTCTTACCTCAACAAGAAGTCCCAAATCTTTAACATAATCTTTTTCCGTTTCAATCAACTCCGCGATAACATAGCTACAAATAAACAAGTGCTATCATCAGTATCACTTCTATCCCATCAATCAATATCATCATCAAAATCATAATCACTACAAACATCATCGTTATCATGATCAGAATTGAATTTCTATCATCACTGTAGACACTAAGCTCATCACAATTCTCATGAAGATTTTGTTTAACATCATCATCAAGAACATAGCCATCATAACTGTAGTTCATCATCATCGTCGTCGTCGTCGTCGTCGTCATCATCATCATTATAATTATTATCATCATTATTATCATCATAATCATCACTATGATCATCATCATAATTATCATCATCAATTCATTTAACATCATTACGATAATGATCATCCATTGGAGGGTCAAAGGAGAAGTGTAGTTCTTTTTCATCATGTTACCCTCAACTTCCATAGCTATCTGTGCTGATCTAGCTTATGCAAACTTGGGATCTTTTACTCTGACGATCTAACACATCCATTTGAAGCTTTCTTTTTCCGTATCAGGCTTTTTAAACAGATTAATTACCAAAGAACTGCCTACACTCGAGATAAGCAACGACCCCAGATGGGAAACGGAAGTGAAACAAAGTGCATAAGCTGTATTTCAGTCTCAGACTTCCTCGTTTGGTGTTTTTAGAGTCGTACGGTACACGTCAGAGTAAAGATCCTTCAGTGCTCTGAAGACTGTCACTGTTAGAGGCGTTTTGGAAATCATCAATTAACGCACCTCACTTGACAAAAGTAATGGATTCGGACAATGGAAAAGTATGCTTTGTATCATTAAGTGATTTCTCTCTTGTGAAAAAACTTATCAACATAGAGGCACACTGGAACAGAGGCACACTGGAACAGATACACACTGGAACAGAGGCACACTGGAACAGAGACACACTGGAACAGAGGCACACTGGAATGGAGGCACACTGGAACAGAGGCACATTGGAATAGAGGCACACTGGAACAGAGGCACATTGGAATAGAGGCACACTGGAACAGAGGCACACTGGAACAGAGGCACACTGGAACAGAGGCACACTGGAACAGAGGCACATGGGAACATAGGCACACTGGAACAGAGGCACACTGGAACAGAGGCACACTGGAACAGAGGCACACTGGAACAGAGGCACACTGGAACAGAGACACACTGGAACAGAGGCACACTGGAATGGAGGCACACTGGAACAGAGGCACATTGGAATAGAGGCACACTGGAACAGAGGCACACTGGAACAGAGGCACACTGGAACAGAGACACACTGGAACAGAGGCACACTGGAATGGAGGCACACTGGAACAGAGGCACACTGGAATGGAGGCACACTGGAACAGAGGCACACTGGAATGGAGGCACACTGGAATGCAGGCACACTGGAATGGAGGCACACTGGAACAGAGGCACACTGGAACATGGGAACAGGCACATGGGAACAGAGACACATGGGAACAGAAAGGCACACTGGAACAGAGGCACACTGGAATGGAGGCACACTGGAACAGAGGCACACTGGAATGGAGGCACACTGGAACAGAGGCACACTGGAATGCGAATGGAGGCACACTGGAATGGAGGCACACTGGAACAGAGGCACACTGGAACAGAGGCACACTGGAACAGAGGCACACTGGAACAGAGGCACACTGGAACAGAGGCACACTGGAACAGAGGCACACTGGAACAGAGGCACACTGGAACAGAGGCACACTGGAACAGAGGCACACTGGAACAGAGGCACACTGGAACAGAGGCACACTGGAACAGAGGCACACTGGAACAGAGGCACACTGGAACAGAGGCACACTGGAACAGAGGCACACTGGAACAGAGGCACACTGGAACAGAGGCACACTGGAACAGAGGCACACTGGAACAGAGGCACACTGGAACAGAGGCACACTGGAACAGAGGCACACTGGAACAGAGGCACACTGGAACAGAGGCACACTGGAACAGAGGCACACTGGAACAGAGGCACACTGGAACAGAGGCACACTGGAACAGAGGCACACTGGAACAGAGGCACACTGGAACAGAGGCACACTGGAACAGAGGCACATGGGAACATAGGCACACTGGAACAGAGGCACATGGGAACAGAGGCAAACTGGAACAGAGGCACATGGGAACATAGGCACATGGGAACAGAGACACACTGGAACAGAGGCACACTGGAACAGAGGCACACTGGAACAGAGGCACATGGGAACATAGGCACACTGGAACAGAGGCACACTGGAACAGCTGTGTTTTAAGCTTAGTTCTGAATGACCTCAGACAACTTACAGAATGATCATAAACTGGAACACTCAGGCACTCAGCTCTAACAGTGGGATCACGATTTCAGCATTCTCGATTACTTCAAACAACGTCAGGATCGCAGTGACGCTAAAGACAGCCCTTTGAACCACAGTTCAAAGGTCAAATCCAAGACGAAAATAGTTCGTTTGCACCAGCTGAACTCATGAATACCACTACTGACATCATAATCTCGACATATCTACAGCGTCCAAAAAACCAAAGTCACGGGAACCAGCTTATTCACAGGCGCTTAGTCAAAACATAATCCATAGGAGGGCGGGGTAGGGTGAAATCGGTTCCAGGTCAAGATCCAAAGGGGTCAGGCAGGCAGACGGCTAAGGTGGATGGTGTTTAGAGTTGAAACGGCATATCAATCCAAAGATCATGAGGACAACATTGACGTGAAACCAGAAGAACGTAGCCATCGTATCCTTCAGTGAAACAGCTAAGCTGTGTTAACCAGGGGCGGCGCTGGCCGGGGGGTCCAGGGGTCCGGACCCCCAGCTGTCGTTCAGACCATTTATCCAATTCGTGTAAATCCGAATAGATTTTTTTTGTGGGGGGGTCTGGTTTCGCTGACAGCCTTGCAACTAATGTCATGACTTTGTAACTCTTTCCAATATATTAAATTAATATTATGATCATCACTATTTATAAGAGAGACAAAAACTTATAAGCAATAGTTAAAAATCTTTTAAACTTGTCACGACACATATTGATGTTTGATGTTATCTTCTGTTTCAATGTTTACAAAATCAAATTAATTAAGATAAAATAGTAATTACATGTTTGCAAATTTTTGACCAAGTCAACGTAGCAACTAACAAATCAAGTTCATTTTTAAGCTATAAATGTTTAGTTCAGAGTGGCTGAAATGAGCTCCATATGGCAACATTATACTCCAAAAAGCGTTGGCTGGGGGAGCTTACGACGCTCCCCCAGACCCCCTAATCGTGGGCAGCTTCGCGCTCGCAGTGCCTCGCAAGTTAATTTCATTTTCGTGGACCCCCCACAACTAAAACCCAGCGCCGCCCCTGGTGTTAACAACGTAACTCAGAGGCGCTCAGTCAAAACAAATCTGATAAGGAGGCAGGTGGCATCTGGTTTGATGCATGTTGAATTCGATAAGTCAGGACCTAGATGATTGGTGCTCAAGTGGTAGTTTTTCCATGCCACAGATTCGCATTTCTGTGTGGCCATGTGCACGTTACAAATTTGTGCAATAATAATAAATAGTAATAAATAATAATAATATTAATAATAATAATATAATAATAAAATTAGAATAATAATAATAATAATAATAATAATAATAATAATAATAATAATAATAATAATAATAGCCAGGAAACAGACGAATAGGGCCATTCCGGATATTTTACATTCTAGATAGTTAATATTCCAGTCCCTGAGGGATCCTGTATACCTCGGGGCATAAAAATAATAATAATAATAATAATAATTGAACTAAACAGCCACCATAGATTGGAGTTCATGGCCAGCATGGGTGAGCATTTGTCTTGCAATGAAAAATGACAACTTACTTCCTTACCAATTATTACTTGCATAACTCCCGTTACAAAACATTTTCATTAACTTTAAAGCAAATTAAAATTTTGGAACCATTTCTAAAACTCCACTTACTGTCGTTTCTGTACGTTCTTTGCAATCGCCTTTTCCTCTTCCGTCATTCCATCGTCCGCCGCATCCAGCTCCGCCTCGGCCACTCCGCTCACCTGTGCAGAGTCAGTCTCCGAAGCAGGTTCCCTTCCACTACTGCTGCCATCTGTTGGCTGGTCTTTCGAGGGTTCCGTAATGGCCGAGTCTACCTGGTCAGAGTTTGACGATGAAAACTGTCGACCAGAAACAAACAAATCGGACTTTTGGTCTAAGTACTGGAAAAGTCCGAAGCGTAATCGGCAGCAGTTTACCATCTGTTCTTATATCGTTGTTCATCATCATCGTCGTCGTCGTCATCATCATATCGTCGTCGTCGTCGTCGTCATCATCATCATCATCATCATCATCATCATCAGCATCATCATCATCATCAGCATCATCATCACCTAATTAATAATAATAATAATAATATCTTTTCTTTAATAAAGCGCCTGACAAACGCACTGCGCTGTACATTTACATGTCATGCAATTTAAATCTTAACTACTAACAGAACAGACAGCCTGCAATACAACGGCGCTAATAGCAGCCTACAAAGCATATCCTCTGTTAATGAATTCTTCGCTTCTACGCTCACTCACTCACTGGAAAGTGACCTGATTACGACTTGGTTTTGGTGTGCCATCGATTCATGCTTTGTGCACGATGACAATGGTCGTAGAAGTTGCTAGTTACAATTAAAATTACTTATTCAGCTCATGAATTACCTGTTCAACTACGTGTAATTAGGATGTCAATCACAGGCTTATTTACCAGACACAAACAAATAAATACATACATTCATACATACATAAATTCATTCAGACATTTATAAGCAACTATAAAACATTTAATGATACCATCAAACACACAAACAGAAGTTAAAATGAAATACAGTCAAATATGAAGAACAAGGGTTATCAGGGAACAACACGGAAAGAAAACCCTAAAAGGACCAAGGTACCGCTTTTGCATACATACAACGATACATACATACATACCTACAATGCATACATACACACACATACACAGTTACACACATACACACACATATACATACATACATACACACACATACCTGAAGACCTCTTTCTTTTCTCTGGGTCTTTCGCACTGGGAGCGCCTCTGATTGGTGTGCACTGCGAGAGGTGCTATATAAATTGATAGATACAATACAATACAATACAATACACACATCCAGATGAAACCCTTACCGCGGCGAACTGATGAACTTCGGCCAACTGGACTTCGGTGACGCCGGGCCCCCTGTCAGCGCCCTGTTGACCCCCTTCGGCCTCTGAGCTTTCATCTGGACCGCCGAGGGCAGTAGCCACGGCGACGGCGGCTGAGGCAGAGGCTGAGGCTACCTGGCGGTCATCGAGCGGCGGCGGCAGCAGTGGGTCAGTAGTAGTCTGTCCAACACAAGATCTATGGTCAGTGGTCAGCAATGAGGTAGTAGAGCGGCCGTCATCGAGAGGCGTCTCCGCTTGCTCCTAGATGACCAATCGCAACCGACCCATCAGCAACTGAGTGTGGTCTAATCCTAAGGGACGGGAGGGTCTGGGAGGGGTCTGGGGAGGGTTACGGAACTTACGGTTGCCCATGCTCAATCAATATGGTTAGTAGAAGATGATACATTATTTAACAAACGTTAGTCAGAATACCACTGTAATGTAGAGTAACGTAACAAGCAGAGGACAACGTCTAACCGACCCATCAGCAAGTGAGCGGTCTAATTCTAAGGAACGGGAGAGAGGGAGGGGGTCTGGGGAGAGTTACGGGCGCCCATGCTCAAGCACTTGGTTAGTAGGTGATGATACATAAGCACACGTTAGTAGGAATACCCAAGGACCTCTGGATAATAGAGCCCTTGGAATACCACTGTAATGTAGAGTAAAGTAACATGCAGAGGACGACATTTAACGTCAGGGTTGGGAGGGGTTTGGGAAGGGTCACGGTCGCCCATGCTCAACCAATTGGTAAGTAGGTGATGATACATTAACACACGTTAGTAGGAATACCAAACTCCGCCACAGCCCAAACCTGTTAGTTCCAGTCCCCAGCCTGGTGAAGTTTAAGAGTATACCCGTACCCGCTGGTTTACCCGTACCCAACCCGTACCAGCGGGTCGGGTACGGATTTAACTAACAATACCATGGAAATGGAATGCTATAGTAAAGTAACATGCAGAGGATGACATCTAACGTCAGGGTTAGGTAACGGTCGCAAAGTACAACACCATTTGGGTAGTAGGTAATGACCGTTTAACACCAACGTTAGTAGGAACACCGGACTCGCTTAACTGCATGCATCCCAACGTCTATGCTGCATCTTTTAGGTAAGGCCAAAAAAATACAGGTGTGTTTCCAGTAACAGTGGTTTTAAAAACTGGGTAGGTAGGTAGGAAAAAAATTTTATTTTGTAAAATATTTTTATGCAATGCTGTATCGTTGTATAATAATAAATGAATATATCGTCATCATATTTCACCTTGCTAAGGCCAAAAAAAATATAGGTGTGTTTCCGGTAACAGTGGTTTTAAAATCTGGGTAGGTAGGTAGGAAAAATTTTTTATTTTGTAAAATAATTTTATGCAATGCTGCATCGTTGCATAATAATAAACGAATTATAACGTCATCATATTTCACCTTGCTGAGGCCAAAAAAATATTTGTATGCAATGGAAAGCAATGTTATCAATGTTGCAAAGGTTAAATTCACGTGTCAATAAAGAAAAAAAATTTTTACTAAAAAAAAAATTTTTTAAAATAATTTAAAAAAAAAAAAATTCACAAAATTTTCCCAGTCGGGCCTAAAAAGGTGACTCGGTCGGGTTACCGGAAACACAACATTATTTTGTTTTGGCCTAAGGCTAATTTTGCTCTAATTAACGGTGCCCTTATTTACATACCTCTGGCAACGAAAGCAGTGTTATCAATGTCGCAAATCTGCACCTCTGGCACGCAAAGGTTAAATTCATGTGTCAATAAAAAAATTTGAAAAATTAATTTTTTCCAAAAACATTTTTCACAAAATTTTTCCAGTCGGGCCTAAAAAAGTGACTCGGTCGGGTTACCGGAAACACAACATTTTTTTTTTGGCCTAACTATAAAATATTACAAGTTTTCAATATAAATCAACTTCTGTAGAGTCATTGTTGCAGTCAGGTTAAAGGTCAAAAGATCAGTCGACTCTACGAACTTGCTAATGATTTGTTTAATGTGTAAAATGTCTAATGTATAGTACTAAAACTATTTGGACTCAGCTGCCTGTTAGCATAATTTGTTCTCATAATTTGTTCTGGATCTGTGTGACACTAAACGTTGACTGAAATGTTAACCAGGTACTAGGGGCCAGAGTGGTATAAGCTTTTAGCTTTTTCCTGGCTTCCTGTTGCGCAGTAACTGATCTGTTTATGTCATGATGAGTACTGTTATTTGTTCTGTTTCTGATGCAATAAATAATAAATAAATAAATAAATAAGGTCACGAGACAGCTTATGGCAGAGAAGAGGAAAAAGATGAGAGCAGTACCATAACACTTGAATGACGAGCTGCATTGGTTTCCCAGTCACGTTTAGTACACTCTCATCGTTAAAGTGTTAAACTAACCTGATACCATGGGTATGAAGTGTTAGCAACGTGTGTACAGGGAGGGGAGGGCCAATTTGTCAGGACTTCTGCGTACATACTAAATGGGTGGGTGTCCCATACTCAGCTGGACAAACAAACGCGTAGCACTGTTAGCATAATGTAACGTAAGACATAAAGTATTGTAACAGTAATTGCAGATTCATACAGCACCTCGGTTTTGGTGCACCATTGATTGACGCCTTGTGCATACCGATAGAAGTCACAAATTGTAATTACAATGTACTTACTGAACATTGGGATCTAGTCTGCAGATGATCATAGGCCTATTCAGTTTAATGCAAAGAGATGCCGGCCCAAAAGAACCAAGCTTAAAAAGAGATATAATCACATATGAACTTCCCTAAAACAGGAATTTTATCAAGGAGAAGCTGCACCCTTTGCATTCCAAGAACTTAGAAGAGCGAAGGCCTGCATATCGCTGTGGCAAAGCTGGCATTTGCCAACCAAATAGTTCACCGGAGAAAGCTCCTGCTGCTACGAATTTAGAACAAACCGGAAACAGCTGTGTTTCGCATCACGCAACCTGATTTACAGAAGGTGGGCCTACTTGTGTATGTTACCTACTCATGGAAGCATGGAGTTCCAGAAGTGATCTTAAAATATAATCTAATCTAAAATGGATTTCTCGTTCAAACCCTTATCTCATCTCATCATCATATATTGATCCCAATTCAAGAATGATGCATTTTACAGGCATAGTACAATTGCCCTGAATAGTACACAGCATAGTACAATTGCCCTGAATAGTACATAGTAGAGTAGTACAATTGCCCTAAATAGTACATAGCATAGTACAATTGCCCTGAATAGTACATAGCCTAGTACACTTGCCCTGAATAGTACAGTTCATAAAACAATTGCCCTGAATAGTACGTAGCATCATACAACTGCCCTGACTAGACATTGCATAGTACAATTGCCCTGAATAGTACAGAGTACAGTTCAATTGCCCTGGATAGTACATAGCATTGTACAATTGCCCTGAATAGTACAGAGTACAGTTCAATTGCCCTGCATAGTACACAGCATTGTACAATTGCATGCCTGAATAATAGATTTCTTGCAAACCTTATCTAATCATAGATCTCTTGCTTCTGGCTCTTGTTGAATTATTGATTTCTTGCTTCAAAAGCTGATTATATTCATTGGCTTTCTATTTAAAACCTAATCGACTGGTGTCTTTCTTGTCACAAAAACCAAGAAAGGAACAGATCTCAGGCCTCCAACCTTCGAGGACAAGGACCCATAAAACAAGAATGTTTATTAAACGCCGTTAGCAAAGTGT
Organism: Aporrectodea caliginosa; assembly: GCA_020284085.1. Taxonomy (NCBI): domain Eukaryota; kingdom Metazoa; phylum Annelida; class Clitellata; order Crassiclitellata; family Lumbricidae; genus Aporrectodea; species Aporrectodea caliginosa. Next base: position 1,804,232 of record JACEVL010000070.1, read on the forward strand.
AAGCAAACTGGGTATTTGGCAGACTAAAACATCCTGCAAGTTTTCCAGCCAAAGTCTGTTCCAACGACAGTTACAAAGAACCCATTTCCACTGTCACCCACAAACGCCCAATTCCTCCGTCTTTGATCCAATCGAAACATCTCTTTCTTTCAGTAGTACTCGCATTCCAGTTCGTTTATACTACCAGAGGTTTCATTCCAAGAGGCTTGCAGCGTTAAAGTGTAAGCTCCACGCCAGGGCAATGTAAACAACTAGAATTCTTTGGTACGACTATTTCCTGTGACACACAACTAGCGAAACATCTGCAGTACATCGTAATCGTAAACTCAGATTTATAAAGCGCTACTAAAAGGCTAAGCGCAGGGCACAATCTTATTCACGAGCACTGCGTCAAGTCAGAAGGGTTGTCCACGATACCAAGGACGTTATATATTGACATCGTGAATAAGCTGGTGAACTGTGCTTCGCTTTCAAGTGGCACTTTAGAAGCTTGGAGATTACGATTACTATTACAATCAGTGCTATAGAAGTCATTGTAACAGATTGGATTAGATTAGGTAACAAAGCAGGAAACAAGTAATAAAGAACACAAAGGCATGGTGCAAAAAAGAAATCTTCCCTCTTACTGGTTCCAACCATTCCTCACCATTCCAGCTGACTGTGCCCTGCTAACTGGTTTTCCCTATCTCCCTTTGCTTCCAAACACATAATATACCACCACTGCACGTGGGTATCTCTTAATAAGACGACCGAATGGTAAGAACAGTGGTAAGTGACAGTTACCTCTTCTGGCAGATCTTCCTGCTGAGCAAGCGGTGGAGGAGGCAGGTCTTCGTGCCGTCTGTTCTCATCGGAACTGTGGAAAAGGCTCTGCTTCAAGGAGAACACACAAACACAACACAACATATTATTAAATGTATATGGCTGTTTATTTCTTAACTCTAATCATTGATTGATGACGATAATAATAATTGATTTAAACTCCGCCACTGTTCGTACTCTCACAGTGCCAGTCCCAAGCCTGGATGAAGGAGGAGGGCGACCGTAATGATCTTTGTTATCACACAGTGTCGTTAAACTGAAACTACTAATGATTGTGTCTCAGTTTGTGTGCCGCTTGATGGGTTCAATAAAAATTATGGTTATGGTTATGGTTATATGGCGCCTTACAAGAATCTCACGAATGCCACGATCAAATGAAGAACCATCATATCTATGACAACAGCTGCAAAACCACAGAAGCTGCAACATCGAACCAACAGTCTTAAAAACACAAAAGACGCTATATAAATATCCAGATATATATGCATAAATAATAATTATATATACACACACACATATATATATATATGCTAATTTCTATATACATATGTAGAGCTGTACCGATATCACTTTTTGGGGCGGCCATATTGTTTACGTACACGGGCACTCAGTCTTCACGATTACCCATAAACCTACTAATGCAATGCAAGCATGTGTTTTTCTGCTTGCGCTCGTCGTAATAAAAATATTTATTTATTTCAGCATATTTGCGGGCCGCAGCGGGACGTCAGTATGTGGACGATGGGTCGCTAGTGTATAGTATTGGTAAACCATCTACCATATGGCGAGTGGCGAGCCGCCAAAACTAAGAAAATTTTTTTTACATCGGCAAAGATTATTTTTGCTGATACCGATTATACCGATGTTTCTAATACTCGACCCGATTATGATTATGGCCGATTAATCGGTACAGCTCTATATCACTGCCACAATCATCGTCATCATCTTCGTCATCATCATCAACAGAACCCGTACCCTCTGCGTTACAAGGCGAGCGCTCTGACCATTCGGCTACCATGTCTCCCACACTGTAAGTTGCCGTGAAATTCCTATGGCGACTTTACTCCAACAAATTTACAGCTTCATAATAATGCAATATTGGTCGCCATGGGTGTTAGTTTAGTGCATATGTGCATAGGGGTATGTTTGGTGCCTTGCAGCCGGAGGGTTGTGGGCTCGAATCCACCTCAAGCCGCCGCGTAGGGACCCTGGGCAAGTCCTTCACTCGCAATTGCTCATGCGCTTCGGCGTGAAACTCCGATTCAGTGTCCGCGCTGTAGTCGGGAGCGCTTCTGAGTAGAAATCTTGAAGGGGCGCTATATAAATATCTGAAATGAATGAATATGAAACAGTGATCCTGTCCTAAAAAAAACTGGAGCGTCGGCTTTAGGCGCCATGTTAATCTAGAAATTTTTACCGGTACCGCGTTCCAGTCGTCAAAAAGAATCGGAACGCCGTTCCAGTGCGTTCTGGTCCAAACCGATCCCTGATATGAAATGTCATACTGTGCGCATTTTACCATATCAGCATCCGCAATTTTTAACCACTCACAGAAAACAGTTGGCCCAAAATGCAAATTTGACTGACAGCAAAAACGCACAACTTTTTGTTTACGTTCCTTATGTGTCAAAACAGTTCAATCAAAGACTAATATAGCAGAACAACAACGCATCTGTTATATATATGGGTCAAGTAAAAGGTGAAAGGGCAGGCAAAAATGAACTTCAATAAATGGGTCAAGTAAAAGGTCAAAAGGTAGGCCATGAATGAAGTTGAATTAAAGTATATACAGGTCAAAGTGCAGGCAATATGTGAAGTTGAAGTTAGGCCCTTGTGATTCACAAAATAGATGCACTGCTACTAAACAATAAACCTCATACAACACAACAGGCTTAATTAATGGCCTGGCCACTTCACAAGAGTACTTAAACTGTTAATTTATTACACACTATTAGCTGAATTAATATCTAGATAAGAGTGAATGAAAATATGACATACTTCATGAAGGCTATGTCAGCCGTGTTGTTATCCATAATTATATCCAAACTGACTCTTGTCTCTCCTATATAAACTAAATCCACGTCCGTTTTGTCTGCCTGACACATGCAAAGCGGTGACCGAGGTTGGTTTGCCTGAAATTTAAGAGGACATATCATTGGTCCTGAGGGTCTCAGCCTAGAGTTCAATTGTCCTTGAAAGCACTTCAAATAATTGAAAAGCGGTCTAGAAAGTCGGGCTTGACACTGAAATATTTAAAGATAGTTAACGACTAAAACGAGGAGAAATAAGTTATAGCAGTGATGGTTACTACTAGAGCGTTTTTGTGAGGTGCCTAAAGTAAGTGTCCCCATTCATACACACACACACACATACATACATACATTCATACATACATTCATACATACATACATACATACATACATACATACATACATAAATGCATACATTCAATTGCTTGTATGCATTATATCTGCATCATTTTATTTTCTACAACGTCTGTTAATGCCCAAAAGCACTGTTACATGCCCTAGCAGACTGCTCTAACCGACGTATGTATGAATGTACCTGTATGATTATGGCCATTTTATAGAGCCTTACAAGAACCGCACGATGTGGAAATATATCAGTTTCTTATGAGTTAATTATACAACAGAAAACTGTATTGACAATTGTTACTAAAATCTAATAATATAAAAGCAACTTAATATAAGCACTTCATGTACCAGATTGGGCTCAATACTTCATCAATAAGTAGACGGAATTGCCCTGAATATTCATGTTATTTATGCAAAATTCGTAAAATTCATAGCAAATCATTATACATGTATCTGCTACTACTGCTACTGCTGCTGCAACTGCTATTGCTACTACTACTACTGCTACTGCTACCGCTACTGCTATTGCTACTGCTACTGCTACTGCTACTGCTACTACTGCTACTACTACTACTACACTACTACTAAATTACTACTACTACTACTACTACTACTACTACTACTACTACTACTACTACTACTACTACTACTACTGCTATCTCACTACTACTACTACTACTACTACTACTACTACTACTACTGCTGCCACTACTACTACTACTACTACTACTACTACTACTACTACTACTACTACTACTACTACTACTACTACTACTACTACTGCTGCTACTGCTACTACTACCACCACCACTACACCACCACCACCACCACTACTACTAGTACTGCTCCACTACTACACTTACTACTACTACTACTACTACTGCTGCTACAACTACCTACTACTATTACTACCACCACCACCACCACACACCACCACCACCACCACCACCACTGTACTTTAACTTAGTCTACTGCTGCTACAATCCTTGCTTAACTTGTTACTTACGCGATAGACCATGTTCAACAAAGCAATTGTGATAACAATAAAAACCAGTTTCAGGAGACGATTCATTGTGATATCCAAACTGCAATGAAATGGCTTCGCAGTAAGCCTACAAGCAGAACTATTTAACATAATCAATCATTTACTTAACGTCTTCTACGACTCTTAACGCGACAGCTGAGAAGCTACTAATAGGCCTACTAGTCACGTATTGTGTCAATAAATCAAACGTTTGGTCTTTTAAATTTTTAAATGCTTAGTTATCACAATATAAGCCTACTAATGTAATTAGGATCTGATTGTATTTCTATTCTTTTTGAGACACTCTTAGAAAAAGTAGTCTACCACAAGCAAGGAGATGCAAAACGATTGCAAGCAAGAATTTGTTAAACGCTTATCATACACAGTAAAAACAAGACGCTTTCCGTGCACAAAACTGCCGATGAACATCTAGCGAAAAGACTGTAGCGCAACGTCTGTCATTTTTGTTTATGGGTGGTGAAAATGCAATAGACACGAAGAGCTATTATAATTTTATGCTCTAAGACATCAGCCTTCAGATAACGTTTGAAATATTGTCAATCAATTTAAATAGTATATATATATATTATATATAATAGGGCTATAAATAGTATGGGCTAGTGAGTTAGTGACCTTAATTTACCTATTGGGTACCGATTAAATTCAGTATACTGTATCTCTTATCTCTCTTGGTGGTGACAGATTGGTTCTCTAGGTTCTAGGTTCTCTGTAAAGGAGCTGGATCGCGTGAAACTATCTTGTATCGGGTGGTTTAGTCCCCCAAATGAATTCTTTATTTTGTGTTCGCGGTTCGACAAACTCCGATATGGTAGGAACTCAGACATAGCTAGTCATCAGTCAGATTTTAAAAAGCAAGACTTCCAGAAGGATGCAAATGTCTTCATAACGATTCTTTACTGTATATTTAATTACAAATTTATCCGCATCACAGAGAATGTAAAAAAAATCTTGGTGAATTTTTACAGGTTCTCAAACTTCTTACTTGGAATGACGCACGCACAATAAGAAACTATTCAATTTTGAGTAAAATGGTAGAGTGGTATGGAATGGCCTCCATCTCGAGCTTCGCCTGCCCTGCATCCTAGGTCACTTTCTGACACATTCTACAATCGTTTGAAAACTGTTCTTCTTGACCGTGCAGGAGTGGAGAGCTCCTGTGGGTATTTGCCTTGAAGAGTTGCTATATAAATCCATGAATGAATTAATGAATGAAAATCTGCTTTCATGGAATCAATTCGCTTATGACTTTGACAACAAATTTGTCCCAAAATATTGCTGCAACATAACTCTACGGCTTCATCTGTTTACCGGCAGAGACTTCCAGAGTCTGGGGCCAGCAGCAGAAAAGACGCGCCTGCCAGGAGCTGTTCTCCATGGTTGATTGAGATTCAGAAAGTCAGAAGACCTAGCCGAGCAGAGAGCCCTTTGCAGTCAGCATAGGCTGAAGAGGATAAGGTGGACTGTAAAGCTGAGTCGTGTAAACAATCAGTCAAATATTGAGAGTTTCACTTTTCTATGGGTAACCAATGCAATGTTTTTCATAGCGATAAATTTTAGATTTTATTGATAGCTTTGGTCAACGACTTTGACTCTTTGAAGTTTCATAAATTTAGCTTAAGCAATGCCCATTGGAAGAGGGTTTCAATAGTCAATACGACTGGAGACCAGAACATTTAGTAAAAAAAATCACGCCTGTAAAATAATGTTAGCATCAAACCTTCGAGTATCACGGATGTAGCAGTGGGCAGACCTGTAGCTAATGTTTGAGTTAAACAGAACTTCGAAATTGCGGGCTGAACAGATGCGTTGTATGAAAGAAATGCCTAGGTGGATAGAATTAAAAGAATTAAATGCTTCTGTTGCTGGTCCAAAAAGAAACTCAGTTTTGAATGTTCTTAAAAACAAGCTGCTTGCTGCCATTCACGATTGAACTCGTTAAAAGAGTTAGACAGTAGAGTGAGAGAGCTAGATGAGAATGAATGAGGATCCTGAGTGGCCGAGTGGGTTGGTAGCCTGCTCTCCGCGCCGGCGCCCCGGGTTCGCTTCCCGGTCGGGTCGGTTTATCAGAGATTAATTTCTCGGATCTTTACTGCGGGTGGCTCGGTCGCATTATAAACGTGGAGTACAATACAACACACAATACAACACATCACAATACAACTGGGGCGTGGTGGTTTAGGGGTATGTTCGGTGCCTTGCAGCTGGAGGGTTGCGGGTTCGAATCCAGTCAAAGTCGCCGCGTAGGGACCCTGGGCAAGTCCTTCACTCGCAATTGCTCATGCGCTTCGGCGTGAAACTCCGATTCAGCGTTCGCGCAGTAGTCGGGAGCGCCTCTGAATGGGAAATCTGGTAGGGGCGCTATAACAAGTGTTAAAATACAATACAATACAATACAATACAAAGGAAATGTAGAGTTGGGCGTTATCGGCGTAAGGATTATGCTTTAGACCGCTCTGACTGAGTATAACACTTAGTGGAGTGGTGTACAATGAGAAAAGTAAACGGCCGAGAACAGAGTCTTGAGGGACGCGACAGGTTAGTGGTACCAAGTCGGCCATTGCTCCATGTATGACGACAGACTGATATGGGATTATAGGTGGCACGATATGATTGGAACCAGTTTGGAGATAACAAAATACACCAAACCATTGCCCGAAGATCAGGGCGATGAAGCAAGATAGCGTGGTCGGCAGTGTCGAAGGCGGGAGATAAATCAAAGACAGTTAAGTTCAGTTATTGTACGACTGTCCACTGAGTGGAAAGTGTCATTGTGGACAGATGGTAGAGCTGTCTCGGTTTAGTGGAATTTGCAATATGCTGATTGGAAAGTTTAGTTTGGCACATAAATTTCGAATATTTCGTGGCTTGCAAATAGTGCTAAGGGGAGTTGCTAAGGGTTTCACGACAAAGTCGTCTACAGACTTTTCGTCTACCACACTTAGTCTACACACATTTCGCCGACAGACATTTTCGCATACGAAATGATTTGATATTGTAACCTTAAAATGGAAGCTGGATTTATGAAAAAAACTGTTTCCCTAAATGGAAGTGTGATTGATGGAAACATCCTTGTATTGAAATAAAGTTGGATTGATTGAAATAATTTTTCCCGTAAATAGAAGCTGGATGGATGAAATTAAGTTTTCGATGCAGTAGAGGGTGGATTGATGAAAATAATTGTTTCCGTAATTAGAATCTGGATCCATGAGAATATTTAGTACGATTGAAGAAAGCGGCCTCTGTTGTTTAGCCCTAATGGATACAGCTACACACGTAGACGAAATGTCTGTCGACGAAGTGTCGTAGACGAAAAGCCTGTAGACGACTCATCGTGACACCGTTGTTAAGTAAGCTAGGATCAGGTTTTATAAGTTTTATTGTCAGCGGTTGTCGAACCTCAACCAGGTCCACAGTGGCGTTATGAGACCGCAAACAACGCTGAGAGCAACTGTTAACAAGCGTTGGTATTAATTTTGTATAACAGAAACCTTGCATTAGCAAGTTGGTTAAACTATAAGAGGAGAGTAAATAAACGTAGGAAATACCACTGGAATTTAATTACTATCATGTGTGGTTATTCAGGTTAATGAGAACACGAGAAAGTTTGTAAATAAACTAAACTTTCTTTCACTGTGACAATTAAATTTGGAGTACAGACACAGAACTTTATTGAAAGTAGTTCAGTTACAAGCAAAACCGACAAAATACTTTTAACTATTTATAAAGTCCTCGAAAAGAACTAAAGATTTTCTTCGATTTTTAATCCTTTGTCATAAATGTTATCTTCTTTTAGAGACGAAGACGTCACCGGCAAAATCCGTCACAGTGGCAAACCGTGCAGCCGTGGGATATCCTTGCGAGTGTCTAAATTTCCCTCCTATAAGTTTCGCGTTGAACCTGGCATCAACATTGCGTCTCCCGTGCGACGGTATTCCTCTCTCCGATATGTGAACAGCTAGTAGGGTCTTTGTACAGTCAACGACGTTGACTCCCTGTTGCAAAGCCATGCCAACCAAGTAACTGTCATAGGCAGGTCGACCAATTACAACATCGGCCAGGCTTGACCAATTCAACGAACATCCTGCAATATGAAACAAACATTTATAGACATGGACATTGATTGGCATACGTTAACTACTAAGCAGCCACTAGTATTTAAACTACTTTATGTACTTATTTAGTAGTTCACTACACAGTCTAAAAATTATTTGTAACTAGTAGTCCAATTACAAACTTTTGCAAAAATTTGTAGTCAACCACTTTCTTCAGACAACTTTTCAGCAGGAGTTTTTCAGTTGTGCACAAACCAACTTGTCTTCAGTGTTTCCAAATTATTGCTCAAAATGTTGGCAGCATTGCTTGTTGTGCCGTATTTCCGGTAACTAATACTAGTTTCGTTATGCTTTATTCACCACAATGTATGGACAAAGTGAAAAATCATTGTATAAAGTGAAATTTGCAGACGAAACATCCTAGGGCAAGAGTAAAAGTAGTCACAGCAGTAATGGTAGTTGATTTCTTTTCTACAAACCAGTAACCACCTACTCACACAAACACACCCACACACACGATTCACACATGAACACATGCTTCAATGATGGATAAGGAGAGCTTCTCATTTGAGGCGATCGATCGATCTCCTTGGTCGATCGCCTAGCAAAGATCTGGTGGATCGATAAATCGATCGCGCTCGATAAGTGAGGACTCCAAGAGGAACCTGAAGCCAGACCATTATTTTATTCATCTAATTTAGATTACTTGTGAAAGTTCAGGCTAGGATCGATACAGCATTGCATCGACAAGCTGAGGAGGCTTGTCGACGGTTAATAAGTGTTGCGTATATACTTTAGCAGTTAATGGACAACCATGCAGCTATACGAATGCGATACACAAAATACTCTGTACATTGAAGGTTCCGAGGTCGAAACTGCATCGATCGCCTACTCAATTCAGCGCGATCGATTTTCAAATCGCCTTCTATTTTCAAATGAGAAGCTCTGTGGATAAGATATTAAGTTTCCTTTATCTTAGTAGACTACACTGGTCTTCAAACGGTTCATCGTATCTGATGTTTCTCAACTGTTTTACACAAATCATTACAAACTCTCTTACCTTCCTTGGTAAAAAAGAAATAGTCGATAGCATAAGGCGCTATGAGACTTCCTTTCTCCTGCGCCAGTTTCTGTAAGCGTTCAGGCTTGAAATGTTTGGCAGTAAAGCTACCATTTAAATCGACGGGAACATTAGTCCTTCTGCCCGTCAATAACACATTACTACCCAGCGTCTGCATCTTCTGCTCAATTCCTACAAGAGTCTTAATAATTCCTTTATCAAACAAAAGGTCACCATTAGCGTAGCCATACAACATCGACTGGTATTTATCAAACACCGTTCTGTACATATCCTTAAGAAAAGGCGTTCCTGCACTGTTCACTCTGGTCAGTGGTAAAACATCCCACCCCGCATGACGGGCACGCTTGGCGATGTACGAGTTTGTAAAATTGAGAAATACAACGGGCTGAATGTACGGCTTAAACGAGGGCCAATTCGCTAGAGCAACTTCACGCGCAAATTTATGATGTGGTATCGTCTTGATTTCTTTATACGTTGTAAAAATAGTCAGTAAATGCTTGACTCCACGTGACTGTTCAGATTTATGCAAAATATTGTCATGATCCAAATGCACATTCCGCTTGGCTCTATTTTCGATTAATGAGATCCTGTATTTATGCAGATTAATTATTCCTAACACACTTATGAAGATTGTTGCAAGTATAGCATAAATTATACGTTTCCTCATTATTTCTTAGATATATTCCATGAGTAAAACAAATGACGCATTCTTTGCCGTTTGGGGCAACCTTCAATACTGCAGTGACTATCAATGACGAAAGGAAAATTTTGCTTGGTTTCGAGTTAGTGTAGACTTACACAGTAAGAAAAATGTCAGTAATTTCTTAAGAGTTTCAAAACATAGATGCTAATGGTGAACTAAAAAAATCACACGAAAACAGCAGCTTTTCTATCCCTAAAATCAAGTCTGTCTGGGTGTGACTACGGTTACAATTACATTAGTGTCAATTACAATTTCAAGTAACTTTCAGCAGCTTAATGAGTTCGCAAGTTTTGTGTAACTATCCTAGGGTGACCATACGTCCCGGTTTTCCGGGAAATGTCCCAGGTTTTATGTGGTGTGTCCCGGTGTCCCGACGACTCTGCAAACCAGCAAAATTGTCACGGTTTCTGACAAAACCAGCTGGCACTGTTCAATATTGCAGATTTAGACATTGAAGGCGATAATTCAACAGTTGTCACTACAACAGAGTAGCTAAAACAACTTACACAGAAACTTCAAACACGCAAAGATGACAAATTCTTCAGTATGAAAGTCGAGTCAAAGGTTTAACCGTAGTTTACGTTGCTAAATTAATGCGATGGTTTATATCCCGTGAAAGTAGAAGTTGGATTGATGAAAATAGTTTCTGGTGGAACTATAGAAGATAGATTGATTAAAATAATAATGCTATAATGATTACATAATAAAGAACGCTTAATGATAAACGACCATTTTTTGTATAAAATAGATGTATTTATGGAAATAATTCTTTGCGTAAATAGAAGTTGGATTGATGACAATTATCATGGACATTTATCCACTTAAAAACCAGAATCGTCAAAAAGTCTTCTGATATAACAGTTAATAATTTAGCAAGGTATTTTCTTGTGAAATGATTTAGCAACATAAAACTAAGTCAAAGATCAGGAACTGGAAGTCCTATACTTAAGTAATTACAACGGTTAGTTTTCCTAAAAGTGTCCCGGTTTTTGATGGCCAGTAAATGGTCACCCTAAACTATCCACAGCGGTATCTGCATACGTGGAAACAGCTGCACGAGACTTTCACCAAGTCAGTTGATCACATTGGTTTCATTAGATTTAATTTGATATATTCAGTCATTTCTTATCATTTGTTAATCCCAATTTGTTTCGCAAACCCAGTACGCTCAATAAATCGTTGGATGCAGTGATCTTGGATTCACTTTGCACACAAAACGGCTGCTTAGAAGACTATTATGGTAGGCCTACTCATTTCTATCAGAGGAACGCGTATATGTTTTGTGAGAGTTCAGCTAGCCAACGGCTCTGAATAGTTTAACAGTTTCTTCCAGCTTATCATCGTGCACCTAACTCCGCCACTGATCGTTCTCTGTCAGTGCCAGTCCCAAGCCTGGATGAAGGTGGAGGACGACACTAATGATCTGTATTATCACACAGTGTCGTTAAACTGAAACTACTACTACTCATGGTGCACCTACAAACTTTATGATAATCCCTGACTTGCTTTCACTAATCTATATTATAAGTCTTAGTCTGTTTACGCTGTCCTTCCGTTTGTATGTTTGTATGTATGTTTGTCCGTCATCTAAAGGCTCCGAAACGGAACGCTTTAGCGATTTACAAAATTTTACACAACATTATTACGCCACGTCATGGTCAACGCGACTATTTTCAGCTCGCAATTTTATTTAAACGCCGATATATGGACATTTTAAATTTCCAACTTTTTCGACGAGACTATCTTATAATAGTATGGCCATTTGTCCACGTCACGCGGCTAAATATGCAATCTTACGTCACGTCATGTAGGTCAACGCTCTGATTCGCAACCAATCACGATGACCGTTGATTTCAAATCACAAGTGGTAACGCCCACGGCAGAATTTCAATGCAACACTTTAGGGATGTGAAACTTTTAACGAACGTTTTCATTTGAATTTCTATAGATCTCAACCCAACTTTATATCAACTCAAAATTTACTTTAAATTCCGATATTTGCACATTTTAAGTTTCGATGTGGTCATAGTCTGTTTCAATGCCATTGAAATCTAGCTATGCAGGAGTATATATTGCATAGAGTTGTATTTAAACAATTTCAAGCCAGCGCTTAAATTCGCCAGAGGAAAACACGAAAAATTTGGACATCGTTAAATTCGAATTCACGGGCGCTGACGAAGATGTCGTTAAATTCAAATACACGGGCGTTGAGGAAAACCCGGGCGAACGCCGGGTAAAAACGTCTAGTATTTAATAATTCAGAGAAGCTTCACAAAATCTAACCTGAGTTAACTTCAGTGAAAGTTAGAGAAAAGTTAATTTAACTGATCAAACAAGGAAAGCCATTAACTACATAATATTATTATACCAAGATACCTTTGAAGGAAGTAAGGCAGCTTTAACCATTTCGTGGGCGTCGAGAATTCTTCGCACTTTTCGGGCTGCATATATGGTAAACAGTTTGCCCGCTTTATCTGTGCCTTTTCGCATAGCCTACATACATACATACATACATACAATGTAAATACAAACATGCATAAATACATATATGCATACATATTCATATATAATTATACGCATGCATACATATACACGGTGATTCAATAAAAAGGAAGCCAAACTTTATAAACAAATATTAAAACTTGAACTATATTTTATTAATAATATTTTCAAAATAAACATATGCACATACTTTCTTTTTCATTTTAGTGACTTCCGGTTTATATTTCCTACTCAACAAAGCAGACGATAATACGATTGAAAACATAAACAAGAAATAGCAATTTCCGAAAAAATGTCTTTTAGTAAAGAAGATTTACACATGATAAAAGGTTTGAGGGAATCCAAGAATTACAGCAGCTTTCTCAATGTCTACAAGAGTTTCCAGAAAAACACTGGACCGGAAGCGGATTAGATAAATTGCTTCGAAAAATTAGGGTAACAAAGTCAGTCGACCACGTCATCGGTAGTGGCAGGCGAAGGTCATCGCGCACTGAAGAAAACGTTGCCCAATGGCGCCAGCGCCTCCAGGGTTACTTGCAAGCAGAAGGAGGACATTTTGAACATCTTCTTTAATTATATAATCAAACCATACTACTGAGAGTTTCTGAACAAAAATATTAAATACTGTTTTCATGTTAGAAGTGCTTATATGAAAAACAAAGTTTTGGCTTACTTTTCATTGAATCAGGGTGTATATATACACACTTACATGAAAACATACGTATAGATATGCATAATGTCGTATATGCATATGTTCAAAGATAAATACATACGTACATACATGCAAACATACACACAAACATGCATACATACATTATTATTATTATTACAGTAGTTTTATATAGCGCCCCTTCAAGACAGTCTACTCAGGAGCGCTCCCAGCCCAATACATACATACTTACAAACATGCGTATATACATACATGCAAACATACAAACAAATAAACATACATACACATACATACGTTAATTGTAATTGTAATTGTAATTGAACTTTTGTGTATAGTTAAGGGAAAGTTGCTATAGATGGACCAGCGCCTAAGACGAACCACTCTGTGATTGGCCACAAGGATTAAAACTGGATTGTCGCGTGATGTTGTCCTAGCAGGTCACAAGATGGCTGAAATGAAATAATTAGACGTACGCTACACGGTAAAACGTTCGAAAAATCAGACAAAAACGTAATTGACATTGCTTGATCTAATAATCGTTTGGGGTAAAATCAGAAACCAAGAAGGGACCTGCTGGAAAGAATAAAATTCGCTTAAGAACTAAGCTTTTAATTTCATACATACATACCCAAATATGAACATGCATGCATATAATTAAATAGATGAAAACATACATATATATATATATATATTCATTCATATATACATACATCTATATATATATAGGGCCTATATATGCATACATGTGCATGTATAAATACAAATGCGTATACATGAAAACGTACATACATATGTACATACATGCATACATACATATTACATAATTGTGACTGTAATAATAGGGATCTCTCTGCATCGTGAACAGAAAGCTCCTTCTGTGATGCCTTTCGCGCACCGTCAAAAATGCGACGACATACATACATATGCATATATACAAACGTGGATACATATATGCATGCATGCAGACATGCAGACATTCATACAGACATGCATGCATACGTACACACATACATAGATACAAGTATGCATACATAGTATACAAACATACAAGCACTCACAGATACATAGGGCCTACCTACATAAATACATAATTTTATATATAAATATGCAAAATACATACATAGCATACATATATGCATACATACCTAGTTTACTACATGCATTAATAAATGTGTACATTGATACATTTATACATACATTCCTACATACATACATACATACATACATACATACATACATACATACATACATACATACATACATACATACATACATACATACATACATACATACATACATACATACAAACACGCATAAATACACACGTATATGCATACATACAAACGTACCAGTCAGATAATGGCACTCAACTGAAACTGCTCTTCTTCTCTCTGACATCTATTCTGCTATGGATAAATCCCATGTTTCTCTCTTAGCACTTTTTTACGCATCTTCAGCATTTGATATAGTAGACCATGATATTCTGTTACATCGCCTACATATACAATTTCCTTTGGTCTTAGTGGCCTTCCTCTTCTTTGGTTTCGCTCCTATCTTACTGATCGTACCCAAATGGTTATTACAATAGGAGACTCTCGCACCTCATGGGTACCTGTTAAATTTGGAGTCCCACAAGGATCTGTGCTGGGTCCACTTCTTTATATCATGTTTACAGCTTGATATCCCTCTTCTCTTTGCTAAACACTCGGCCTCTGGTCACCTCTATGCTGATGATGTCCAGGCCTTTGTTCATGGCTCCTCTTCTCATCAGCTTGCTCTTTCCCAATCTATTGAATCTCTTTCTGCTGATCTCAATTGTTGGATGTCCTCTAATCGTCTTTCGCTCAACTCTTCCAAGACTCAATTGATCTGGCTTGGCACTCGCCAGCAGCCAATTAAACTTGATTACGATTTGTTTGCCAAGAAGTTCCCTCAGTTTACTTTCTCGACAAATGTCCGTGACCTGGGTGTTACTCTTGACAGTAGTCTTTCCTTCTCTGCACACATATCTCTAATCTCTCTCGGTCCAGTTTTTATCACTTGCGGCGTCTACGTGCCATTCGACGATCTGTCTCCTCGCCGATTTTTTCTTCCATGGTTCATGCCTTTGTCTGTTCACGCATTGACTACTGTAACTCATTACTTATAGGCCTACCACTCCGTCTGGCTCCACTTCAATCAGTACTTAATGCAGCTGCTCGCTTGATTGCCCGCCTTCCTCGTTTCTCCCATATTTCGACTTTCATGACTGAAGACCTTCATTGGCTTCCTTTAACTGCTCGGATTCAGTTTAAAATTCTCTTTCTTACGTGTAAAATGTTTTTGGGTCAAGCTCCACGCTACCTCTGTGATCTTATCAGACGGCCTATCTCAGCTACCTCTGGACGTCCTCTTCGCTCTTTAGACCATCATGACCTTCTAGTTCCTCGGTCTCGGACTGTCAAAGCACAGCATCGTGCGTATGCCTCTGTTGGCCCTTTGCTGTGGAATGACCATCCTACTATATAACTCGAGCTGGGATGTTATCTGGGGGCACTACTATTTCTGCTCGTTCTCTTAAGACTTTTCTGTTTTCGAGGGGCCCTTCGCACTGGAAGAGCCTCTGATTAGGTTGTACTGTGAGAGGCGCTTTATAGATCCGTAAATAAATAGAATAAATAGAATAGAATAGAATATAATAGAATAGACATGTAGAATAGATGGTATTTTTATGATTTTAGCAGTGAAAACCCAAGAAAGTAGTCAAAAGGCATAAAATATGCTTTATTGAATCTCCAATTCTCTTCACTGGTTTTATGTCAGTAACTCCCTTTCTACAAGTTTCCGCTACTTTTTCTCTCATTCCTTATTCCTCGTTTATTCGTTTTCATGTTCATACATCTGCTGCATCAGCGCTTTCTCCATTTGTTGTCCCATCTCTCCTCATTCTATCGCCACATCTTTAGGCTATATATCGCCTTCATTTCATGTCTCTTGTACTCAGCTTCTATTCGCTTTTTTCTATCCAGCTCATGTTCTTGCATCTGCGTCTCATTTGAATGTCTTTGAATATAAAACTCGGCGTGGAATTCTTTCGTTAAATTGTTATTGCAATTGTAGATTTATCTGGCGATCTAAGACAGACTAGACTCATTGGGGCGCTCCTGACCTAACACAATGCATGCCTTGTTCTCTGCGACGGGATCTTCCGATTGGTTGCAACTGAATGTAAAACCCCTCGAAGAACTCCAACCTCCCCGCCGGATTGCATAATATTATAAAAAACTCCCAATACGTATAACGTCGTAAAATTATTTAAAACTTATTTTAGCCATGTTTTCATCGCTCATCCAACTTCTACTTCTTCTATAACACATTACCGTCACAGGTGTGTGCTGAGGAAGATACTGATTACTGAATGCGACATTTGGGGTCCCTTCTAATATATTGGTAATGGAAAGATACTCCAGGTAGGCCTACCATTACCAATTGGGAAAAACATAAATTGTCCAATAAAATGCTAACCCATTTAAAGAGGACTGAAGCCTGCATAATGCTTAGAATAAATACAGGAGATTTTGCGGAAGACATTAAGTTGCTGAAACTGCGATGAATGAGGGCAAATTCAGTATGCAGTTGAGTTTTAAACGGGACAAAGGAGACATTTTTCTGTCTGATTTCAGCGCTCGTAAATAAGCTGGTGCCCTGCGCTTGGCTTGTCATTTTTGTCAATTTCAATTTTACGATTACGTTCTGCTTGCTTTAAGTACTCTATGCTATTGAATGGCTTTTACATTTTGCCTTCAGTGTTTCTTGTCCCACTTCTTTCTAAATTGCCCTTTGTCTTTGACAGTGGTTAAATTGTTCATCCAGAGGTGGTGAATCCTTAAAGTTTTGCAAATCTGAAACCTAAGTGTATTTGGAGAATCTATAACGGAAAAACGCTATTCGTTATTCGGAAAACACATAAAATGTGTGAAACTCTATACATATGGTCGATTAATTATTGTAACCATTTAGGTGACGGTCACCTCTCCTTTAGAAGGCGGATCTCATAGTTCAGGTGGCAGGTCAGAAATCTGGGGTACTAGATCTCAGATCCGGATGGATTCGACTGAATTTAACACCTGGTCTTTGATGAATCAAATGTAAAGATGGACCGCCATAGCAACGTAGATATGGTGTCTGCATCGGTTCCAGTCTGGTCATTTCTTTGCACTGCTTATGTAACATTGTTTTACCACGATGTAAAATTTCTGAAGCGTGAAAGAGTATTTGAGTGACTTTCTGTTGTTTCGTCTAACTATTCATTTTCAATCTCTTATGTCTTTAAAACTTATCAATTGTTTAATTAATAGTCTTTGTCGCTTTATGTTGCTTTACGTTTCAGAGCGATTGTATTAGCATGAAATAAATTGACTCAATTATAAACTTATGCTTATACATCCGTTACATGGAGTGAGCTGTAGACTGTAGCAATGGTAAATGCGGCTGAATGGTCAAGCATAATAAGGGCGTTCATATTTTCTTAGTCAGTGGAAACGAAGAGTGGTCGTAAGCAGTAGTTGGGAAGCCTATAGACCTCGTACAACGCCTCAGGTGGCACTTCATTGCCCACTGACGACACACCTTCATCAGCCACTTCCTTATTTAGTTCTTTACTCCTTCACTACGATGAGAAGTAAGTCGGTCTTTGACAAAAATCTACTGAAGCAATAATATTTACGAGTTACAAACACAAAGGGAAAAGCATCCACATTTTTAGAAATGTGAAATTGCGGAGAATCTACCTGCATTTGATATTCGAAATTACTTATTACTTTTTTCAGTGTTGGTTACAAATTTAATGGAATGGAATAATTTTGTGTGGCTAGAACGCACATGATTTACCAGATTTTGCTTTTGGATTTACAAAGCCAAAATGTCGACCTCGTTCAAACGAAATCGACATATTTCGATTGCAATTTGCTTGACGTTTTCTCTCATTTTAGTTCAACACCAGATACGTAAGGATCAGTTACTGTTCTGAGATTTAGTGATATATCGCGGGTGAAGCTGTGGCTGTCAAGATTTGTGGACATCCTGAAATATTCATTTCTACAATAAGTTAATATTGGTTTTCAGCCGGGTTTTCACAACGAACTAACGGGTCACCATTCTCGACTAGGAGTTCAATTGGCGCGTTGTGTAGTATGAGAACGGCTCTATAGAACAACTAGATGAGCTAAATAAGATTAGATTAGATTAGATTAGATTAATGTGGCAACTTCTTGCACAAGGCGTTTGACGATGTGCCAAAGTAACTAACAAGGCGACAATTCTTCTCTCAAAGCACTAGCTTATTCACGAGCTATGCGTCTTGTCAGATTCGTCCAGAGATAGATCTACCAATTGGAGGTCTATGTACGGTATCGTCATCCTCATTGGTCGAATTTTGCGAAGAAATATTATAAGACACCATTGTAGAGATTTTGTGGCAATATTACAACTGGTTATCCGGTTCTCGATATTTCATGAATTGGTGTATGCAGTTGGCTATTTATATAACGCCTGCTAAGAACCTCACAGAGACACTGTCTAACCTGATCTAACTTTACACGTGCATTCTGTTATTTAAAAACTGTTCAATTCTTCTACAATAAATCTTATATGTTTACAGACCAGATTCCGCCGAAAAGTCTCAAATTCTATGAACATAGTTTACCAACACAACAGTTACTAGTAAGTAGCTTCTCACTTCTGCTGTATTAGCAAATGAGTCTTTTCTTCCTTCGTAAAACACGTTCACAAGCTAAGTATGCAGTCCCTCAAAAGCTTCTGATACGAAAATAGCCGAGGTTAGGTCGAATGATGCAATGGCTCAATGTAAGGCAAAGTATTCTGCTCCGAGTCTCTGCAAAGTTACTGTGTCCATATCACCAGCAAATCTAGATCGTTTAGGAGTAGGCTAGGTCCTAATTTTGTGAATCGACGAGTCTCTAGTTTCGTTTAATTATATTGTGCATGTATGTCAATATTATCTGATTCTGTCAATTTCAAATAAGCGCCTCTGAGTAGTTCTCTTGAAGGAGCGCTATATGAAATTTTTTAAATAAATGAATGAATGTATAAAACTGCAAAGAATGTGTGCTTGTCAGATGCAAATAAAGGCTACTTACTTACTCAATTACTCATTTATATGCTTGCTTGCATACTTACTAGCTAATTGGGTCCTCTCGCCTGGAGCGTTGCCGTTACACAACGAGCTACCAATCGTTTCTATTCTGTGATCGTCCCATCGTACCTCCTTAACGATATCTTATGGTCACCAGCGCTGTTGACGTCACCTTCGATTATATTCATCATCATCATCATCAGGATCCATGGGCCGAAGGCCCGTAGGTGACCAACGCTTGCATCAGATCCATGGGCCGAGGCCCGTTGGAGTCCAATGCTTGCATTGGATTTCATTCGAATATTTTTCTTTACGAACGGAGTATCTGCACCCATCCGTTCGACCTTCGCACTTCTCCCTTAAAGAGAGTTCCAGGCTTAGGACTGGCTCTGATATCCACTATCTTGTGGTATCAAAGGCGGCGATGCCGCCCACGTTTGCCAGCTTTTCAGGGTTCCTGCTGAGCCTGTCCACCTCGCGTAGCGCCCTAGGTGGTACTTCAGCCAAGACCTTCACCACTGATATGGCATAGCCTCAGCAGGCACTCCCCTACTGACTGTTGCCACCCCGTCACCACGTTGAGGTATGAGTCGGACTTTGAGGGGGTTCGATTATATTAGGCTTTTAGTTCCCGTTGAAATATCTAGGTAATATTTGAATTTTTAAGTGAAATTTAAACATAAATTTGTCAGTGTTCAAACAGTTTTTACTTCTAGAAAATTTATTTTAAACCGCCAAAAATTGCCACTTGTGTTCCTATCATCTATATTCTCCGAAACTACTATATCGTTCATACAGGTTCCTTTTCATCCTTTTGAAGATGAAATGCCTGTAACCGTAGTCATTTTAAGTTATCAGCGATGTGGATCTTCCTTTTTTGGAGACTTCTTTGGCAAGAATCCAGACGCCTTTTACATGTTTGAACCGCTGGACGCACTTTACACAGCTCTGTACGGAACAAAGCAAGGATGGAACGTCCCGTCGGATATTACGAATTACAAAAACGGATCGAGAAGGTTTATCTACTACTTACACACTTGACAGAATTTAAATAGCTCAAAAACCTGATTGATATGTCCTATAACGCACTCTTCAAGACTGTTAGATGTCATTTGGCAAACTATGGATTCATACATACACACATATTTACTCACACACATGCACAAATATATAGACACATGCATACACCCAAGCATACACTCGCAGATACATGCTCTGCTGCCAACTGGAAATGCCGCTACCGGCTACCCCAGTTTAGGTCCAGTGCAAGTACCTTGCCAGCTTGGGAAAAACTCCAGTATCACTCAACATTGGTATTGACTTTGTTAGTGTAATATTTTGGATTCCAATGCTATTATTGCTTTGTCGTTTTTTTCTACTTTTATTAGCAATTTTAGTGCAACTCAAGTGGTTAGCAAATGAACTTGTTGTATTGGTTACAATATAGGGTACCTCCTGAAAGAGAAACGTTCGCTGTTTCTGAGTTTCTACGGGCGCTCCTTCTCTGCAACATTGATAGTTTACCGACGGAATTACTTGTTCATCGATATCTGTACAACAGCTTCTACCAAGAAGATAATGATTACATTAAGTGTATCAAGAATCCATTTATACGAAAGATGGTACTTAGATGTAATTCCTTCAGTCCCACGTCATACTGCGGAGTCCGATTCGGAGAGAAATCTGAGCATCGCCTAAGAGAATGTAATATGATGCTGAATAACGCAACCTATAGAAAAGAGCGAGTTGATATATTTCCCTTATTTCGCAAGTACTTAAGCTGCAGAAAGTCGCTGCGTAAAGTCGTCGACACCAGATGTGTGCATCTATTCAGGGAGTCATGTGAAAGTCGGACACTGCGAGCTGTGAAACTAGTACGATCAACAATGATAAGCATGGAGCCTCTGCTACGTACTCTTCCAAACTTCCGGGTAATACACTTAGTGCGTGATCCACGACCAGTTATGCTATCCAGGCTGAGATTTGACTCAAGCGGACTTGGATATTATTCTCTAACAAGGAAAAATGGAAGCATTATGTCCAAAGAAGCAAAGCTATTTTGTAGCACTGTCCTCAGAGACATCAGGCTAAGTTCAGAGTTACAGCAAAAATATCCAGGGAAAATATATCAAGTATTTTATGAAGATGTTGTGAACAATTTAAAGAATTTTACTAAAGAAATATACAGATTCGTTAATTCTGATAATCCTGTTGGAACCAGCTGGTGGAAAACTCGAATAGGATCCAGATCAGGAAACAAATCAATTAGTGCTTCTACTAAATGGAAACGATTCCTGAATTTTAAGCAAAACAAGGATATTGTTAATAACTGCCGAGAATTTTTCAGCGTTACAAATTATGGCCAATTGCACTAACTAAATATTCTCACAGAAATTTTAACAAACCCGGTATAGTCTCTAGCTCAATTGTTGGTATGAAAATTGTAAATACTGTTATTTCTGTTTTAATTACTGCATCCGTGATGCTGTCGAGTAGCCTAATCTAACTTCAAGTCGTTGAGATAACAGATTTTCATTGACTATCTGTTATATAAAATAGAACAAGAAAGGAGATTAAAAGATAATTTTTTCAAAGTAGACCTTGTAGAATAACCGTTAGAGTAGGCCCCTAAATGAACATAAAATTGTATGATGAAAGCCAAATTATCCTAATACCTACATTATAAAGGTCTTCACTACAATAAAAAGCAAAATATGTTTTATTCAGTTTTAAAAATACATAAACTGTACAATGTATCCATTTGCTTGGTGTGCCATAGCCTATTTAATGTGAGATCTGACACTTCTTCTCACGACACATATCCCAAATGTTTGCTTTAATGTTCTAAGTGGCAATTCGAAGTTCATTTGAGAGATTGTCACCTGTTAGTCTGCGTCTGTTTTTGCATTTGATGATCGATTAGTAAACTAGTTGACGAGACTATATAACAAGAAACAGATTTACTGATTTAGATTTCTATAGTATATTCTGCATTTACAGTGTGATTCTGTGAAATCAATATCAAACTCAGAATCATTAGCCTACAATGCTCCAGCCATGCATGCGACATTATTTTACAATTTTTTCAATTTGCCAGGATAATGACTAGTGGACTTGTCACTAAGTCTTACTTATTTACATCAATTATTTTGGTGGTATGGTTGAACTAATTATGTCATTATTTCAAGAGCTGAAAAATACCTACAAGAGAGCTTCGCCAATATGAAGAGCTGTCATAGGTTCCCGCGCATTTCCTCGCAACTGCCTCCCCACCTGATCTGGATATTAACCTGATTGCGACTTGGTTGATGTCTTGTTCATTAGACACCGGTGTTATAGAAATTAAATTACTAATTACAGTTACCTGCAATAGTAAGCGTGATTTGTAGCGCAGCACAAACTCGAGAAAAGAAAGTCTGTCGACTGTTTAAAGTTTTATTAAATACAACAGTTCAATTGTAATCGTAATCTTCACACTTCTAAAGCGCCACTAGTAAAAGTACTGCTATCTCAAACATCTGACTTGTAGACGCACGAAACTATAAATTGTTATTAACAACAACTAACGATTTTGTTACTCAATCAACTGAGTCTATAGGACTACACTAAAAAATGCTCTCGAAATATTGTTCTGCCAATGCATCTGCAATCGGTCTGAAACCCTTTAACTTAGCAGAACGTGTCCGAGCATTAATATGACTCATCGCAAACGTCAGTCAGACTTTTCTGGAGCGAGAACCTCCGTGGTAAAATACGAACCAACCTAGGCTATGTCACGCCAATCCCAGCGCTGCGCCCATTAATCCTCTCTCATTAACCTCCTCCTCTCTTTGGTCTCTCTGGCAACCGGACTCGGATCTCCACTGGATACCGCTCTCTGGACAACCCTTTTGACACGACGCAGCGTTCGTGAAGAAGAAGGTGCTTTGTGCTGAGCTTTAGAGTAGCGTTTCAGAAATATGGAGAGTACGATTAATTGCGAGCACTAACACACGCCCAACCTGCTTGCTCATCACTATATAATGTATTGGTTTATATGTGTATAATGTATATCATTGTATTTTATATTTTAACACTTATATAACACCCTTATGTGCTGAAACATTGACATCTAAGATATCTAAAACATTGAGAGGCCTAAGATAAGCTGCAAATTTGTGTATATAGATTATGGCGAGGTTCAAAATTTGAGTGGGAGACTGTTCCGTGAGCTCTCTGATGTATTTTGGGGTGAATCAATTATCAACCCTTGATCGAATAGGACGATCTTGAATGTAATATTACCCAAAACTTGGAGCTACCGCATGTTTTTCGAATACAGTTTTAAACAAATGGAAAATTGTGGAGGTTGATCACGACCTGTGCAGCGCAAAAGTCAAGGACGATTGAAGCTGGGAAATTCGGAATTTCTGCAGTGATGGTGTTGAAATAGTCCAATAGCGTTGGCATAAAGGAATGCACGAGGTTCGCCGCGCTATTATGCGATAAATTCCGCGGAACGATCCTGATCTGGATATTCTGGCAGAGTTGGAAAGAACGGGGATTCAGATGATGTTGACGTGTTCGATACACGTCATCGATATATCATTTAGAAGTACTTCAATGTCCCTGGTGATGTGTAGTGGTTCCCAACCGGCGACTGTCGTTCCCGTCTATCTGTTCATTTGTGGGTCGCATATCGTGTGCCCAGCCATATCAATCGTGTCTTCCACGGATTCAGCTTCAACTGCTCTGAAGACATCGGGGTATGAACTTCGACTGCAGCTGCACAAGTGAGTGCATCTGACGGTGGCATGACTTATGCAGCTGAACGTCGACAGCATATTGGTAAATCCGTACTGCTAGCTAGGATCGAGGTCAGTTCGGTTATGTGTGGAAGATGTACAAAAGCCACCCAAGAACCGAATGGAACATTGAATGGAACTATTACTCAAACCGATGTAGGGTCCACATGAGCCAATTGTCATCATCACAGTCGAGGAACGTATGCCCAGGGTTGAAGGACGATTTCATTGAAGGGTCTGCGTATGCATGGTGAACATGATATTCATGGTCCGCCTTGTCAAACGCTGCGCTTACAACCAGAGGAGCAAGTAGCATGATGTGTCCTGCTTCAAAGTTTCCTATCAGGCACCTCTGCGTGGAGTCTCTAAATGAAGACTGGACTTTGAGACCAATTGCAATTACTTCTCCGAAGAGTTAGTAAAATTTTATCATCGGAGAACAATTGCAAATTGGACACAAAACATTCCAAATCAACGCCACATACCACGGCAGTCTAAAACTTTTCTAACAAGCTAATTTCATACCCATCGTTACATGCAGGTAAATGTGAACCTCTTCTCGACATAGTTATCGCAAGTGGTTGTATATTTTCGGAATTGCCGCGACGCTGTCTCCCTTATAGTTGCGCGCTCGGATTAATTGGGAGTAGTAGTCCGCGATTCAGAGTATCGGTTATTGTGTAGTCTCTTCATAAAGTTCTTCTAATAAATTAGGACCGATTCGTGCATAATTTGTCTACATAACAAAATCAAGTTCAAATCGTGGTGAAGATGTCACTTTATGATCTGCACTTTCTATAGGCTGTTTAGGATAGCAAATAGGCATACACAAAGCACTGTCAAATGTAACAGAAGTTTCGACGCAGAGTTTAATTAGCTTCCTTGAGACTTAATTTTGGAAAATTAATTTGCACTTTTCGGTTTCCTAGTTAAATGAATTTACTCAACATGCTTGAACTACCTCACCAGAATTACTAAAGGCACAGAATAATATAGTGTACATTATATGCGTAGTCCGCATTTGAATTTGCTCTTATTTTATTTCTACTTTTAAAGAAGTCAACACTGTAAAAAGATCTGCGTTAAAAAACTAAAAGCAATCGAAGGTGCCTGAAAATTTCTCTGTAGAACAGAAAAAGTAAACATCACTCGCATCTTGTTCGGCCTGCGTAAATAATAAGGAAAGCTAATTACATTGCATCTGCAAGTGAAGATTCTAAACTGCTTCGATTTGATCGATAAGCATATGATTAGGCTATGTCCATAGCCAATCCCAGAAACCGCTGCTGAACACGTGCCTTGGACTTGTACCTGTATAATGATTACCACGAACAACGCCCAACAAAGCAATATAATTCATTGCACAGTATAAGACCATAATTGTGAAAATTATTCTGATCTATCTGAATCTGTAGTACTTATGAATGAACCATTAAGCAACTTCTTCTTCTTCTTCTTCTTTAAGTTCTCTGCCCTTCGGCAGGTTCCAACTTCCAATGACGCCAATTTTCTCTTTGCTGTGCTCTTTCCTTTAATTTGCTGTATCCGTCGGCCATCCATCCCAGCATCATCTGCCTCGGTCTTCCTCTCCCTCTTTTCCCTTCCATTCTCCCTTCTATGATTTCCTTCAGGAGGGAGTCTCCTCTTAATACGTGCCCCACCCAGTTCTTCTGTCTTTCTCTTATTGTTTTTATCAGCGATCGCTTTTATCAACCATTTGTAACACCTCTTCATTCGTTATATGCTCAGTCCAGCTCACCTTCTCCATCCTTCTCCAAATCCACATCTCAAAAGCTTCTAATTTCTTAATATCTTCTTTCCTGATGGTCCAGGTCTCTGACCCATACAGTGCCACACTCCATACCTGTGTTTTAACCAGTCGTTTCTTTAGGCTTTTTGTAAGTGTTTCTTGGGAAAATAGAGAGGTGGTTTCCCGTTGCCTTCCTCTCGGTGTTTTTAGCGAGACACCATCTCCGAGCGTCGATGTCCTTCACCGTCCGTCCTTCTGACTCCTTGTCTCTGGGCTCGCATATACCGGCGAGGACTCGGTCGTCCACCACGCACTTTGTTTCCAACAGGGGTACCACGTGAAGGTGGCGTGGTGGACATTTGGGTGGCAGAGGCTTTTAGAGACGCTCACCACCCCATTTCCCTCCATTAAGCAACTATTAGCAGTAATTTCAAAAATAGTTTCAACATGCTGAGTATGGATAGGATGCAATAACTGATAGGCCGATTTTCAGTGAATTTGAGCTGTATTAACTGCAATGCAAAAGAAATGTATCACATAATAGTGGCTACAAATGATTGGGTATGAACTGAGCTAAGAGAGTGTAGAGTCTATAATCCTGCTAGATCAATTGTTTATCATGGTTCATGAGTGATGATGATATAAGGAGATTTGCTAAAGAGAAGGGTATAAAATTTGATTGATTTGCTAAAGAGAAGGGTATAAAATTTGATTAATTGATTGAGATAGGACTTGATGAAATGTTGGAACATGCTCAGAATTGTCTTGACTCACGAGGGTCGAATGAGAAAAAGGGTATTTCAACGAATAGGTGTAAGGATGAAAGTCAAAAATATCACAGAAAGATAGAAATGAATATGAAAGAAAGAATAAGAAAAACAAGGTGGATCTCAAGAGAAAGTAAAGAATACCGAGTTAACGGAGACAAATTCAAGTTCAAAAGTAATTAATTGGAATTTTAACGAGAGGAACAAGGAAGGTAATGGAGTAGATGCCAAGATAGCTGGGTACTTTGGACCAATGTGGTATAGGCAGAACGCATACGGTTGCTATGATGCAATGCGAAACAGAAGACAAAGAGGATGAGATATGCCAAGAAGTGATGATGTCTTAATGTGCTGCCTATCCAGAGCTTAACGACTGCAGAATAACTGGTTTTCCTGGTGGTCTGCCCGCTTTGCACATTGCTGATGACGATGCGGTGCGCTGGCTTAGCGCGAACTGCAAACGCTAAATAAAATAAGAGCTTAAAAATGGCAACATGGTGAAATACGAGGATGGGTACATGAGCATAACGACAGGTAATGGTCGAAAAGTCACAAGTCTATTACACGACACGTGTGCAACTTGTGTTGCTGTTAAAGCATAACTTGTGAGAACAGCTCAGTTAACTGACAGGAGCGTGATCTGTGTGTTCGCTAATGGAACAAAAAGAGAAATACCCAACTGCACAGGTAGAAATACAAAGTGAAAATTTCACAGATATGACTGAGGCAATCGCAACCAAGAGTTTAGTTGAAGAGATCATCGTTGGGCTTAGACCATAGAACGAGAATGCGCATATTACGAATATTAAGATTTTTATAAATTGACGAATATTGACGAATATTAAAACTGGCCAACGAATATTAAGAATATTAATTTTTTTGTTCTTTTAATTCTTAATTATTCAAAATCCGGGATTAATTTTTTTAAAGCATTGCCAAAAATATGCATAAGAACAGTCACATATTACAGTTACTCAGCCAAGTACAGACCTAGGCCTATGTGGTGGGTAAAATCATTATATTGAGCGGCGTAGCTAGGCCTACATGTAGGTATTTTGTCGCAAATACCAGCATTTTGAAATTATAATGTCGGCCAACGACTATGACTCAGTCACCCAGGTTCCATCCCCTAGCTATCCGTCCAAGATTAATCCATTGAGTTGAAGGATCTTGCTACATGTATCCGCCAGCCGACCGGGCGAGCTCAATTAACGGCTTAACGCGTCATTGATATGCTGGCGTAAACAACATATATCTTCAAATAATATAGAATTACTGGTGGAGGGATTTCAGATTAAGAGAGATAGTGAGAACGAGAGAGAGAGAGAGAGAGAGACAGACAGACAGACAGACAGACAGACAGACAGAGACAGAGACAGACAGAGACAGAGACAGACAGAGACAGACAGAGACAGAGACAGAGACAGAGAGACAGAGAGAGACGACAGAGACGACAGAGACAGAGAGAGGAGAGGGGCGGCAAGATTTGGGTAGTTGGGTAGGAACTGGGAAGCTTAAGCCTAAGTAGCTGAGCGCTAAGTATAGCACCGCAAAACCACCGAACATGTTCTTAATTAGTAGTCTTAAACAAAGCAAAATCTGCGATATCAACGAATATTTACGAATATTTACGAATATTAAAAAACCTAATATTCACGAATATTTACGAATATTAAAGCCTGAAGTCACGAATTCTCGTTCTATGGCCTAATCTCTACCGGTTGAGGAGCTAATTAAGGCTGAAGGTTATTAGGTCTACTCGAGTAGTGGAAGAAGAGAGGCAGAGTCGTGATGTCAAAGATGGAGTGGTGCACAGTAAATGGAGTGTTATAAATAATCCCTCTGTATCAAACCAGAACAGAGAAGTTATAGTAACTGTTGGAGATAATGTCAGAAAAAGAGGAGTGTGCAAGGAGCATAGCTTAGTTGAACATGCAACTGCCAAAGTTATAAACGGGAACGAGTGCAAGGCAAATGTAGATGGGTGCAAACTTGAGAAAAAATAGCAGGATCATGTTTTGGCATAATGTGAAACGCGAGCGCAGGCGTGTGAAAGCAAATGCGTCCTGAGAAACCTTTAACAATAACAGGCTTGCGGATTTGACTGTAACTCCAGAGGAATTAAGTGAGTAATTATCCCTGATGAGATATTGGGATTTGGCAAAGAGGAATGAAACGTCAGAAGAAGGGATTTCTAGAGGAAACCCATTATATGTAGTTAAGAGGAACCTATTATATAGGAAATACAAGGAGGTTTTGAATTATAAAGCCAGACTACAATTGATGAATCCCAAAGATATTGAGCAAGAATGTAATGATAGTGGCTCATGGATCACTACTAACCAAGCGTCGAGGAATGAAGCCGCAAAGATCTGTGCAGAATTTTACTGGCCATCCATATAGCAGGACGTAAAAAGCTTTGTGCTCATCCGTGATGTTTGCCAGAGGGCACTAATCAAATAAATAGCTTCAAAATTACGGATATGACATCTACCACTGATTGATGTACCTTTTAAGATGGTTTGTGTAGACTTTGTGGGACCAGTGAGCCTAGGTCAAGCACAGGAAATAAATAAATTATACTGACGATAGTCCATAGGGCTACGAGATTTCTCCAGGCGATTTAACTAAAGGGAATAAGCACAGAAGAGGTAGCAGACAAGTTATTTGAGTTCTGCTGTAGAATGGGGATGTCTCAGAGGAAACATACCGATCGTGGAAGCCTGTTTACGTCGGAATTGATGGCAGAAGGTAACGAGCTGCTATTGATTAGCCATACCTTTACAAGTTCATATCATTGTATGGGTAATCGTATTGTGGGAACACTCAATGGAACGATTTAATCTACATTAAAGAAAGGAATGGGACCGATAACTGACTCCGTTGTTATTTGCTTTACGAGACGGCGTCCACGAGAGTCATGGGTTCAGTCATTTCAAGCTGGTTTTTGGTAGGAGTACAAGGGGACCTATGAGAATTCTGGAAGAATTGTGGACCAGAGAAGAAGTAGAAAAAGAGGTTGAATTTACAAGAAAGAATCTAGGAGACTTGTAAAATAGCTCAGAAATAAATTCAGAAGATGCAGATCAAGAAAGAGAGGTATTATAATCATAAGGCAAGATACAGGAAGTACAATTGCAAAAGACTGACTATAAGCTGACAGCATTTGACCCCGAGCCAAACATAGCAAACGAATAAGTTTTTTTTATTATCAAACTGAGTGGAAACAGAGTATTTAACAAATTAGAATTTTGCAAGGGTTCTGGCAGATCCCAATGTCAGAAAGCGCTGAGGATTTGGCAACAATCAAGTGTGCAAATGGATTGCTTAGGTTTAATGTGATGCCATTTGGACTGGTCAATAGTGCATCCAGTTACAATAAAATGATGAGGAAAACATTTTTGAGGGTTTAAAGAACTTAGAGAATTATAGGGCCTATTAATGATGTCTTGGCTCACGCATAGAACTGGAAAGAAGAATTAATGGCTTTGAAATCATTTTGTGAGAGAGTAAGGCGGGCCAAACTGACTGTGAAACTGAAAAAATCACAAATTGGGTATGATACAATAGGTTTTCTAGGGCATACATTGAATGGGGATGTGATGAGTCCGAATGAGGAATCTGTTTATAAGATAATTGAGATTCCAAGACCAAAAAACAAGAGACAGATCGGGCGTTTCTTGGGTGCTGTAAATTATTACAGCACCCAAAATTAATAAGTGTAAATTATTATTAGGAAGTTTATGCCTGACTGCGCTGGATTGACGAGACCGTTAACTGAGTTAACTAGGATGAGTGTTAAGATTGTGGACGAATGGACACCAGATTTGGAGAAGTCATTTCAATATTTGAAGAATATTCTAGAACAAACACCCAAACCGAAATTACCAGATTTGGATATGGAATTTATAGTCCCGACGAATGCCTCAAACGTTGCAATAGGAAGCGTGTTGATGCAGAATTATGGAAGCGTAATGCATAAAAGGTGGCATATGCGATTAGGGAGCTTATCAACAGAGAGCGAGAGAGAAAAAGAGACGCAGCATTCGGTGGAAGAAAGGGAGTGTTTAGCGATGGTCTGGGAATCCAAATGTTCAGCAGATACTTTGACGGCAACAAATTTTTAAAATTTATAATAAAGGCCAACCATTGTGGACTGCAATATCTGAAAACAGGATGTGTGAGAAATTCCAGAGTGATGACATGGTATTTAGCTCTTCAAAATCACAGCTTTAGAGATTCAGAGTGAAATATATAAATGAGCATGAGAATGTGATGGGAGATTGAGTAGGGGATTGGAGTAGAAGGCTAGGTAATGTAAATAGGTAACGTAATGTGAATAGGATGTAAGGAATGTTGTTAGGGATTATTATTAAGGTAGTAAGATAATTAATTGCTATTATTAGATGATGTGAGCCAGAATAGGTGCATTCTATTGTATTGTATTGTATCTAAAGATTTATATAGCGCCTCTCTCAGAATAGCTATTCAGAAGCGCTCTCAGCACGAAAACCCCGGGGAAAAGAAACGTCTTTAACGAACGAGAGACCAAAGAGGAAAAACTAGTCATTAGTTTAGCCCTTAATGAGGGGAAGGTCATTCCAAGTAGAGGGACCAACCACAGCAAATGGCCGGCGTTGAGCCACGGCAGTCCGAGTCCTAGGAACAAAAAGATCTAGCCAATCAGCAGAGCGCAAGGAACGAGATGAGGTCGCAGATAACGGCTTTCGCATATAGTCAGAAAGATACTTTTTGGGCACTGCTAGCTGCGCCTTTGAGATAGAAAGAGGATTCTTATAATGTAATGTAATGTAATGTAATGTAACAAAACATTTATAAAGCGCCACTTAAGAGTCTCTCAGAAGCGCTCAACACGTGGCCACCAAACAGCTGAAAAATGCGTCTTTAAGAGTTTAGAGAAAACCATATAGCCGCGTGCAGCACGCACAGACGGCGGAAGAGCGTTCCAGATCCGTGGCGCCGCAATCGAGAAATCCCGACGAGCACAGGTGGTGGTTCAAAACGAAGGTATCATCAAGTCATTTCGCGAGGCAGACCGGAGAGCCCGCCGACCAGTTTGAGTGCCAACTGGAAGGCACAGTTCAGCAATGTAGTCCGGAGCAGTACCAGTCGTAGCCTTCCAAACCAGCGTAGCAATTTTGAATTGCACACGATCAGCAACTGGAAGCCAGTGGAGCTCACGTCGCATGTAGTCAGATATGTGTGAATATCTCGGTAGATCAGCCAGCGGTCTAACTGCTGCATTCTGAACGAGCTGAAGTTGATGAAGACGGAACTCAGGCAGGCCCAGGAGGACCCCATTACAGTAGTCAAGACGTGTGAGGACGAAGGAGTGTATTAGCACAGCCGCAGCGCTTAGCGACAGCGTTCTCCGTATAACTCGGATCTGCCTGAGCTCATAATAGCTAATCCTGGAGATATGTGACACATGATCAGCCATCGTAAGCCCACCATCAAGAAGCACCCCAAGGTCCCTCACCACATTACAGGACTGTCCAGTAAGGGATGCCGATGCAAGAGCATTTTTATCGATCCTACAACGTGCACGTGTTGTACCGAACCATGTAAACTGTGACTTGCTCGGGTTGAGTCTAAGACGATTGACAGACATCCAGTGATGTCGTTATGTTGTTGTGAGGTAAGAGTAAAGTGTGGTTTAAAGTTGAATTTTCGACGTATTCAGCAGAAAATTTCGATAGTAGGCTATAGACGGTAGAAATCAATCCGAATCCAGACCTTCACAACCTGGTGGCTGTCAGGATGTGATAGCTCGCAGAGCCCTTAACTCTGCCTCTAGCGGGGAGCTTTTGGTCCATCGTGCTAGAGCCTAGAACCTCAACCTGTCAGCGTTGAAGATACGTCTGTTACCTAAACATGATTCATATACGTTCGATATGCCCCTTGACTTATTTGTATCACCACGGTTGGACTGAGGATGTCTCTGAGTAGGCTTCTTGAAGGGGCGCTATATGAATTCTTGAAATGAATGAATTATGAATGAATGAAATATCACTGGCGTTCTGGATAGTTGACCACTTAATGTCTCCATCAATTATATTGGAAATGTTTGGTGATGCAGAGTCACAGAACTATAATATCATTATCATAATAATTATTGCCAGTTATCATGATCCTCTTGGCTATTTCAACACATCATAAACTTTTTTGTAATGGATTTTTTTGCTAAACAAATGGTCGCAGCTGCCAAAATTATGAAATTCACTTATCAGATCTATAATTTCTATCAGTTAATTAATGTGATTAAAAACTAAACTTTAAATTCATCTGTTTCAGCTTACTTATGCTCCGTAGTTAGACTTTTAGTGTCTCTGACTTTGTCGGATTTGGACTTGACTTAAGTAATGCATTGTGTCTTGAGTACGATATCACTTAACGCGACAACCGATTGATGCTCTATGCATTATGGTAACCAAAATTTTTAAGCCAATTTAGATTAGAAAGTTTCTTAGTTATTTTAAAAGTTTTGCAGAAATTCACTGCCATACCACTAGGTCTTCAATTATTGTCCAAAATTAGCTCATACAAAATATGATAAGATATTGTTATTGTTTTGACGGCAACATTTGTATGTGGCTCATAATCTTATTCACCTACCCACTCTGCACTTCTTTACGGCGCACGTAAAGAGACATTTAACTTAAATAAACAATTGTCTAATTTAAGTCGTTGTTATTGGATTATAAATTGGCTTGTCATGAAATTGTTCAAAGATATCTGTAGAAATAGCTGTTTATTGGTATGGTTAGTATGTAATAACATGTTTACATGTTTCCTTTACAAATGATGTTATGACCATGCAATCATGTGCGATTAATGTAACAAATGCGTTATTAATACCTTAATAGAAGAAGCCGTGAAGTATGTCATGAAGTCAACTTTTCTGTTACGCTAATTAGACAGTTCGTTTAGGTAGGTGTCGCTGCTGAAATCCTATACCTTTACGCTATGAACTAGACCCAACGTGCGGCCCGTGAATGTTCACTGATTTCATTTCAATAGCTATCGCAATACGCACTTATAGTTGTTTTTAAACCGTCGCGTAGATTCAAATGTCCGTATAATGAAAATTGGGGCTCGCGATAGTCTATTGTCCAGCATGCGATCGGCCTATTGCCGTGCTGTCTAACAGGAGATCAGCAGCCCGCGGGCTGATCTTCTCATCGAAGTTCTTTTCACCGTCTTAGGACGGGAAAACATTTAATGATATAATAGACGACTATCACACATCATTACTGTTTTTCTGTCCGAAGTATTGAATTTCGCCTTGATTTCACCAACTGCTAAAGATGTCGTGAATGCTATTTTACTTCAAAGGAGCCATTGACAATAATAATACACTGTACATTGTGATATTGGCGCTTCAGAAGTCTTCGGTTAGATTTAACATGTTTGACTTGATAGTACATATTTCACTTTAAACGGTTATTTGGCATTAGTCTTGGAGCTTAATAGTTAGGTAGGATTATGTGTGTTTCCTTTGTTTCTTTTTCCCCGGGGTTTCCGTGCTGACAGCGCCTCTGAATAAGTATTCTGCGAGAGGGGCTATATAAATCTATAGATACGACGCGATACTGTCCAGAATATTTAGACTGTGTCTTTTTTTCTTACTCATCAATTATGACAAGTTTAAACAGAAAATCAGTTGCAACAACAAGATGAAGCCTTGTGTTCACCCTGCATTTTTTTCTGCGTACCTTCTCGCATAAAATATTATGCCGTGGAATATTCTGTTGTAGATTTTAGGCACTACGGCAAACGCTATAGTTAAGGTAGGTTTATATGTGGGGAATATTATACTACTCGTGATTAATTTAAAATATTTGTTATATATAACAGGTACATGTAAATCTTCTAAGCTGATTGTCGAAATTAGTGGCTTACTTTCTTGAAACATGAAACGTGACCAGAGTGCAGATGGAGTTTCAGTTTTTATGAACAATTTAAGATAGCACACATTTATCTGTTAACTTAAGGCCCAATTTGTTAAAATATTCACCTCTAAAGTTCCGACGCCGTCCAGATTGCTCTAATGGGCATCGAAGATTTTGGAATTGCGTGCATTATTAAAATCAACATTGTCATATTTTCTGTCCTTTCTGCAGTAAAGTCATCATTTTTAAAGAGATGAGTCTGCGAGTAGGCCTAGAGTGTGAAATTTAACTTCGAGCCCATCAAAGACGGATGATTTTCATTAGTGAGAATGAGTGAGCGACGTTTGTCTCCTTATGTCTTCTTGTATCGACAAACACGCTAGATTGCACTATGGAAAATACGAGAAGATCTTGGATGAATAATTATTTAGCAACGGAATTATTCACAAAGCGCTGGCGCTTTTACTTCATTTTCATTGTGATAGTATTTGTCACCTCCCTTGTCGTATTATTTCAACAATCTTCTAATGTTTTAAGAATTTCGAAATCGATCATGCGATTCCGCAGGTGTGGCATGGTTGAATGTGACTCCTCATTAATGCATCCTATGAATCCTCCTTTCTCTGGCATCGCTGTCGAAGCCATGCTTCCATTTTTCGACCGTGTGCATCTCTACAATGAAGCATTACATCAGCTTCGATTAGCACACTTGAAAAAAAGAGAATCAGCTAAATGGACAAACATTTCTTCACCAGACAAAATACAGGTGATTGGTGGCGCCGAGGACAATTTTCTTCACCAGTTAGGAAACTTTACGCAAATTGAGACATTGTTCTTACCATGGATACATAACAATGCTAGGAAATGGTCATCGGCTGAAGATTCTTCGAACATTCTCATCAACAAATATTTTGAATGGACTGCAGATGAGGAATTATGCCAGTGGATAGATACACCGGGTAAAACCCGAGCGATATATGATGTCATGTTCAACAGGACTTGCATACGCGATTATGAGAAAACTTTAAAACCGCAGTCTTTACGTCTGCTGGCGCTTAACTCCAAACCATTGAATACAGCAATTTATTGGCCTAACAATGGTAAAGCTTATCCGTCATATTTCTATTCTGAACCGCCATCTTTTGCATTTTACCTGCACATCATTCATGATGGCATTGTGAACTCTTACAGCGAAGTGTGGAGTGGTAATATGAAACTCGTGCACTTTGGTTGTACCTACAGAAAAACAGCAAAACCTCCGTCAAATATTGACACTTATCCTCTGTACGATGAAGTCATGGCTTTAGCTCAGTATTGGGGTGAAGGAACATTTCATCGAATGATTGAAGTCATTCCGAGGCTATCACTTTATGTCGAGTTTCTTAAGCGCAATCCAGATATCAAAATACTTGCTACCCATGCAGGAGGCCAGACAGCAGAGTTGCTGGCTACTTTGGGTATCAACAAGAGCAGAATTATCACTGGAACATGCAGGGCAAAATTAGTTTATCTACCAAGGTCTACAATGTGTGGTTGGGCCAATGTGCAGGAGATACAAGTTATATCGATGCTTTATAGAAAGTACATAACCGAAAATTTCCAACCTCAGTCACGGAATAAAGTCATCCTAATACGAAGAACAGGGAAACGAAAATTTGCGCAACATGCAGCCATTGAAACTATGGTGAAACGAATCACGGCAGCACACAACCTTAACTTTTCCTTGTTTGCTGATAACCCAGTTCCATCGCTTAATGAAACTATGAAGATGTTTAATTCCGCTGTGTTAGTTGTTGCACCACATGGAGCTGGACTTTCAAATGTTGTTTTCTCGCAGCCTGGAACTTTTGTAATTGAAGGCGTTTGCAACCCACCTTATGTGAATCTATGCTATCAACGTTTATCTAATGTTCTTGGTCATCACTGGCGTGGCCTTCATTCTCAAGGAGGATGCCTTAGAACTATTAATATGTCCATAAACAGCTTACAAGCCGATATAGAAAAGTGCATATCATTTCTAAAACAATGACTGTTGCGAATATTACCATTCAAATCCATAGTGATAATAAGTACTTATTTTCTTATTTTCGAGATTGTTTTAATACACATGCACAAACACAAAATAGCTAAATATTTACGCAATAATTCAGAAAATAGGCCTGTTATATTGCTGGAATGTGTGGACTTAGAAACTGTATTGGAAAGTTCTGTTAAGGGAGTATTTTGCAAGAGAAATTTACACAATATTTCACTGTCAAATTATTCGTGAAATTTTAAACAGTGAAAGAACGGTCAAAGTCTGCATTTCAATCAGTTCACATAAGTAAAAACAATGAAACATGACAAATCTGTATACATAATATATAGTCCTTAAATGTGTGATGAATTTCTATGACATTTGCGCGTTTTGTTGCTCGTCGTTTCAGCTATGTTAAATGTACAAAGTTGCTGAATTTTCCTCCGCTGTAACTAGAATTTAGAAACAAATTCACAAGTTTTTGTCTAAATTATTTTCATAATTTCTTTTGGAATTTTTTGGATTTAGGTCAACATACTGCGCACTCCGTTGTACACAGTCGTGAGGACTTGCTTACCATCGACGCTTGCTAAGTGAGCCTGCTTGGCCAAATTCTGTCCTCCCGGTGCCTAATCGATCGGAAGAGAAGTCTTCCCGGATCGGCTTCCCTCAACGCTCCGTTCTTAGTCCCTTACTTTTCTCTTTGTACACCACTTTACTCAGTGTTTCACTCAGTGACGCCGTTTGAAACATCATCTTTGCGCTGATGACAAACAACTCAACATTTCCTTCGATAATTCCTGCTCTTCCAGATCACTCACCCTATTATCTGAGAGTCTTTGACCGAATTCAATCTTGGATGGCAGACAACTGGTTCCTCCTCTTACATGCAAGTCCATCTAAAACTGAGCTTTCGGAACTCCACGACAATTCAACATATTCAATTCTTTGAATCCTATCAGCACACAATTTTAGGGTTATGTTTAACTCAAACCTATCCTTCAGTGAGCATATTAACTCTGTATGAAGGGCTGCTCACTACCATATCCCTGATATCCACATGATGTGATACCGCATTCTCCAACTTTCGTGATTTCTTTGTTAAATGCTCTAGTCACCAGCCGTCTGCAACTCGACTCTGACTTGCATTTCAAAAGCTAGCTAGATGAAGCTTCAAAAAGTCAAAAAAAAAACTTGGCGAGAGCTATCACTAAAAGTCCAAAATACGAATTCACGCCACCGATAGCCTACGCACAACAATACATTGGCTGTTCATAGAAAAGCGAATAACTTTCAAGGCTGGGTAACTGCATACAAGACTCTACATTTAAGTGAACCTTGTTAGCTTCAAACTTTTCACATTCCAAAGACCTCTGTGAGTCTGTGCACTCAACAAGGTTCTCTGTCTTTCTTAGTCGAACTGTTTTATGGACAAGACGGGCACGCGTTAGGCGCGCCCTTTCTGTTGCTGTTCCTGTGCTCTGAAACTCTTCCCGCAAAAGTTCACTCTGCCGTCTTTTCTAGCCTTCAGATCTCAACTAAAACCTGATCTTTTCCTTGTTTCATTATCTCCATAGACAGTTTCCGTGTCTTCACGGATTCCTTTCTTGGCTTTCCGCCGGACTCCACACCATGGAATTTGTCTTGCATGACTATTTTGATTTATCGCTACCATCGACTGATAGCTTGAGCATTATGACAATGACACTATAAAAGTTCTCAGAATAAAATAGCAAAGATCTTCATAAAAACGTACATCCTCCAATTTTGGGGCAGTAATGCATTCCTTATCTGTGATCAAGTCACTGCCCTCTTTTTACTAAACTTTATATTACCTGTCGCACTCAAACAATTTACTCCTTTTGAACAATCTTCAGTATCTACCGACCTCCTGTCTAATTTTGGTGCTAACAAACTGCTTTCTTTCAAATGGTTAGTTCTTTTCTTTTAGCTACTGTCGCACGTCACATTCTCACATGAGACAATTTCTCAAATCAACAAATCCGACAATTTCTCAAATCACTATCTCCAACAGTTTCTCAAATCAACACCTAACGGCCTACAACAATCTTTTAAATCAATATCTCCGACAATTTTTCAAATCAACACGTAGGGACCTACAACAATATCTTAAATCAATATCTCTGACAGTTTCTGAAATCAACATCTGCAACAATTTTTTTCAACAATCATTTTCAACAGCTATAGCCTACAGGCAAGTCTTGTGACCTACCAAATCTCCATGCAACAGTCCATTCAATTTTAATCAATGTGCTTCTTTACCCACTCACGGACTCATGTACTACCTTGACTTGGTCTACACTTTTACCTCATCTGGATTGCCACGATTGGTCTAAACTCTAAAGTGAACCCATCTCACTACGCAACTTTCACCAAACTCAGTTGCCTAATATCTTAACTAAAATTCTTGCAGTGCTTGTGACCTATCATCATCGTTCCACGGATTTGTGTGTTGTTACATTTAATTTTCGTGTAATAAATGTATTTTCATAATATTGCGATATAATCAAAATACACTTATTACACAAAAATTAAATTACAATAAATATAATGAGCTAGTTTTCCAATGAAAAGATAAACTAAAACTGCCTTTCCTACGGCGACTGGCGGAGAATTTGCCCAATCTTAGAGACAACGAAGAAATAACCGTTCTTATAGGTAGTGTAAAATAAACTTATCTTAAAGTGCCTTTACTGTAATAAGTGAAGCAATGATTTCGCTACAGAGTTGGTCTTGTTTTTAAATAACAAAATTTGCTGCGAAATTATTCAGTAGCATCCTCTTAAAATCAACTAATAATTAATAAGCATCGATCGACACGTATTAGCCGTGGCGTAGCCTATGTCAGGCAAAAATAGATTCAAATATAACTTCAAAATTTTCAAGTCAGTTCTACGTTCCGCGTAGGCCTACTTCACCTAATCTGAAGTCTAATATGATTTGGAATATTGCATGATGTCACTGGTCGATGCATACACAAACTGAGACTTGCTTAAACATTGTTCACTGCAAGAAAGGTCCAAAACTTAAAAAATAGCCGAACAAGTTGGACGATATTAAACATATGAATATCATTCCATTGGAATCCAGTTGGTCGGATAGTAGTCTTCCCGTTTCAGTTTCCTGGAAAATGAAGAATTTCGTCTAGGAAAGTCAGCATAGTAAATGGTTGTACCTCCTGCAAGCCATCCAGACCACCATCCAAAAGTTCCTGTCGACACGATGATATGATCACACATTGACAATATTGCCATATCTTGAACATTCGTATGACCGAAAGAAAATGTTATATTTGCCAACGCACTGTCTTTATAATAAATATATTTTGTTGTCCAATATTTATCAACTGAAGTCACTATAAACTGTGTGCGGCCATACTTTTGAACGAAGTATTTCATTGCCTTTTGGAAATACGCTTCAGTGCCAACACTGAAGCCATTCCCGACCAAGTTGAGAAAATTTCCGCGTCTGATGTGTATGCCAACTCGCAAAAAATCTTTTGTCCATCCTGGTGGAATATTTGCATTAAGAAACTTTGTAGCGACCTGTCTAGTATCAGGTCTGAAATTAAAGTGATGTCGGACGCGATCCTTAATAAATCGGATATATCTCCAGCTTTGGAAATATCCGTTAATAACTATTGACTTGTTCGAAGTTTCAGAATTATTTACCACGAACTTCTCCAGGCGAGCGTCAAACGCCAGAGTGGCTTCCATGAAATTGTATTTTGGGCAGACGTCTTTCAGGATTCTTACGTTTAGGTCAAATGCAGCTACCAGTGTTCTGACGTTGTGCTTATCAAAAAGAACAACTTCTCTCCCAGTCAGGTCTGCTACGTGAAGGGCTGCAGCGAAATAAAACATTTGATTTCCAAGTCCAACACTTATGAACTTGCCAAGGCTAACATAGCGAGAACAATTTTGTTCAATCAAATATTTTGTTTCGTTTATATGACTGCTTTTGATTTTCCCATTGTCGCTGAATCGGCTCCCAAATGCATTCACTGCCAGTGCTACAAAACCATCCGAGTGTATTGAAGTGTATGACGGAGCGAAAATAATCCAGGCAGCGCAACCGCCAATTATCATAACCACAGCAAGACAACATTTCTTTCTGCAATATCCTAAACCTACAGGCAGGTGCCTATCGCTCTTCATCTCAGCGACAACTAGTAGTTAAAGCATTTCTGCTTTCATAGAGATAAACAAAATCACGTATTTACACTTACACTGCAAAAAAAACGTTGGACAAGAATATGGCTAAGTACATTTTAGCAGCAACGTCGATTATGCATTGAATTAGTTTGATTATGAAGACTATAATATCGGCCAACAAATCGTGGTGATATCTGGGCAAATATTTTCGACGTTTAGAGCCTTAAACTTGCAATCAAATTCAGTTTACATTGACTGAAATTTCTCACTGATTGACACTAGGCCTATACAAAGAAATCCTTTGATCGAGATGCTGATATAAGAAATTCCAGAAGATGTTTGCTTTAGACAGAGATGGTAAACATTTAAGATATTGATGGAGATTGATGTTTGTAGGCCTACACCGAAGTTCGAATCTTCTGCAACCGGTCCAATGGAGAATATATACTTATTTACGTAATTACTTTCCTTTCGTCAAACAACCTTTGTCTCCCTTTTCAATCTCCTACCGCAAATACTATTCCACTGAAACTGCACTATTTACCGCTGCATAATGTTACAGTAATTAAAATCATTCTAATTTACGAACAATCGCACATGGACAAAATTTCCGCGTGTTTTTTTAAGTGTCACTTTTATCGATTGGCCGTATGTGGATTTTACCCTATGACTTCGTTTCTCAGAACTTCTAATATTACCTATTTTGAGTTTCTCGGAGTTATTTGTCTCTTTTGCCGTTGTTTTGAGCGTTTTGGACGGTGTTCTGGCTGTTGTTAGCGATATATCGGGAGTCACCAGTGGACAGTGTTTGAACTGAGAGGCTTTGAGTTTGGGGTCACCCATCCCATGGCTTGACCCTATCCTCGAGACCTGAAGTAGGTCATCGCAGGATTGCCTTGGATCTGCCCTTGGCTTGATTTCACATATCGTTTGTCTGCATCGTTATTCCAATAAGCTAGTAAATGACTCCACTAATGGCTTTGCACACTTTGAAAGTCTTTAGAAACTGTTCATGAGTGTTTAGCATGCTGGACTGTTAACCCATAGGCCGGTGGTTCAGGTCTACGTCAGTAGCGGCGTCAGCATGGGGCTAGGGTGGGCTGAAGCCCCCCCTATCGGCGGCTCAGCCCCCAAACAAAAGTGGGAAATCACTGCCAATGCCAGAGAGGAGGGGAGAAAGGGAAGGAATTGGGGTTTTAGCGTCGCCACTGGTCTACGTTGGAGCAGGAAGATATTTTGTAGATTTATTTTCTAATCTAAGCTATCCTAATCAAAATGGTCAAATGACTTCTATAACGCCGTTAAATAATGCACAAGGCCGTCAGTGGTCGCTTGAAGCTATAACTCGTAGTCATGAACAGTTCTTGGAGCAGCTTGATGACATTTACGATTTCAGGTTTGTGTTCTCATTAATTGCCCTTGCGCTATGCCCAGGTATAAAATGAGTACATTGAACGTGCACAGTCAGTGAGTAGATCAGACGGCGAGGAAGAGGAGTGGCCACCCGCTATCATCTGCCAAGGCTAAGAAACCGAAGTCGCTAAAATTCGTGATCACGACTGCCTCTCGGAGTAGCTTGATGGAGTGTTGTTCTTTGTGATTAGGATCCTGTGAGATTAGCTGTTCTTATGACCTTGACCGATTCGTCGGCCTACACCAATACCACTCTTAAATGTTCCTTTACTAGATCTATTGATGGTATGTTCTTGCTCTTTGTTTACTCACACGCCATTTAGGCTTCAAACCAATTAGTTAAGCAATATACAATCATAGTCTAATCTCGTAATGTAATCTCGGTATTCCTAAAGTGCTACTCAAAAGGTAGGCGCAGATTATTCACGAGCGCAAATACAAGAACGCTTAGAGATCAGGCTCCATTTGTTTAGGTATGCTATGACACTTGTAATAGCCTACACTCAATGCATTGGTTCTAGAACAAAATTAAGTCTACACGTCTTCTGAAGTCTGAACCACTTCAACCCTTGCTGCATTATGTATTTTATTCTCGAATACAAGTAGAATTATGCAGGACATAGCATAGATGAAGACAGTGTCCTCTGCCATCTACCGAATTGAAACAAAGGCATCCCTCTTAAATAGCTTATCTGCAAGTGGGTTTTCTATCTACCGAATGTCGAGTGCTCTTAGTGATAATGTATACGAGTTTAAGTTCAGGCGCCCTCTACCGAATAGAGAATACAGTCTACAAATATTTGGGTAAAATGGATATTATTATTATTATAAATCAATTTCTTTCTCCATCTGCAGAAAGCAATAAGACAGTCGTGAATAATTATGTAGGCTATGACTGGGATTCTATTACTTTTACACACCATGCAGAGAATTCAAATAAGCTGGTCTTAGACTTTTACTTCATATAAACTGTCGGCCCTACATAAAATTGCGTCAAAGCAGGTTAATATAAAAAACCTCCATGTAGGCATGTCGGCGCCAGCATAGTCGGTTCCATATTGGTAGGCCCAGAGGCGAAAAGCTCTACATAACTTTGGGGGGGATAGACTTGTTCGGGGGCCGGGTTTTTGCATGTTTTTGGGGGACAGATAGGCCTAAGTCAAAACTGTGGGGTACAGTCCACCTACCGCATGATTTACGCCACTGGGTAGACCCATACGTAATCGCTTATCGGTCAAAGACACGACAGCGTTGTTTAAACAAAGCTATCTATCTAAATATCTTAGATTCTGTTTAAGCACTCCATCTACCGAATACAAGCAAACGTATCGTTAGTTACTCTGACTATAATAATTTTATTGAGAATCGTTTTAAATACGCCGTCTACCGAATACAATCAATTTAAAATGTGTAGGCTATGCCTATGGAGATGCAAAGAAAAAACAGTGAAAGCAAGGCAAGAATATCAGAGGAGACGAAGATACAACGGTTTAGTTTGTTCGTTACGTCTTGGCATTCAGAATACAAACAATCAGAGGCCTATGCGTAAATGCAAATGTAGGCTAAATTACTCTATATTCTTTAGGGACCGTATGACCTCGACCTTTCTTCATTTTTCAATGTCATCATCGGGTGAGTTCATTCACCACCGCAGCCCATTTTAAGTGATTAACTATTGGCGTGTGTATGAATTTCTGGATACATGTATTATTGAATGCAATAAAAACACATTTGCATAAGCGAGGAGACGGCTCTTCTAAGATAAATATCAAGTATGTTAGTTGCAAGCCTGGATTTTAAAAGAGGGAGATTTGGCACAGCGTCGTTTAAACATAGCTACCAATCTCAATAATTATGAGATGCGATTTAAAGACGCCATCTACTGAATACAGGCAAAGACCTAAGTATAAGATCATTGAGAAGCGGTCTAAATTCACTATCTAACGAATGCAAGAAGAAACAGTAATAGTTCTTGCTTGTTTAATCAACAGTGTGACGATATCTCATGGTAACATCGGTCGCTGACTTCCTACCAACCTTCGTAGGCCTACATTAATAATTTACAAACAAATTAAATTAAATTAAATTAAAATTACATGAATGATATCCAGAATGTCTAGAGCCCTAGCGCGCAAACAACTCTAACGACTAACATATGCATAATTATGCATATATCATCGTAATCGAATTCGTAATCGCCGAACTTCTAAAGCGCCACCACGAAATGTATGCCCAGTGCAGGACACCAGCTGATTCAGAATCGCTGCGTCGATTTAGAGGAGTTGTCCAAAGAGTAGTCCGGACTGCGAAGGAGGTCAAGTCCGGTTGCCAGAGAACAACATTTAATGTTTGTTTAAGCCTTAAGGCTTAAGCAAAATGCCTTCAGAACATC
This sequence comes from Aporrectodea caliginosa, assembly GCA_020284085.1. Lineage (NCBI taxonomy): Eukaryota > Metazoa > Annelida > Clitellata > Crassiclitellata > Lumbricidae > Aporrectodea > Aporrectodea caliginosa. Next base: position 1,848,826 of record JACEVL010000070.1, read on the forward strand.
ATAGGTTGGTGTGGATATCCATTATATGAAGACACAGTTTATAAGGAGAATATATATATATATATATATATATATATATATATATATATATATATATATATATATGTAATGTATGCACCCTTATGCGCTATTTTTTTAATGTGGATTTACATGTATACATACGACGTGCCAATTTATCGTAGTTGATTATATGTAAGCTTATTCTGCCTTGGACCATATTATATCTGTGTTTCGTTGTTTGTTAGGCAAACAGTCTTTAGCACAACGGGTCTGTCAATACCCATCCACCCTCCAATCACGCTTTGCCTCCATATCACAGACTGGTTCAATTCTCTATTACAATAGACCACGAATCCGCACTCATGCGTCGCGTAATGCATTGTCTGGCTGTCGAACAGGCTGTTGTTTGTCTTGGCAAAGGAATTATGGCCACTACAGAAACGCAATGTTTACCATTTACTGTTAAAAGCATGTATTATGACGCAATACACACATGAGTCTAATCTATAGGCTTAGGCTTCTATGGCGCCTATTCGTAAGGTCACAGATTGCTCAATTGTTGTTCGCTTAGAAGTTGAATCAACATGTTCATCTGTGTCCGTTAAAGAAGTCCCGGACTCGAAATCCAACATGTCAAAGATATCGGATGGAAGGCACGGGTCAGTCATGTACCTACGAGCTCATTGTTCTAACGCATTGGATTTTCCCTCTTGAAACAAGCCGCTACCTTAGTGACCTTACACGGCGCAAACCATCCGTCGCGTCACAATTCATCTGAATCCTGCTCTATATATACTCGCTAGAGTGCTAGACGTCATCATCCAGAGTTGTTGGGAAATTTCCGGTAGTGACAAGCAGACAAAAGACATAAATAGAATATAGACAATTATATTAATAGGCTCCAATAGAATAGAGACAATGCTATCAATGGTCTCAAATAGAATCTGGAACAAGGCAGAAGCTTCTCGAAACGGTCTATATCAGTAGTGGACTATTGTAAGAGAATATACATTCCACAGAGCGGAAAAATTTAAAAAATAAAAATAATTTTCTTTTATTTTAAAGAAAACTGCGAACTAGACGATAGCAAGTAATAATATTAGCTAAAGTTAAAACTTTGAAGGATAAAAAATATCTTAGGGGAGAAAAAAACTTGGAATATGGGCGACAGATTATTAATTCCGCCTCTGACTTATTATAGGCCTATGCTCGAATCTCTGAGGTCCGAGATCAAATCGGAGTCAAGCAGACAAGGATAGACTTTGTATTGTATCGGTTTTATATATATTTTCGTTTATTGAAAAACAAGTTGTCATACTGCAACGAGGTACAGGCATTGAGAATTTTGTCCTGTCACGACCATTTCGTTAAGTGGACGTGACAGTCGCCACCTCTTTTTGGGTATGTACTGTTTGGAAATTCTGACACTTCGTTGGGTGTCAATGACAAACGAAGAGACCGTTGTTTGGCTCTATTGTGGCCTAAGTGTCTTCGACGTATTCGCAGAACTTTGTAAAAAAGGATGTAAACATCTACTTTGTTATCTGCTAGTGACCTTAAAGAGGCGGGAGTATATAGGGTATGGGGAGATACAGGGAAAGGCAAGAGAGAAGAGAAGAGAGAAGGGAATAGAAGAGAAAAGGGGAGGGAATGGCTACGGTCACTTTTGGGACAAAGTTACACCCCTACAGACATAGGGTGGACAGAGATACGCGTGAATTATTGCAATGATGATTTTTCCGAAATCAAAATAGAAAACTTCAAGACTTGGAGTTTTCATTTTTTAATAACCTGTCGCCCATAATCCATAATACTTAGTGTCTCCGACTTGAAGTAAGCCAGACCAACTAGCACAACTACCGGGGGCCACGGTTAAGTTCACCGTGGCCTGATGTCTTGTTTGCTCGCGTCGCGTGATGTGCTTACTAATTTACACAGGGCCTAAGAGTGTGTTATGACACGAAGTGTACGTTAGACATCGTTAGGCGTGCAGTTTACATAACCTGGAGTGTACAGTGTCTGCACGAATTTTTGAGAGATTATTTGCTCATGTCAACTAAACACGATTTCATTCTGATGCCTACAATTTTACATACTGGGGCTAACGTACATACCTCATACTATATAGTTTTTTCTTAGTGAAGCAATGGCAATCGTAACGAAGTTTACTTTGTTACGATTGCTTTGTCTGAAATAACAAATTTGCGAATTTAACCAGCAAAATCTGTTAAAAATCACTTATCGAAATTAGACTAATAAACCGTATACATGTAAGTGATCAACAGGCTGACATTGGCGTATGTCAGACTAACTTAACTGTAGCCTAAATGTTCGAGTCATATCCTATTTATTCCATAGCCTGATAAGACCTGTAATACAATATCATGTCCCAGGATGGCTTTTACCATAGCTGAGAGTGGCTTCAATATTGTGCACTGCGAGTAAAGCCCAACATCAAGAAAAATCAATGGCCGGACAAGTTCGAAGATTTTACAAGTTGAATATCATTCCATTGGAATCCAGTTTGTCGGATAGTAGTCTTCCCGTTTCAAACTCTTGGAAAATTGAGAATTTCGTCTAGGAAAGTCCGCATAGTAAATGGTTGTACCTCCTGCAAGCCATGCAGACCACCATCCAAAAGTTCCTGTCGACACGATGACGTGATCACACATTGACAATATTGCCATATCTTGAGCATTCGTATGACCGAAAGAAAATGTTACAATTGCCATCGCGCTGTTATTAAAATAAATAAATTTTGTCGTCCAATATTTATCCGTCGAAGCCACGATAAACTGTGAGCGGCCATACTTTTGAACGAAGTATTTCATTGCATTTTGGAAATACGCTTCAGTGCCAACACTGAAGCCGTCCTTTATTATATGGAGAAAATCTCCGCGTCTGATGTGTATGCCAACTCGCAAAAAATCTCCTCTCCATCCAGATGGAGTATTTCCATTAAGAAACTGTGTGGCGAACTGTCTAGTATCAGGTCTGAAATTAAAGTGATGTCGGACGCGGTCTCTAATCATTCGCATATATCTCCAGCTTTGGAAATAGCCGTTAATAACTATTGACTTGTTCACAGTTTCAGAATTATTTACCACGAACTTCTCCAGGCGAGCGTCAAACGCATAAGTGGACTCCGTGAAACTGTATTTTGGGCAGACGTCTTTCAGCATTCTTACGTTTAGGTCAAAAGCAGCTACCAGTGTACTGACGCTGTGGTCTTGAAAAAGAACAACTTCTCTCCCTGTAAGGTCTGCTACGTGAAGGGCTGCAGCGAAATAAAACATTTGATTTCCAAGTCCACTGCCCATGAGCTTCCCGACACTAACATAACGAGAACAATTGTGGTCAATCAAAACGGTTGTTTCGTTTAGCTGACTGCTGTTTATTTTCCCATTGTTGTTGAATCGGCTCCGAAATGAATTAACTGCAAATGCCACAAACCCGTCCGAGTGAACTGAAATGAATGACGGAGAGAAAATAATCCAGGCAGCGCAACATCCAATTATCATAACCAGAGCAAGCCGCCATTTCCTCTTGCAAAATCCAACAGTTACAGCCATAATGTTCATCGGTCTGACTTTCTTTCAGCGAAAAGTAGTAACTAATACGTTTTTCCTAGTTCATAGAGATAAACCACACGACGGTATTCACACTCGCACAGCGAAACGTCGAAGACTGAATATGTCTAGCGTCATTTTGGTAGTTGAATAGTAGCCTATACATAGACTAAATACGCCAGCACCTAGCGACTGATTAACCACGACTCAGATTGGCATTTCTGTTTGACGTGGCGCAACGTTTTTATTGAGCGTGATAGTTTCCGTTTATCGTCTTTCGGACCTGAACTCTATAAAACCTTTCTATCTTTCAGTTTTAATACTTCATAAAGTGAAACTTCTTGTTGCTCGGCACCAAACTAGAAATTGTCTCAGATGTTGAATTATGCTCGACAACAAATTGCTGGATCCAGAGTAAACTAATAGTAATAATAATAATAATAATAATAATAATAATAATAATAATAATAATAATAATAATAATAATAATAATAAAAATAATAATAATAATAATAATAATAATGCCGTCGCGTTCCGGGGAACCTTTTCGGACAAAACGACTGACAACACCATTCCAGAATAATAATCTTCTCCAGCAGTCTCCGGACTTTTTAGGCCACCTGAGGGATCCTTGATACCTCGGGTAAAAAATAATAATAATAACACTAACAATAACAATAACAATAACAATAACAATAACAATAGTAGTAGTAGTAGTAGTAGTAGTAGTAGTAGTAGTAGTAGTAGTAGTAGTAGTAGTAGTAGTAGTAGTAGTAGTAGTAGTAGTAGTTGTAGTTGTAGTAAAGGTAGTAGTAGTAGTAGTAGTAGTAGTAGTAGTGGTAGTAGTAGTAGTAGTAGTAGTAGTAGTAGTAGTAGTAGTAGTAGTAGTAGTAGTAGTAGTAGTAGTAGTAGTAGTAGCAGTAGTGGTAGTAGTAGTAGCTGTAGTAGTAGTAGTAGTAGCAGTAATAATAATAATAATAATAATAATAATAATAATAATAATAATAATAATGATAATAATAATAATAATTATAAAACTGTTCCAGACTTTTATCATTTTAATTAATATTGAAGTCCCTGAGGGATCATGTTTACCTCGGGGCAATAAAAAAAAAAAAAAAAAAATAATAATAATAATAATAATAATAATAATAATAATAATAATAATAATAATAATAATAATAATAATAATAATAATAATAATAATAATAATAATAATAATAATAATAATAATAATAATAATAATAATTGCAATGGAGGTGTCGATGATGATCACGGTGAAGTTGATGACTTTTATTATTATTACTGAACATTTTTATGCCCGGTCGACAATAGGCTATATATACAGGGTGGCCCAAAATAAACCGCACAGTTACAGTTTTCTTGATATAATGTATAACAATTCAATGTTTAATGCCATTTTTCTTACTTATTTATACATTTTCTCTGACGTCATTATTGACTTCATCATTGTTTATCATAGTTTATGGTAAAGAAGTTGTTGTTTATAAGAGATTGTGATCATGGGACGCTTAACTGAGAATGACCGTTGTCTAATTTGGAATCTACGAACTCAGAAACATTGGGGGTCGTTGCGTATGATGAAAGAATTTCCAAATAAGACATGGAAACGTCGTACTATCGATGACCTCATTAAAAAATTGATACCGAAGGTACCACAGCTAGGAAGCCGGGTAGCGGACGTCCGAAATCAGCTCGAACAGATGCAAATATCAAGTTGGTAAGCGCCCTTATCTGTAGCCAGGAAGACAAACCGCTAAGCCATAAGAGCCCACGGGAGATCGCACGTGAAACCGGCATTTCACGTTCAACGGTTAAACGTATTGTAAAGAAAGATCTCGGACTTAACCAGTACAGGCGCAAAGTTGGACAGCAGTTGAACAGCGATTGCAAGTTGAAACGGATTCAGCGCAGTCAGCAACTTCTGCAGCGTTTACCAACTGATCGTAGAGTTCGTAGCATCTGGTTTACTGATGAAAAAACATTTACTGTTGCTACACCTGTAAATACACAGAACGATCGCGTATACGCACAAGCAAGGAAGAAACGTGATGTTTCATCAACGAGACTTATCCGTGAGCGCCAGCACTTCAGCCGTAACGTCATGGTTTCGGTCGCCATATCAAAAATGGGAAAGTCACGCATTGTCGTCATTGAGCCAGGTGCGAAGGTGAACAGTCAATATTATTGTCAGCACGTTCTTGGTGATGGTCTTTTACCTGACATCCGTGCAATATGCCAACACCACACTTGGACCCTACAGCAGGACGGCGCTCCATCACACACCGCCAAGAACACTATGGAGTATCTGCGACGTGAGTGGACCAAGCTGTCACAGCGTTTCATTGACCGCGCAATTGATCAATGGCGTCGTCGGCTTCAATGCGTTGTCCAGCAGCAAGGAGGACACATTGAACATTTTATGTAACGAAATCCATCCATGTAATGTTACAGTAAAAATAATTGCTGTGTTTTTGTGAATTTTCACGGTTATATTTGAATTGGTCTGACTAAAGTACTATCAATTTATCATTGTGCGGTTTATTTTGGACCACCCTGTATATGTACTTCCTCGATCAAAAGGTTACTTGCCTATAAAAATTCTCTCGTTTGAACCATTTTTTGCGGAAACTCTCTAATATGTATCAATAATTTCAAATACAATATTATAGCTCTATTGGAAAGCCAGGAGAGTCCTTCGTTTAGTGCCGACCGTTCTACTGCCCACTTGCACGATTCCAGGGTTAGAGAAAGTAGTAGGCCCTCTGTAGTATTTAAAGACATCTTATGGCTGCCAGGGCTGTTGACGTCGACCTAACCTTACCTCTGTTGTGAACGGTAGGACGTCATTAAGGAAGAGACAAAGGATGACCAGGACTAAGCTGCATCATGAATAGACAATGAAAACGAAGACTTTACACGCAAATAGGATAGGCCTATGCGCATACATGTACAAGAACGTGTATTCATCATGAGGAAGCATATGAGATGAAACAAGGTCGAACAGATCGGATAATATTATATCGCTCGCACTCATTAATCGACGCCAAATGACTGCAACGACGTCAACGATCATTATGATGACGGTTACAATGCAATTGCGCCATCTACCGAATACATGCAGCAGTTTTTAATTTTTAATGACTGAGGACATTTATACGATAGTCCTACAAACAAAAAATTTAGTTAACAAAATATAACCAAGTTTTCAAGTATTTAGGATAAACAAAGACTCCTTTTTGAAAAGAAAGGAGCAAATGTGAGGACTAAATAGGAACCTAAAGGAAAGGATGCGCGGTTAAAGCACTGGTATATGTATGTATGTATGTATGTATGTATGAGCACTTGTTATAGCGCCCCTTCAAGATTTCTACTCAGAGGCGCTCCCGACTACAGCGCGGACACTGAATCGGAGTTTCACGCCGAAGCGCATGAGCAATTGCGAGAGAAAGACTTGCCCAGGGTCCCTACGCGGCGGCTTGAGGTGGATTCGAACCCGCAACCCTCCGGCTGCAAGGCACCGAACATACCCCTACACCAACGCGCCCCATGTGATATGCAGTGTATGTAAACGGATCAGAAACATGGACCATCAGAGAGGAGAATATCAGAAGGTTGGAGGCTTTCGAGATGTGGGTATGGGCCAGGCAATAGCGCAACTATGTCCCACAAAGTCATGTCGCCAAAATGCTTCAGCACATGGCCAAAAAGAGATGATGACTGTCTTGTGGATTATGACATCCTCTCCTGCTGCCTCCTGCGACGAAAGCAAGACAATTCCGCTCGATAGAAAAATTGCATCACCGATAGTGGATCGAGGTCATCCGAGGCTCTCGAAAACCAAGAGAGAAATCTGGAGAAGATCTTGATAACTGTTACAGAAGACAGTTGAGTGGAAAATGCTGTAAAGATGCTGCAGAAGATAGTACTGAGTGATAGATATGCGAACGCTGGTTCCATTACAAGTGCGAAGAAGTTACATTGTCAACGTACAAAATACTAATGCAAGAGAAATCCTTGCATTGGTACTGTACAGGCTGCGGCAAAGAAGTTGTAAACACATGGAAGAGACTGAACGAATGACACGAAGAGTTGGAGGACGAAGTCAGAAGTGTAAGACAGAAAGCATTAAACTGAATAATGTTGAGTCAATATGGATGTAGATAAGCCTAGAGGCTTTCGAGATGTGGGTATGGGCCAGGCAATGACGCAACTATGTCCCACAAAGTCATGTGGCCAAAATGCTTCAGCTGCTCTACACAAAGAGCAGTAGTCGAACAAACTCTAGGAAGAATACTAGAGCGCTATGAAGCGTAACTGCATGAACCAGGATCTCCTCTGGCCATGCAGGTGTTGTAGAATCCAAAAGAGCCCAGGTTCCGGCCCTGCTGGAATCGCCCGCCGCTCCTACGCACTCAGCCATCAACCTGGTTACTCTTTTAAACCCCGTTGCTTCCCCTAAGGTGTACAAGCTGCATGGAAGTGAACGACTATTCGGATAAGTGAGAATTGATGGGAAAGATACAGCCCTTAGAGGATCTTGTGGGTCTTATCCCATGGAATTGGATCCGCGGATCAATACTGGATTGTCAACAGGTCGGACTTCACAAGTCCTTCGAAGCAGAAGTCGTTGTGAGGTTGACGGTCGAACCTGGACCTGGTGTGATGAAGTCGGCGACGACGACACCGACAAGAGACATCTCTATTAACGTTGAGCTGGTACAAGAAGCGCTTCATAAATGTTTGAATACAATACAATACAAAGTTTGAAAGTGCTAACTGGCTTCGTGCAATCCTTGTCAAAAGTTGCTTCCCTGAGCACTATCAGTTTAAAGTGCAGTCGATAATAACGACAATATTATTGACCAGTCTAAGCACGCATTCATATTGATGTTCTTGGTTAGCATGTTAAGACACAGGTATTCGTAACGATTTTTTAAACTAGGATGCAGTGCAGTTTGAGTCATTACCCTATGACTACCGTAACCTGTAAAATGATTAGTGGGCCTATTTTGTATTTTACAGTGTACACGTGGATAGTTAATTATTAATTATTATGTCAATAAATGTGCAAACTTCCAAATCGATCAATAAACAACCACGTGTGACTCCAATCGACTATGAACTACCGTATGCTACAACAATCGATCTTTTCGATCATGTAGTAGGCCTATGCTTAGATATAACCTACATAACAATGACAGCAGACCTGTCATTATCATTAATAATGTTACTATTATTGATATTATTGTCGTACTATATGTGTTCGAAAGGCCCTATTCCTAAAAAAACCTAATTCGTTAATGCTGCATTTTATGGGCCAGGTTGGGCCTGGGCCCTTGCATGATTGAAATGACAGGGTCCCCAAAATGGTCTCCGACCGACTCTGATCTAAACTAGTCTAGGTTCTTCTATTACGCTAAAAAAATTGGTCACTGTGACCCAAGCGATAAAGCGTCGTAGTCATTTGAATTTAGATAATGCGTGACATATCACCTGAATGTCGTCTGTAATGCATTCAGTTCGCGACAGCGACACTTCAATCAGCATTACAAGCCTTCAATGGAACTCTCGATGATGACGACCTCCACAGACATGTCTTGTCTTCCGAAACACATAACCGGGTTTATGACTTATTAATCTTAAACTTTATACATCGTGATTTACCGGAAAGTGCAAAACATGGTCTTCTTGAATTCCTTGTAGTCGAAGTCCCTAATCACCTTTAAAAGACTTATGGGTGTAGAGATAATAGTCTAAATGACCACTTCAAACGTCACGGTGAGTGACGTCACGTCACGTCACGTGTTCTGCAAAGAATAACTGCCAAAGGCTGTAAACATGTTTTTAAAATTCCTCCATCCAAAAAATCACAACTGACACCAATATCGTCCCTCTAAGAGAAACCAAAACCATTGATCCTAGGCAATTTCCAAAAATTATAACGTCAAAGTTTGACCGTTTTGTAAGGAAAACATAGTAGCCTAATTACAGGGTCTGGTTGAGAATTAACCTAGTTTTATGGATACAATGAAGAGGTAACAGTTCTGGTAGGTAGTGCAGCTAAAAGTACCTTGGTAGTAATGAAGTTTATTTTTGTCTGAAATAACATTTTTGCGAATTTAAACAGTAAGGTCTTTTGAGTATGAGTTATCGAAATAAATTAATCATAATTAATTAGGTAGCCTAGCCTACTGGCTAACACTATATTTGGCGTTTGTTAGGCTGAAGAAAACTATTCAATGTAGGCCTAACTTTTAAATGTTCGAGTCATATTTATTCTGCAGCCTGATATGATCTGTAATACAATAGAATGTCCCTGTTAGATTTTACCAAAACTGAGACCAGCTTAAATATTGCTCATCGCGAGAGTACAGCCAAAACTTTTACAAACTTAAGCACCGAACAAGTTCGATGACTTTCAAACTTTTATTATCATTCCATTGGAATCCAGTTGGTAGGATAGTAGGCTTCTCGCTTCAGCTGCAAGGAAAATGAAGAATTTCGTCTAGGATAGTCCGCATAGTAAATAGTTGTACCTCCTGCAAGCCATGCAGACCACCATCCAAAAGTTCCTGTCGAAATGATGACATGATCACACATTGACAATATTGCCATATCTTGAACACTTGTATGACCGAAAGAAAATGTTATATTCGCCAACTCCCTGTCATCAAAATAAATATATTTTGTCGTCCAATATTTATCCATCGAAGCCACTATAAACTGTATGCGGCCATACCTTTGAACGAAGTATTTCATTGCCTTTTGAAAATACGCCTCAGTGCCAACATTGAAACCTTTCGGTATTAAATTGAGAAAATCTCCACGTCTGATGTGTATGCCAACTCGCAAAAAATCTCCTGTCCATCCAGGTGGAGTATTTCCCTTAAGAAACTGTGTGGCCACCTGTCTAGTATCATGCCTAAAATTAAAGTGATATCGGACGCGGTCTCTAATGAATCGAATATATCTCCAGCTTTGGAAATAGCCGTTAATAACTATCGACTTGTTCGAAGTTTCAGAATTATTTAGCACGAACTTCTCCAGGCGAGCGTCAAACGCATAAGTGGACTCCGTGAAACTTAATTTTGGGCAGACGTCTTTCAGCATTCTTACGTTTAGGTCAAATGCAGCTACCAGTGTTCTGACGTTGTGGTTGTCAAAAAGAACAAGTTCCCTTCCAGTCAGGTCTGCTACGTGAAGGGCTGCAGCGAAATAAAACATTTGATTTCCAAGTCCAGTGCTCAATAAGTTCCCGACACTAACATAACGAGAACAATTATGCATGCTAGTCAAATATTTTGTTTCGTTCATCTGACTACTTTCTATCTGACTATCGTTTATCTTTCTGTTATTTACCTGACTATTGTTTACCTGACTATTGTTTATCTGACTATTGTTTATCTTCCAATTGTCACTGAATTGGTTACCAAATTTATTAAATGCAAATGCCACAAAACTGTGCGGGTGCATTGAAGTGCAACACGAAGAGAAAACTATCAAGGCGGCGCAACTGCCAGTAATCATAACCAGAGCAAGCCACCATTTCTTCCTGCAATATCCAACAGTTTCAAGGATGTGTTGATCGGTCTTCATCTCAGCGAAAAATAGTAACTAATACGTTTCTTCCTTCGTAGAGATGAGCGAAATCACGTATTCACAACGAAACGCGGAATACTGGTTATGATTAGCTCTATATTGGCAACAACGTCGTTTATGCAATTGATTGGAATACATAGGCCTAGAGCCCTAGACTAAATAGCCTACGCCAGCACCTGGCGACTGATTTACCGCGCCTCATATTGGCATTTCTGTGTGACGTTGCGTACTTTGTTTTAATAATAATAATAATAATAATAATAATAATAATAATAATAATAATAATAATAATAATAATAATAATAATAATAATAATAATAATAATAATAATAATAATAATAATAATAATAATGAGCGTGGTAGTTTCTGTTTAGGGGCACGATTAGTTATATTGCTTATTGATTAGAATTAGAAGTTGCCAGTGAAATTGGCTAATCAATTAGAATTACAATTAGCAAATTCTTGTAGCTTATCGATTAGAATTCGAATTAGCAGCAGCTAATCAACTACCAATTAGATGATTCATACATTATGTTTGCTTCATTAATTTGTCACATTTTAATCAAAGCACAGCAAGTTTCAGCAGCAAGTTACTGTAGTCTCTCTAGCCCGCATGGCTTTCCTTGTTGGCATACCGTAGCATATCGTGGATTTGCAACTTTTTATGAGGTAAATACGATAAGAGAACTGCAAGTCGTGTAGGACCTAGGCCTACACGACGTACACGTACATGTACTTAACATTTTCCTTTTTGTGCCAGGTCGACATTATAGTCAATGCATTGCCTCGATCAAAAGATCACTTGCCTATAAAAATTGTCTCGTTTAAACCATTTTTGCGGAAACTCTATAATTAATTATGTATCAACAATTTCAAATCCAATTATATCTCTGTTTTCGAAAAAAAATGGATAATATTATATCGCTCGCACTCATTAATCGACGCCAAATTGCTGGCGCGAGGAACTGATGATGACGACGACAACGACAACGACGTCGACGATCATTATGATTCAATTCAATTCAATTCATTTATTGATCCCGGAAAAAACAAGACAAAATACACTTAACAAATCAGTAAAGAAAAAGCATTTTCTGCAAACAAAAGTATAGGTAAATACAGAACTTATATAGCAAATTATCTGGGAACAAAAGGCACACCTGAAGGGACGAGTCCCGCTAAGTAGGGGCCTAAACATATTAATGTAAGGCTGGATAGATAATTAAGCATGTACTAGTGTAAGGACTGTGAGCAGAGGATCACGGGATCATGTGGCAATATTTAGTATGTATGTACGAGTAAGTCGTTTGAAGTGAGATAGATTAGTAACACCTTGAATATCCCTAGGTAAGTTGTTCCAAGTCAGAGGACCCTGGTACTGCATTGTGAATTTACGGGTGTTGGTTCTAGCATGTGTAGACATATAAGTTCGATTACTTCTAGTAGCTATAGCTTTCGTGACAGGAGTAAAAAAGATAGAAAAGCAGGAGGTAAGAGATTGTTGTCATACTGGTACATAAATTCACAAGTTTGCACATATCTTATGATGACGGTTACAATGCAATTGCGCCATCTGCCGAATACATGCAGCAGTTTATACTTTTTAATGATTGAGAAAATTTATAGGATACAAGCAAAAAATTTAGTTAACAAATATAACCAAGTTATCAAGTATTTAGGATGAACAAAGACTCCTTTATGAAAAGAAGGAGCAAATGAGAGGACTAAATAGGAAATTAAAGGAAAGGATGTATGTATGTATGAGCACTTGTTATAGCACCCCTTCAAGATTTCTACTCAGAGGCGCTCCCGACTACAGCGCGGACACTGAATCGGAGTTTCACGCCGAAGCGCATGAGCAATTGCGAGTTAAAGGACTTGCCCAGGGTCCCTACGCGGCGGCTTGAGGTGGATTCGAACCCGCAACCCTCCGGCTGCAAGGCACAGAACATACCCCTTCACCACCGCGCCCCATGTGATATGCAGTGTATGTAAACGGATCAGAAACATGGACCATCAGAGAGGAGAATATCAGAAGGTTGGAGGCTTTCGAGATGTGGGTATGGGCCAGGCAATAGCGCAACTATGTCCCACAAAGTCATGTCGCCAAAATGCTTCAGCACAGGGCCAAAAAGAGATGATGACTGTCTTGTGGATTATGACATCCTCTCCTGCTGCCTCCTGCGACGAAAGCAAGACAATTCCGCTCGACAGAAAAATTGCATCACCGATAGTGGATCGAGGCTCTCGAAAACCAAGAGAGAAATCTGGAGAAGATCTTAATAACAGAAGACAGTTGGGTTGAAAATGCTGTAAAGATGCTGCAGAAGATAGTACTGAGTAATAGATATGCGAACGCTGGCTCCATTGCAAGTGCGAAGAAGTTGCATTGTCAACGTACAAAATACTAATGAAATGGAAATCCTGGGATTGCTACTGTACAGGCTGCAGCAAAGGAGTTGTAAGCACATCGAAAAGACTGAATGAAAGACAGGAGAAGTTGGAGGACGAAGTCAGAAGTGTAAGACAGAAAGCATTAACCTAAATAATGTTGAGTCAATATGAATGTAGATAGGCCTACAGTATCTCCCGCTGCTCTACACAAAGAGCAGTACTCGAACAAACTTCTAGGAAGAATACTAGAGCGCTAAGAAGCGTTACTGAACCAGGATCTCCTCTGGCCATGCAGGTGTTGTAGAGTCCAAAAGAGCCCATGTTCCAGCCCTGTTGGAATCGCCCACCGCTCCTACCCACTCAGCCATCAGCCCGGTTACTCCTGGAAACCAAGTTGCTTCCTCTAAGGTGTACAAGTTGCATGGAAGTGAACGACTATTCGGATAAGCGAGAATTCAATCAATCAATCAATCAATTCTTTTTTATTGAAGCCAAAGAGTACCGAAACAGAGGTAACATGAATATTAGCCATTGATAACATTACAACACAATTATAGTAGCATGAATATTTTTCATTAATAGCAACAAAAGGGGATCCTGAAGGGACAATTGTCCAGCTAGATAGGGTCACCTAATTACTAATATCGTGGTACAATAGTTCAGTTGTTTATATTCAGAAAATCTAGTACGAAAAACATAAACCTTAACTACATTCAAACTAAGCGTAAAAAACCTTAACTAGAATTAAACCAATCCAGGCATGTACAGTATTACTTCAGAAAGTGGTTAACATTACCCAATAGTTATCAAGTGAACATAAACATAGCACGCGCTAATACAAATTAAATAAAAGGAAAGAAAAGGCGAGAAAAAGCAAAAATGGAACAAACTGAAAGGAGATCACAAAATAGAAACAAAATAAAAAAAGACACGTAGTTTTTGTAGGACACTAACAAATTAAAGAGATATGACGGGAAAGATACAACCCTTAGAGGATCTTCCCATGGAATTAGATCCGTGGATCAATACTGGATTTTCAAGAGGTCGGACTTCCCAACGGCGCCGAAGCAGAAGTCGTTGTGAGCAGTGTTATTTCTATTAACTGTAACTGTAACTGAAATAGCAAAATAACTGAAAATGTCTTGCAGTTAACTGTAACTGTAACTGAAACTGAAAAATACTGAATAACTGAAACTGTAATAGTAACTGAAAAACGAGAACTGTATAACTGAAAAATAACAAAAGTTAACTGAAAAATAAAACACTTACTTTTTGAATGGTAATCCTACTCTAGTCTACGGTCAGTTTTCTATACTCATTTCACTTTTGGTTTCTTTTAAGTTTTCTATGCTAGTTTCACTTCTGGTTCCTTTTCAGTTTTCTATGTTCATTTCACTTCCGGTTCCTTTTCCTTTCGTTGTGTTGTCGTTAAACTGTAAATTCGTAAAACAATCCACGACTACGAGAATAATGTTTAAACCAAGTAGTGGTCGAAAAGTAGGAAGTGGCGTGTGGGAACATTTTGTTTGCGAAGCCGCAGATGACAAAAGTCGATGTTGTGTTAACACCGTTGCTAGCAAGGACGTTAAAACCACGAGTGTGGCACACTAATTGTCTGAACAGAGCAAGTGTTAATCTGGAACTTCGTGTTTTCCTTAAAGTAAACCGACAATACGTTAAATCGCATTGATTTGCTGCATAAATATTTCTGGTAACTGTTCAGAATACTTGTGGTCAGTGTGTCATTGTGAAAAAATAACTTATGCTATAACTGAAAAATAAAGAGAAATAACTTAAACTGTAACTGAAAAATGAAAAATATAACTGAAACTGAAAAATCTGATTTCAGTTAACTTTAACTATAACTTTAACTGAAAAATCATAAATTAGATAACTATAACTGTAACTGTAACTGAAAAACCATAACTGAAATAACACTATTAACGTTGAGCTGGTACAAGAGGCGCTTCATAAATGTTTGAATACAATACAATACAAAGTTTGAAAGTGCTAACTGGCTTTGTGCAATCAGTGGCGGCGCGTGGGTGGTGCAAGGGGGTGCGGTGAACGGCGGTCGCACCGGGCGGCACTTCGAGGGGGCGGAAAAAATATTTTTTCGGCGAGTCAGTTATAATTGATTCGTTTGCCGTGAATGTTAGCATTTGCCGATATTTGCCGTGATTTTTCACATAATTATAGGCTACTGCAAATTTCTGATGTTAAACGTAGCAAATTTGACCTAAAACGGCCGCCCTGATTAGGAATAATACATTGGCCAAGAACGAAGGCATTTCTAGTCATAAGTAAATTAAACTGTTGCATATAGAACACGTCCGCCAGCGGTTAAATCACAGAGGTTAAATTCGGCTGGATCCCGCCGGATCTGAGACCCGACACCTCTGATTTCAGATCCACCACCGGCATTGTGAGACCTGCCACCCAAATTATGAGATCTGCCACCTAAAAAACGAGACCCCTCACATCAACAGGGAGATCCACTACCCAAAATCAGATTAACATTCTTCAGCCTCACAGTGCGTTTCAATATTCACTAGCATAATAGAAGACAACTTGGCCTACGTGTTTACTTAGTCGCTCGCTCTGTCTCTCTCTGTCTCTCTGTCTCTCTCTCTATCTCTCTCTGTCTCTCTCTCTGTCTCTGTTTGTCTGTAACATTAGGACAATAAAAAGTATCATTTGCGCTCAAAAGTTTAATAGTGATTCAACATCATCATCACTAGTTCTTGAGGCCTGCAATTTCGCGACGATGGGTACGTATAAATGATCGCCATTCTCCGTATACAAGCAGCAGTAAATATATATGGACATCAGGACACTCATTATCTACATGTGTGAACACTGAACAGTCATTATCACAAAGAGTATCTTCAGACAGCTTCCATTAAATTTAAGTTTGTACAAGTTGAAGATGTATTCTATATCGTATTTATATCAAGTGATTGCATGCACATGGTGATTACTTGTATGGCTTTTGAGAAACAAAGTCAGAGATGATACGCCTTGTGTATAATGTTACCGGTCTATCGAGGTCAAATTTGTCGACCCGAATCAGAGCCGCTCTCTCCATCTTACACACACACACACACACACACACACACACACACACACACACACACACACACACACACACACACACACACACACACACACACACACACACACACACACACACACACACACACACACACACACACACACACACACACACACACACACACACGTGAATATTTCGGTCAGTGGCTTCTATACCACTAAGCAACCAGGCTCAATCCCTCTCCTTCCCCTCCCGGGCCGGTCATCCTCTCTCTCCCAGATCGCAGATTGCCGTACGTGAGTTTAGCTCATTTCTGATGTCTGTAATTCATAGGTTTCGTCGACTAAAATATACATATTAAATTAGTGGCGAATGAACACATTGTGGTATTGTACAAACACAACTTACACACGTAACAGGTGACACATGCAGTCACACAACATTATGTCAACATTCATTACCTACTCACCAAGCATAATGAAGCATTCTGAACAAATTAACTATCACTCTATCATTGATTCAGTGTTAGTTGGAATCAGTTTCAGATTACTTTAGTAAGAGTTTTTGAAGTGGTGTTGACAGCTCGTATACCCCCGTTTTTCAATGGGTTCCAGTTGCGTCCGCCCTGAATAGGGATAAAAGTTCCTGTTACGCATGCCTGAGAGTTCATGTATGCCTACTCCGCCCGAGACGCCTACTGAGTTGCTGAGATTCATCACTTCATTTGGCGACCGGGATGTTTTCCAGAACCTAGCTACAGTTTTGCAGATACTGCTTACTATTGGCGTATCGGTTGCTAGCAGCGAACGTTCATTTTCAAAACTTAAGCTAATTCACACCTATCTATAGACGCAGCACCATGTCTCAAGAGAGGCTTACCAATTTTTGGCAATACTGTCGATTGAGAGAGAAACTGCTGCGCAGATTGACTTTAGCCAAGTTATCGACGACTTTGCGTCTGCAAATGCGAGACGAGTAGCCTACAGTTTTAATTTCTGACAGCAATCTGCTAGACCTGTAGCTGCACGAGTGTGATGTCACATTGCTTTATATATATATATATATATATATATATATATATATCTGCGTTTATTGATTATTCGGGATGTCACACCGCATCCAGGTACAAGTTAAATTAGAAGTTAGATAGGCCTAATAAGTTCGTTGCTATCGTTGCTTGAACGTTGCACTTTTCAGGCAGGCAGCATGGAAGCAGTCTTTATTAAATAAGTATGATTTATTACTTGTTCTTCGCGTAATCCACTTAAAAATAATAAAACATATTAATGATTTAAATTTATTTCAACTTTAAAGTTTCAAGAAAAATACGTAAGTTGCTAATGCCAAATTGATAAAAGTACTGTAAGTGCACAGTACACAGTGGCACTTGTAGCGGATCTGCATCATCTGCTCCTGTTCTCTATACTAGGGTACTAATGGCTACGGCTTCTGTTAGTACTAGCTACTATCATGCACAACACAGACAAAATTCCAATATTAGACTACTAGACAGACCTACCGCCTAACCGGGGGGGGGGGTGGGGGGCGGCACACAGCTGCTTCGCACCACCTTTGAAAAATCCACGCGCCGCCACTGTGTGCAATCCTTGTCGAACGTTGTGTTCCTGAGCACTATCAGTTTAAAGTGCAGTCGATAATAGCGACAATATTATTGACCTGTCTAAGCACGCTTTGATATTGATGTTCTTGGTTAGCATGTTAAGACACAGGTATTCGTAACGATTTTTTAAACTAGGATGCAGTAACTTGTAAAATGATTAATGGGCCTATTTGTATTTTACATGTGGCTAGTTAATTATTAATTATTATGTCAATATAAGCCTGCGACTATTCTAAATGTGCAGACTTCCAAATCGATCAATAAACAACCACGTGTGACTCCAATCGACTATGAACTACCGTATGCTACAACAATCGATCTTTTCGATCATGTAGTAGGCCTATGCTTATATAATAATAATAATAATATAATAATAATAATAATAATAATAATAATAATAATAATAATAATAATAATAATAATAATAATAATAATAATAATAATAATAATAATAATAATAATAATAATAATAATAATACGATAAAGCAAAGAAGATTCAGATCTTCGTCGACTTTGAAAATGTCGCCGTTGAAGATTTGACATTGCTGGGAGCACCGCTGCTGCCAGGCAGGGCTGTCGACAAATCTATCCAGAAAAAGATCAAGGATTTAGAGAAAGTCACAACAAGGCTTGAGATGCTACGCCCACACGACTCATTCACCCTGCTGAGGAGCAGCTTAACCCTCAATGGGTCCTTGGGGTGCAATTGCACCCCATGGCCGATTCTATGGCTACTCACGTGTTATTATTAAAATTTCAGCAGTTATCTTCTAGGACATTGTAAGTGAACCATTTTTTCATATACTCATGCATAAAACGATAAAAAAAAAAGTTGACGTCAATTTTTGCCAGCACAGATTCATCGGGGGTGCAAATGCACCCCAAAATTATAACGTTGATATTATGAACAAATTCAGGTAATTGGTGCTAATTAGGCCTACTGCAATAATTTGTTATGTTATTATCAATTATGTTAGAACATTCCTGATATTAGTTGGACCTTTTTAGAAGTCAGACATTTTGTTTTGCTTACATTTTCAGTATTAGAAAATAAATAACACGATGGCTAGGTATACCACAGCTCAAGCTCTTCGACTGATTATGGAAGAGGATTCAGAACCTGATGAAGACAGTGTAGCTGAAGGTGATGCCGATGATAGTGAAGATGGAGATTATTTGCCTGAAGTTGGTACTGCCTCTGATAACGAAGATCATGTGTCCGAGGAATCCGACGAATCAGAAGATGTCAGTGCGTCTGACGAAGAGCGCGTAAAGGAACCATCTACTACACGGAATACAAGAGGAAGAGCTCGTGTAAGTACTGCAAGAGGAATTACAAGAGGTACACGTGGGGCACGCCGTGGTTTTTCTCATGGACGAGGCGCGCACTATACTCCAGATCCGACACAACCCACCGCTGCGGAGCAGCTCATTGGTTGCACAAACACGATTGTGGATCGAACAGGCAGACATTGGACTACTGAGCCACCTGTAATTCACCGTCGGCAAGTTCAGGACATTATCCGGCAACAACCCGGCGTAACATCCGAGGGACGCAAAGATTCAATCAAAGAGGTATTTCAGCTTTACTTGTGCGAAGAGATCCTGTCTGTGGTCATCAGGGAAACGAACCGAGAAGCAGAACGTTGTTATCGAGAATGGAACTCTATTCATCAAGATAACCAAAAACGCTGGAAGACCTTCGACTGGACAGAATGCGAAGCATTTATCGGCCTATTGTTATTAGCAGGCGTCTATCGAGGCAATCAAGAGTCACTCGAAGAATTATGGTCCAGAAAATATGGCAGACCAATCTTTCTCGCCACCATGAGTCTAAAGCGCTTCAAGCAGATCTTGCACTATTGCAGATTCGACAACAAAAACACTCGGGAAGAACGGCGTGCTACCGACAAGCTGGCTGCCATTCGAGACCTGTGGACAATGTTTGTTGCCAGATTACGAAAATACTATATCCCTGGCACAGACATAACAGTCGACGAACAACTTGTCCCCTTCAGAGGGCGATGTCCATTTAGGCAGTACATACCCAGTAAACCTGCCAAGTATGGGATAAAGGTGTGGTGGTGCTGTGACAGTGCCACGTCTTATCCACTGAACGCAGAGGTCTATCTTGGGCGGCAGCCGAATGAAGTTCGAGATCACGATCAGGGAGCTCGTGTTGTGAAAGCAATGGTATCACCTTGGTACAAAAGTGGTCGGAATGTAGTGGGAGATAACCTATTTACAGGCGTTGCGCTGGCAGAAGAATTGCTTACTCAGGGTATGACCTATGTAGGAACGATGCGCAAGAACAAACGAGACATTCCTCCAAGCATGATAGCAAAAAACAGAGACGAATTTTCTTCGATCTTTGCATTTGATGGCAACAAAACGTTGGTATCATATGTCCCAAAAAAGGGAAAGTCGGTCATTCTTTTGTCGACAATGCATCACGACAAGGTTGTCGATGGTCTGAAACAAAAACCAGAGATCATCCTTCATTACAATGCAACTAAGAGCGGAGTAGATAACATGGATCATTTGGCTTGCATCTACTCATGTAAACGAAAGATCAACAGGTGGCCAATGGTCCTATTCTTTGACATGCTTGACACAGCTGCCATTGCCAGTTTCGTGATCTGGATGTGCAATAACCCTGACTGGAATAAGTCGTCCAAAGCGATACGTCGTCGCCAATTCATCATCAGTCTCGGGGAGTCTCTTGCCGAGCCACTTATAAGAAGACGTTTGGACAAGCCAGCCCTGCTCAGAGGACCGATCATGGACGCAATCCAACTTATAGAACTGGACTCTGGAGAATTTGAAGCAGGAACTGAGATACCAGCTAAAGTGAAGAGGACACAGGGACGTTGTCATCTGTGCCCGCGCGAGTGTGACAGGAAGACGCGCAAATTCTGCGATAAGTGCTCTAGGCCTGCTTGTCCGGCACACTCTGTCAATAATTTACTGTGTGACAAATGTACGATTTAGATAATTATGTCATTTGTTAACTGGTGTAATATGTTGGCCGTATGGCATATCTTACCATCGACTAGTCCAGCGCAGAGAGCGCCTCTGAGTCGGTTTATTTCCTGAAGGGCAGGGGTGGACTGGGC
This sequence comes from Aporrectodea caliginosa, assembly GCA_020284085.1. NCBI lineage: Eukaryota > Metazoa > Annelida > Clitellata > Crassiclitellata > Lumbricidae > Aporrectodea > Aporrectodea caliginosa. Next base: position 1,870,204 of record JACEVL010000070.1, read on the forward strand.
CGCCGGGACACCGGGAAGATTCCCGGTGGGCCGCCAGGACCGGTGATATAATAATTTAATCAATTTAGTACAGATGATACAGGTTTTTTTACAAAAAATTGCGGCATCGGTTAACCGGTTTTTAGTTTCGGTTAACCGGTTTGTAAATTAACTGAAAAAGAGCAATGCATACTTACTTACCTACAGTGCTCCGTACAGCCAGCGGCCGCCATGTTAGATAAGAATTTACATCTTCCATTCTACTTCCGGCGTCTTCCACTGAGTTTGTTTTGATAAAATTTCTTTTAAATTTGTTAGTTAGTAATAAGTAATATTAATTAAATAAGATATGTTACGGTTATGAGTGATATAAATCCGAAACGTAAATGTAAAGGTGGTGCGGAGAAAGTAAGAGATAAGAAACTAAAGATTCTTGGTAAAGATGGAGCTAAATGCCGAAATCTAGTCGATTTATTTAAAGCCACTCCAATTCAAACTGAAGACACCAGCTCTCAACAAACACCTTCTGCAAGTAAACAACCCGACAAATTTTGCAAAAAATGTCCTGTTTGCTGCTTTTCTGTACTACATAAATACAGTTTCTATGGGCAAGCATACAAGCATCTCTTTAGTGCATATAAACTTTTATTGACTCTGTCGTCTACCCAAGTAGCTTGTGAGAGATCTTTCTCTAAATTGAAATACATTAAGAATCGCTTGCGAAGCTCATTGTCATCTACACACCTTGAAGCTTTTATGCTTATGTCAACAGAAACCGATGTTTTAAGTGAACTGAATAATGACACAATTATAGATCATGTAGCCGAAATGGCACCCGGCTTAAAGAAGTTGCTAATACTATAAACAGCAATAATACCATCACAGTGAGTCCGAATAAATTGATTTATAACTTGAGTTGACGCATTCTTAATATTTTATATATAATTATAAATTATATATGCGATTTATCGTTTTTTGTTATTGCATAATGTAATTTGTAAAGTGACCCATGACTTTGGAGGTCACTGGCCCTCGGGTATGCATGAAAAAATGCACAAAGAAAATAAAAGTCATGAAGTTAGGGCCGCTTTTTGTTTTTTTCCCGGGCCGCTTGAACTCCCCAGTCCACCCTCTGAAGGGCGCTATATAAATGTGTTGAATAAATAAATAAATAAATAAAACATTGAACAGTATGTTTATATAAAATACATGGTATTCGATTACCGGTAGACAGAGCGTATCGTTGATTTATATTCTCAAACACTTAGGGGGTGCATTTGAACCCCAAGGACCTGGAACGTAACTTTCTGACAAGGACCCATTGAGGGTTAAGCATACCGAAGCTGCTATACACATTAAGAACATCAGCCTGCTTCTTAAACGAAGGACTTCTATGTGACTTCGACGAAGCCTTGAGAACAGGCCTGTGTAGCCTTCTCAATATCAACATGAGCGATGATCAATGGATCCAGGCATCTTTACCTGTTAGAAACGGTGGTCTGGGTATTCGTAGTGCCGTTATGCTGGCAACTTCCGCCTTTTTGGCATCAGCCGCTGGCACACGAAACCTTCAAGACCGACTGTTACTCGATGTCCCTGTAACAACCACAGATCCGTTGGTAGAGGAGGCCTTTAGTTCTTGGTCATCGAAGTCGAACGCACCTCCTCCCATCGAGCAGAAGGCTCATATACAACGGGAATGGGATAGCAAACTCATCTCACATGCACTTCAAGACCTGTCAGACAGAGCGAGTGATTCTGCTGTTAAAGCCAGATTGTTAGCCGTGCAATCGCCACACTCGGGAGACTGGCTTCATGCACTTCCCATTACGACAGCAGGATTACGGATGTCAGGAGAGGTCCTAAGAATCGCATCCGGCATCCGACTTGGCACCGCGTTGTGTGAAAAACACACTTGCAAATGTGGTGTCATAGTAGAATCCAACGGCCATCATGGATTCTCTTGCATCAAAGGAGCAGGAAGACAGCATCGACATGGCATGCTCAACGACGTTATTTGGCGAGCTTTCATCAGAGCCAAAATACCGGCAATCAAAGAGCCCAATGGCCTCTCCAGATCAGACGGCAAAAGGCCTGACGGAGTCACCATCATACCTTGGTACAGAGGTCGTTGCTTGGCATGGGATGTCACGGTGCCAGATACTTTCGCTGCATCCTACGAACATATAACATCGCAAAACTCAGGTGCGGCAGCTGAAAAGCAGCTCGTAACAAGGAAAACAAATATGCCGCTATCTCACAATCACATCATTTCGTCCCTGTGGCAGTCGAAACTGCAGGAAGCTGGCACACAGAATCACTGCAGTTTGTTCAAGAACTAGGACGCAAGATCTCAGCAGCGAAAGGCGACCAGCGTGAGACCAGTCATCTTCTACAACGCTTATCAGTCGCCCTACAAATCAATGGAGTTCTAAATGATGGCGACCTCCACAGACATGTCTTGTTCCGGATAAAACATAACCGGTTGTATGACCTAATAATCTTTGTATTAAGAAACTTTATACATCGTGATTTACCGGAAAGTGCCAAACATGGTCTTCCTGAATTCCTTGTAGTCGAAGACCCTAGTCTGGACAGTGGACACCAATATCACCTTTAAAAGACTTATGGGTGTAGAGATATAGTCTAAATGACCACTTCAAACGTCACGGTGAGTGACGTCACGTCGCGTGTTCTGCAAAGAATAACTGCCAAAGGCTGTTAAGCATGTTTTTTTAATTCCTCAATCAAAAAAATCATACTGACAGCAATATCGTCCGTCTAAGAGAAACCAAAACCATTGATCCAATGCAATTTCAGAAAATTATAACGTCCAAGTTTTACGTAGGCCTAATATCATTCGGCGTCATGCAGGTGTAGTTGAAATCAAACAAAAACCGTTTTCTATGGAAAACATATTACAGTGTAGGGTTGAGAATTAACTTAGTTTTATGGATACAATGAAGAGGTAACCGTTCTGGTATAGGCCTACTATAGGTAGTGCAGCTTAAATTACCTTGATCCTACTGTTGGTAGTAACTTAGTAAGTGAAGCAATGATATCGTCATGAAATTTATCTTTGTCTGAAATAAAAATTTTGCGAATTTAAACAGCAAGGTCTGTTGAGTGTGAGTTATCAAAATAAATTAATCATAATTAATTAAGTAGCCTACTGGCCAACACTATCTTTGGCGTTTGTTAGGCTGAGTAAAACTATTCAATGTAACTTTGAAATGTTCGAGTCATATTTACTCTACAGCCTGATACGATTTGTAAATACTGTAACACAATAGAATGTCCCTGTTAGATTTTACCAAAACTGAGACCAGCTTAAATATTGCTCACCGAGAGAAGAGCGGAAATTTAAAAAAAACTTAAGGGCCGGACAAGTTCGAAGATTTTCAAAATTTGAATATCATTCCATTGGAATCCAGTTTGTCGGATAGTAGTCTTCCCGTTTCAGCTTCATGGCAAATTCAGAATTTCGTCTAGGATAGTCCGCATAGTAAATAGTTGTACCTCCAGCAAGCCATCCAGACCACCATCCAAAAGTTCCTGTCGATACGATGATATGATCACACATTGACAATATTGCCATATCTTGAACATTCGTGTGACCGAAAGAAAATGTTACATTTGCCAACGCACTGTCATTAAAATAAATAAATTTTGTCGTCCAATTTTCATCCGTCGAAGCCGCTATAAACTGTGTGCGGCCATACTTTTGAACGAAGTATTTCATAGCCTTTTGGAAATACGCTTCAGTCCCAACATTGGCACCTTTCGTTATTAAATTGAGAAAATCTCCGCGTCTGATGTGTATGCCAATTCGCAAAAAATCTCCTGTCCATCCATTTGGAGTATTTCCATTAAGAAACTTTGTGGCGAACTGTCTGGTCTCATGTCTAAAATTAAAGTGATGTCGGATGCGGTCTTTAATCGGTCGTATATATCTCCAGCTTTGGAAATAGCCGTTAATAACTATTGACTTGTTCGAAGTTTCAGAATGATTTAGCACGAACTTCTCCAGGCGAGCGTCAAACCCATAAGTGGACTCCGTGAAACTGTATTTTTGGCAGACGTCTGTCAGCATTCTTACGTTTAGGTCAAAAGCAGCTACCAGAGTACTGACGCTGTGGTTGTGAAAAAGGACAACTTCTCTCCCAGTCAGGTCTGCTACGTGAAGGGCTGCAGCGAAATAAAACATTTGATTTCCAAGTCCATCACTTATGAACTTGCCAAGACTAACATAACGAGCACAATTATGCATGTTAGTCAAATATTTTGTTTCGTTCATCTGACTGCTTTTTATCTGACTATTATTAACCTGACTATTGTTTATCTGACTATTGTTTATCTTTCCATTGTCACTGAATTGGTTACCAAATTTATTCAATGCAAATGCCACAAAACTGTGCGGGTGCATTGAAGTGCAACACGAATAGAAAACTATCAAGGCGGCGCAACTGCCAGTAATCATAACCAGAGCAAGCCACCATTTCTTCCTGAAGTATCCAACAGGTTCAAGGATGTGTTGATCGGTCTTCATCTCAGCGAAAAATAGTAACTAATACGTTTCTTCATTCGTAGAGATGAACGAAGTCACGTATTCACTCGCACAACGAAACGCCGAAGACTGGTTATGGTCAGCTCTATATTGTCAACAACGTCGTTTATGCAATTGATTGGAATACATAGGCCTAGACCAAATAGCCTACGCCTGCAGCACCTGGCGACTGATTTACCGCGCTTCATATTGGCATTTCTTTGTAACGTTGCGCACTTAGTTTTTGTAATAAAAAAAATAAAATAATAATAATAATAATAATAATAATAATAATAATAATAATAATAATAATAATAATAATATAATAATAATAAAATAATAATGATAATAATAATAGTAATAATAATAATAATAATAATAATAATAATAATAATAATAATAATAATAATAATAATAATAATGGACAGAGCTCTGAGCAGACTGGGTTTAATAGCGCGGCAGGACGCACTGCTCATCTTGAGAAGCTCATTGGGCGCCCCAAAACTGCTTCATACCCTCAGATGCGCACCATGCGCAGGCCACCCCACTCTGTCTGTTTACGACCAAAGACTCCGCAAAGGCCTTGAAGACCTCTTAAATATCAATCTGACGGATACACAATGGATGCAATCCACCCTCCCCATTGGTATGGGCGGACTGGGTATACGTAGGGTGTCATCGCTGGCGCTCCCCGCTTTTCTGGCATCTGCCGCGGGCACCCTCGTTTTACAGTCAGATATCCTCAGACAGCTGGAGGGCAACTCGGACCCACACGTGAGAGAGCTGGAGGCGAGTTGGCGAGAAGACTCGGGGTTGGACATAACAGAGACGTTCCCAGGTCACCTCCAATCCAAGTGGGACAAACCACTTCTTCAACGGTCTTCTTCAGAGCTGTTCACCACACTAACAGAAAAATTCGACCAAGCCAGATGGAGGGCTGTCACTACCGAACATGCTGGTGACTGGCTTTACACACTACCGATCACGTCCTGTGGCCTGAGACTGAGCGACGAGGCGGTCAGAGTGGCGGTTGGACTGCGGCTGGGAGCTAACATATGCGAGCCTCACACGTGCGCTTGCGGTGCAGCAGTCACCGCTAGGGGCGAGCATGGTTTGTCCTGCTCTCTGGGCTTTGGCCGAGTGGCACGCCACGGGGCCATCAACGACCTGGTGTACCGTGCTTTATCGAAAGCTGGGTTCCCAACAATCAAAGAACCGCAGGGGTTGTTCCGATCCGACGGAAAAAGACCGGATGGGATCACCCTCATCCCTTGGAAAGCCGGCAGAAGTCTGGTGTGGGACGCCACGGTTATAGACACTCTGGCACCGTCGTACCTTACGGCATCAGCAGCCAGAGCGGGGGCAGCGGCGAGTCTGGCAGAGGACAGGAAGACACAGAAATATCACGCCTGTCTAGAAACACACGTTTTCATACCGCTAGCCCTGGAAACGCTGGGTCCCATCAATACCGCTGGCCTCAATTTTATTTCTGACCTGGGTCGCCACCTCACGCTAACTACGGGTGAACCGAGAGAGACCAGCTACATTTTTCAGAGGATCTCGGTCACAGTACAACGCTTCAACGCCGTAGCATTTAGTGGCACATTTATCAAACCCACGCCCGACATGGATGAGGAGTAGCCGTTCCAGACACATTGCTTTTATAATTTTATAAGTCCCTGGGGGAATGAAGTACCTGAGGGCAAAAAAAAAATAATAATAATAATAATAATAATAATGAGCGTGGTAGTTTCTGTTTAGGGGCACGATTAGTTATATTGCTTATTGATTAGAATTAGAAGTTGCCAGTAAAATTGGCTAATCGATTAGAATTACAATTAGCAAAATCTTGTAGCTTATCGATTAGAATTCGAATTAGCAGCAGCTAATCAACTACCAATTAGATGATTCATACATTATGTTTGCTTCATTAATTTGTCACATTTTAATCAAAGCACAGCAAGTTACAGCAGCAAGTTACTGTAGTCTCTCTAGCCTGCATGGGTTTCCTTGTTGGCATAGCACATCGTGGATTTGCAACTTTTTATGAGATAAACACGATAAGAGAACTGCAAGACGTGTAGGGCCTACACGTACCTAACAATTTCCTTTTTGTGCCGGGTCGACAATAGACTATGCGCTGCCTCGATCATAAGATCACTTGGCTATTACAAATTCTCGTGTTTGAACCAGTTTTGCGGAAACTCTATATGTATCAACAATTTCAAATGCAATTATATCTCTATTTTAAAAAAATTGGATAACATTATATCACTCGCACTCATTAATCAAATGGTTGACGCCAGGAACTGATGATGCCGACGACGACGACGACGAAGATCATAATGATGACGGTAACAATGCAATTGCGCCATCTACCGAATAAATGCAGCAGTTTTTAAATTTAAATGACTGAGAACATTTATCGTATACAAACAACAAAATTTAGTTAGTAGAATATAACCAAGTTTTTAGGTAGAGCTAGTTGGGATAGCGATGGGCAAAGACTCTTTTTAAAAGAAAGCAAATGAGAGGACTGAATAGGAACCTAAAGGAAATGATGCGTGATTAAAACACTGACAGGCAGTGTGTGAACGGATAAGAAACATGGACCATCAGAAAGGAGAATATCAGAAGGTTGGAGGCTGTCGAGATGTAGGTATGCGGCGCTACAGAAGTTTTCAGATTGGATTTGATATTCTTACTGTAAAGTACTTTATCATTTTAAACTGTCATTAGACTCTGCTCTTGCAGCCTAATTGTTAGGTAAGTCTATGTGTTTCCATTTATTGTCTCGGCTAGGTGGACAACGTCTTTTTTTCTTATTCGTCGATTGTGGTAGCCTAATCTTAAATATACAAAAACATCAAAATGAAGTCTTGCTTAACCCATACATTTTTCTGTGTTCCTTCTCTCGCTTAAAATATTATGCTGTGGAAAATTGCATGGCTAAAAAATCCAGTTGTAAAGCTTAGGTACTCATGCAAACACTTCATGGTAGGTTTAAATACGAGAATATATCTCTTGTGAGTAATAATTTTAGGCCTATACATATTGTGGGGCGCGGTGGTGTAGGGGTATGTTCGGTGCCTTGCAGCCGGAGGGTTGCGGGTTCGAATCCACCTCAAGCCGCCGCGTAGGGACCCTGGGCAAGTCCTTCACTCGCAATTGCTCATGCGCTTCGGCGTGAAACTCCGATTCGGTGTCCGCGCTGTAAGCGGGAGCGCCTCTGAGTAGAAATCTTGAAGGGGCGCTATAACAAGTGTTCATACATAGGCCTACATACATACATTTCTTTATGCGACAGATAAGTGCTTGCTTTCAATTTTTATTTATCCACCTGCTTGTTAGCCCTACCCACCGACGGACTGGCCATTGTGCCATTGCACATGCATGGCCAATTTGCATTCAGCGAGCGTGGCCCTTGGGGCAGAAAGGAAATAATTTTTATGTCAATATAACCCTACGTCGTCAATTCTAAATGTGCAAACTTCCAAAGCGATCAATAAGCAACCACGTGTGAATCTAATCGACTATAAACTACCAAACAATCGATCTTTTCGATCAAATAGTAGGACTATGTTTATATCACTTAGGCCTATACGTCAATGACAGCAGGCCTGGCGTTATCATTAATATTGTTACTATTATTTATATTATTGTCTTATTATGTGCTGGATATTCCTTAGAAAAAGTTAATTCGTTAATGCTGCATATATTGACCAGGTTGGGCCTGGGCCCTTGCATGATTGAAATAACAAGGTCCCCAAAATGGTCCCAGACCGACTCTGATCTAATCTAGTCTAGGTTCTTCTATTACGCTAAAAAAAATTGGTCACTGTCACCCATGCGATAAGGCGTCGTAGTCATTTGAGTTTTGGTAAAGACCATAGTTGTTAAAAACGGTAAAATCAAAATAAAAAACGGACAAAAACGTCGTTTTATTGAAAATAACAAAAAGCGGGAAAAAAACGGAAAAGAAAATAATTTGACTTTGCTACATCATTTACTGCATTTTAAAATTAAAAACCTTGTTTCCACAATTTAATTTCAATCAGTATAATAACATAACTTTATTAGTAAACAACAAGTAACAGTAATCTACCACAATTATTTTCTTTTTCGTAAGTTTGGTTTTTAAAAAATTGAGAAAGTAAAAATATTGAAATTTTTTCAAATTTAAATTGTATAGCCTACACAAGTTCACATAAGTCCATGCTGACATAAACAATTAGAAACTAAACTTTGTAACTGTAGATCGAGTGTAGGCCTACTTAATAGGTCTACTTACAATTCTGACTTATATAAGAGCTTGATATGGAGTAGGCCTAATATCAGTCAGTTAATCAGTCAACCAGAGATTACTGAGTACAAAGACAACATTTCGCATTTTGGATAACTTAGAAATTCAAATAACTTTTATAAATTGTATTTCGTGTAGGCCTACTGTGCTGTTTATTTCTCTAATGATGACTCTAAATAGTGACGAAAATTAATTAGATGAATCCTTGAAAGGACAGAGACAGCGTAAGGGACATCAGACAAAAATAAAATTAAATAAATAGTAACAGAAGTAAATAAATAAATACATACAAAAAATAAAAAACGGAAAAAACGTGACGAAAAATAAAAAACGAAAAAAACCACGTTTTTGGGAAAAAAATAAAAAACTAAAAAAACGTTTTTTACAACTATGGTAAAGACTGATCAGCTGAATGTCGTCTCACTTGTCTGTAATGCATTCGGTTCGCGACAGCGACACTTCAATCAGTATGACAAGCCATCAATGGAGTTCTAGATGCTGGAGTCCTCCAGAGACATGTCTTGTTCCCCGAAAAACGTCGAGAATTTTTGAGTTCAGGATGGGTTCGCTGGGGTTGTGAAAAGCCAACAGAGGCAGCATGGTCAACATCGTGTTGCCATCTTATGACCATTGCACGACCTTGCAGTTCAAGGTCAATTAACCTGTTGCGATAAACTTCTGGTTTCGCAGGAAAAACAACTGTTAGAATGCTGTTCTTGGTGTCTATATCCTGGTTTTGTGGTCGCCGAATTCCAAAAGGCCTAATATCACTCGGCGTCATGCAGGTGTAGTTGAAATCAAACAAAAACCGTTTTCTATGGAAAACATATTACAGGATTTGGTTGAGAATTAAACTACGGTAGTTCTATAGATACAATGAAGAGGTAACCGCTCTGGTAGGTTGTGCATCTTAAAGTAGCTATAGCCTACTGTAGGCCTACCTTGATAGTAAGTGAAGCAATGATATCGTTATGTTCGAAGTTTATCATTGTCTGAAATAACAATTTGGCGAATTTAATCAGCAAAATCTGATCAAAATGACTTATCTAAATTAATTACCCATCATTAATTAAGTAGCCTAGCCTACTCGACGATACTATCTTTGGCGTAGGCCTATTTTAGGCAAAATTACACTTTTCAATATAAGCTTAGCTTTAAAATGTTCGAACCTAGCTTAAATATTGTTCACCGAGAGTAGAGCCGAAATTAAAAAAGTCTTAAGGGCCGGACAATTTCGATGACCTTCAAACTTTTAATATCATTCCATTGGAATCCAGTTTGTCGGATAGTAGTCTTCCCGTTTCAGCTTCAAGGAAAATGAAGAATTTCGTCTAGGATAGTCCGCATAGTAAATAGTTGTACCTCCTGCAAGCCATCCAGACCACCATCCAAAAGTTCCTGTCGACACGATGACATGATCACACATTGACAATATTGCCACGTCTTGAACATTTGTATGACCGAAAGAAAAGGTTATATTCGCCAACGTACTGTCATTAAAATAAATATATTCTGTCGTCCAATTTTTATCCATCGAAGCCACTATAAACTGTATACGGCCAAACTTTTGAACGAAGTATTTCATTGCCTTTTGGAAATACGCTTCAGTGCCAACACTGAAACCGTACTCTATATATTTGAGAAAATCTCTGCGTCTGATGTGTATGCCAACTCGCAAAAAATCTCCTGTCCATCCATTTGGAGTATTTCGATTAAGAAACTGTGTGGCGAACTGTCTGGTCTCATGTCTGAAATTAAAGTGATGTCGGATGCGGTCTTTAATCAATCGTAAATATCTCCAGCTTTGGAAATGGCCGTTAATAACTATTGACTTGTCCGAAGTTTCTGAATTATTTACCAAGAACTTCTCCAGGCGAGCGTCAAACGACAGAGTGGCTTCCACGAAATTGTATTTTTCGCAGACCACTTTCAGCATTCTCACGTTTAGGTCAAAAGCAGCTACCAGCTTCCTGACGTTATGGTTATCAAATAGAACAACTTCTCTCCCAGTCAGGTCTGCTACGTGTAGGGCTGCAGCGAAATAAAACATTTGATTTCCAAGTCCACTGCCCATGGGCTTTCCGACACTAACATAGCGAGAACAATTGTGGTCAATCAAAACGGTTGTTTCGTTTAGCTGACTGCTGTTTATTTTCCCATTGTTGTTGAATCGGCTCCGAAATGCATTAACTGCAAATGCCACAAAGCCGTCAGAGTGAACTGAAATGAATGACGGAGAGAAAATAATCCAGGCAACGCAACAGCCAATTATCATAACCAGAGCAAGCCGCCACTTCTTCCTGCAATATCTAACAGTTACAGCCATAATTATGTTCAGCGGTCTTTCCTCTCAGCGAAAATAGTAACTAATACGTGTTTCTTAGTTCATAGAGATAAACGAAATCACGCATCCACACTCGCATATATAGAAACGCGGAAGACTGGACCAGTGGATATGACGAACGCTGTGTTGACAGTAAAATCATTTATGCACTTGAATAGCATACAAAGAGTGAATAGGTCAGCACCTGGCGATTTATTATTCACGCATCAGATTCACCTTTCTGTTTGACGGGGCTCATCTAAAACGTTTTTCGAACAAAAATGAGCGTGAGAGATAGCGAGCGAGAGAGAGAGACTGGAGAGAGAGAGAGAGAGAGAGAGAGAGAGAGAGAGAGAGAGAGAGAGAGAGAGAGAGAGAGAGAGAGAGAGAGAGAGAGAGAGAGAGAGAGAGAGAGAGAGAGAGAGAGAGAGACAGAGAGAGACAGAGAGAGAGAGAGAGAGAGAGCCAGACAGACAGACACAGACAGGCAGAGACAGAGACAGAGCTGTGTAGAAAATGAAGTTAAGGAACAGATCCAGAAAGAATGGAAGCGCGTTAAGTGAAAGGAAGGGACGTCCATTGGGCCTGCCCTGAAACGTCAGGCTAGGCCCAATGGTGTCGAATGATATATTTTGGGCCAAAGTGGTCATTGCTCGCGGGACAAAGAGGTCATGCCGGTCCAAAGAACGGAGAGGTCGTAGAAAAGCTGCAGAATGAGAAGAGCGCATGAGATCTCTTGAGATATTCGGAGCAATTCCCAGCTTTGACTTGAGGACCAAAATAGGGACTTTGAAGTGAATGCGGGCTTCCAAAGAAAGTCTTATCGTCGTATTAAAGCCCTTTTGAATGCCCATCACTCTCACCCGATGAGCTGCTTGACCATTTTGCAGATAAAACGGAAGCTATTCGCCAATCCACTAAGGATGCTCCCTCACCTAACCTGAATTCTAGTCACTTGACTTTTCCTGGATTTATTGCTTTTGATTGGGTCACATTGACTGAAGTTGACAAGCTCCTCTGCAGTGATTCCTCCAAGCATTAAAACTAAACTGAACAGTACAAAACTAGAACTAAAACTAAACTTGAAAGTTGAAAACTGAATTAATTTTTCTATGTTGCGCACATAACGAGTGGCGGACATGTCTGCAACGGTTAGCGGCGAGTGCTTCAAACTGCATGAAAGCATGAATTTAATACGATCTGTTGTTTCTGCTAATCAAAATGAATGCCATTAATAAAAAGTGACATTTAATTGCCGCTGCTGAATGTTATGGGCCTACAGTAGGCCTACTGAATTAAAACTCAAAAGTTCTGAAAACTTAAACTAGGCTAACACTGAAAAGATTTGATAACTGTAATTTAAAACTAAACTGGAAAGTAACAACAAAACTAATTGCCGCTGAAAAGTGAATTAAAACTCAAAGTTCTGAAACTTAAATAAGTAAATAACACTAAACTGGGTTTGTACATACGTAGGCCTACGCATACTTTTGACTTACGTAGGGCCTATAGCTCTGTTTCATAGAACGAGAATTCGTGACTTCAGGCTTTAATATTCGTAAATATTCGTGAATATTAGGACATTTTTAATATTCGTAAATATTCGTAAATATTCGTTGATGACGTTACTGTTTCCGCTTTTTTACGAACTAATTTAAGAATACTAATTTAAGAATATGTGCAGTGGTTTAGAGGCGCTGTACTAAGAGCCGTGGTCCGTAAGCTGGTACGCTTAATTAGGCTTCCTACCCAAATCGGTCCCTACTCTTCAAGAACTCTGTAAAAAGCCGATCATGACCTATCTCTGTCTCTCTGTCTGTCTGTCTGTCTGTCTCTAAATATGGTGTCCCTCAAGGATCCAACCTTGGGCCATTACTATTCCTTCTTTACATTAATGACTTAGCTAAAACTTCGCCTACCTTGTACTTCATATTATTTGCGGATGATACTAATGTCTTTTACTCTCCCATGGATCTTGGATGGAGCTGGTGCGCCTTGTGAATGTGGAACTTGCTAAAATAAATGAATGGTTTGCGGCGAATAAACTTTCATTGAATCTTGATAAAACCAATTACATCTTATTCAAGTCTCATAGAAAAACACCACCTAGTGAGAATTTGGGTATAACAATCAAAGATGCTCCTCTTACGCAGGTTGAATCAACTAGATTCCTGGGGGTACATATCGATCAACATCTGACATGGAAAGTGCACATTAATGAGATTTCTAATAAGATTGCTAAGAATGTTGGAATGTTGAGTCGTATTGCTTATCTGTTGCCTCAATCTGTTAAATTAAATCTAAATCTATATTATGCACTCATCTATCCATATCTTAGCTATTGTAATTTGATTTGGGCAATGACCTATCCCTCTAGGTTGATAAGATTGGTAATTATACAAAAAAGGGCTGTTCGATTAATTGCTGGTGTTCGAAAATGGGCACATACTGCCCCACTGTTTAGAGAATTGAAAATACTGAATATCGACCAAATTAGGGATTTTCAAATTGGGGAGTTCTTTTTTCGATTGGAGCACGGACTTCTCCCACCGATATTCAAAGATTTCTTGCCCCACGCTTATGATATACACTCCCACTATACTAGAAATGCCTCCACTTTCCGTTCTGTTAAGGTTCATTCCAACGCTCGGCTCCATACAATCAAGTCTCAGGGGACACTGATATGGAATGCAATCCCTTCCTATATACTCCTGTCTAATAATTTGTTCATCTTTAAAAAAAGATTACGTACACACCTTCTTTTATCTTTATAGCATCTTCACATTACCGTGAATCGCACAAAGCCGCATTTAGTTAAGTTCTTAGTTAAGATTATAATTAAGTTTTTCTCTTCATGCAATGATTTGATTTAATTAGGCCCTTGCCATTATATCTCTCTTTCTTTCACAGGCCAATAATGAATTTAGGTTACAGAATACAAAGGCACGGGGACCCTACTTAAGCGGGATCATATCCCTTCTGGGTTTCCCTTTTGCTACCCTGGTTTCTTTTTCTCTTTATGTCGTTATGTGATATATATTGTTGTTATGTTTTTTCTGAGTTGCAATTAGATATATATTTCTGTTATGTTTTGGGTTGCAATAAATTGATTTGATTTGATTTGATTTGATTCTCCTCTCTGTCGGTCTGTCTCTGTCTGTCTCTATACGATTTCTCTCCCTCTCGGACAGAGATGGGATCAAGAAAGAAAGCAGTACGATCTCTCTCCCTTTCTGTCGGTCTGTCTCTCACTGTCTCTCTACGATTGCTCTCCCTCTCTATCCGTCTGTCTCGATCTGTTTCCTCTCTCAGCGGTGAAACCCACAGGCTCGGTAATTCTATATCATTTAAGCTATGTTTGGATGACTGATGTTCCGAAGTTCCATTGATGCGTTTAATTTGATTAATTATACGCCAGGTTAGGCTGAGTGCTAGATCCTCCCACTCAGTTTAGGAATCTTGGGCGGAGGTATAGGGAATTAGAGAGATCTGGGTCATACAATCTTTGTTTCTTGTGTAATACATGGTACTGGCATCGTTCGTTTGAGCGCCAATAATTTGAATTCCGCATGAGACTTCAAACAATAGACTAAGTGAATACTGATATAATAATAAGATGAGTAACTGTAACAAGTAACAGTTCTTGTTCTAGCTTATAATACCTAGTTTGTGCACTGAATTTTTACTAAGGCCTACTAATTTCCGGATTTTGAAGAATTAAAAAAACAAAAAATTTAATATTCGTTGGCCAGTTTAACATTCGTCAATATTCGTAAATTTATAAAATCTTAATATTCGTAATATGCGCATACTCGTTCTATGCTCTGTTTAACGACCTCTCAGAAGCGTTGTGAACATGGGCGTCCGCAGGAATTATTTTAAGGGGTGCAAACAATTTTGTAAGGGAGCAGTTTCGAATTTTTGGCAAGGGTGCCAAAAGCAATCTATCACGTCACCCTCAGCGCTCGCTTCCGCGATTAGGGGGTCTGGCGCGGATTCCAACAGCCACCAGCGCATTTGGAAGCATTTGACATGATATGGAGCCTGTTAGCGTTCTGAGATCGGTTTTCAGCTATATCTGAACGTTTATTTCAAACACAAAACTGTTAAAAGTTTCAATGTTTTTATAAATTTAAATTTTTCAGGTTATCTCGACTAGTTTGGATAAAAAAAATTAAACTGTTAAAAATCATAGCCATGCGTTGTTAAACAGAATAAGTAAATTTTTTATAAATATGCGCAAAATCCAGGGTGGCAAATGCTCCCTTCCCCCCCCTTCCGGACGCTCATGGCTGTGAACATGCCTTTACAGTTTACACTAATTTTAAAATAGCTTATAGTCTTACCTGGTCTTACTAACAAATGACCATCTGCTCGGCTCAGCTTAAATCTTAGCCTATGTCCAACCAATTGTCCACCCCAGACCTCATTCGCCGGTTTATCTGATCCAATAATGTCATCTGTTTCAATCCGATCTCGTTCTGGAATTATGGATAGCGACGGACTCAGTGGCGGCGCCAGAGGGCCTGCTTAGCCCCCCTAACTGCGGCTCAGCCCCAAAAAGTGGGAAATCACTGCAAATCGTTAGGAGGGGACAAAAGGGAAGGTTTTTTGAGCTTTAGCCCCCCAAACCTGAAATCCTGGCGCCGCCACTGGACGGACTGCTGGCAATGTAGGATTCAGCAACTTCACATCAACAGTACACGTATCATCTACTTACTTATTTCCTAAATTTCCTAAGCGCCGCTATGTTATTTAATTGATTTTATTGCTGATCTTTCTTTTTACTATAACCTTACTCTCATATATCCATAGATGTCTGACATTGTCTGTTTTATTGTATTTTATGATATTTTTTACATTTGTGATTTTTGTGATTTGTGATTTAATACTCTATGTGATGTTCCCGCAGTGCGTTTGCAGGCGGTTCAATAAAGCACGTACTTAGGCCCTACTTACTTACTTAAAAAGAGATCATGAGGCAGCATGCAAGTCGTTCAACTGGTCAACTGGTCCAGTTGAAATGGACCAGTTCAGACTGCAGTGGGCACGGTGCCACACGCACATCGGGTGTAGGACATTGTCCCCCTGGACATTGTCCCCCCCCGACAGCTGTCCCCAAGGGTACGGGGACATTATCCCCCCCAGTCTAAGAATAAGATATAATCGTATAATATTCTTGCGGAAATATGTATATGTATGTGTATATATTTTTTGTATATGTATGTGTAAGTATACATATATATGCATATATATATAAGTATATACATATTTACATATGTATATATATATATATGGATATATATATATATATATTTGCATATGTAAATATGTTTGTATATATATATGTATTTATATCTATGTATACATATATAAATATATACATATTTGGATCTAAGTATATATATATAATATATATGTATATATACATGTGTGTGCATATGCATATATATATATATATGTATATATATGTATCTTATATATATACATAAATTACATATGTAAATATGTATATATATATGGTTTCTCAGTGAGTTGTGACCGTTTTCAAAGTATATTGCAACAAAAAAGTATTTGGCGTCTGGGGCGCATGAACCCCACATAGCATGCGGCGGTTTAAGGGTTAAGTTTAGGCCTACACCTGAATGAAATAGCCAACAAAAACGGCAACAAAAACGGCAACTAAGGTTTATCAATGACATACAGACTATGGGCTATTTACACAGAGGGGGAACAATGTCCGGGGGATAATGTCCTACGCAAAATCAGGGGGGACAATGTCCAGGGGGGGACAATGTCCAGGGGACAATGTCCAGGGGACCGAGTGTAGGACATTATCCCGGACATTATCCCCGGACTTGTATCTGATGGACATTATCCCCCTGGACATTATCCCCCCCCCCCCCCAGGGTAGGACATTATCCCCCAGTCTAAGATATAATCATATACATATACATATACATATGTATATACATATATGTATTATATATGTATAGTATATATATATATATATATAATGATATATATATATATGTATATATATATGTATGTATATATATATGTATATATGTATATGTATGTATGTATATATATATATATATGTATATATATATGCATATGTATATGTATATACATATGTATGTATATATATATATGTATATATATATACATATAGTATATGTATATACACATATATATGTATATATATATATGTATGTATA
This sequence comes from Aporrectodea caliginosa, assembly GCA_020284085.1. Lineage (NCBI taxonomy): Eukaryota > Metazoa > Annelida > Clitellata > Crassiclitellata > Lumbricidae > Aporrectodea > Aporrectodea caliginosa. The sequence continues at coordinate 1,887,576 of JACEVL010000070.1, forward strand.
TATATATATATATATATATATGTATATGTATATACATATGTATATATATATATATATGTATATATATACATGACATATATACATATATATATACATATATATATACATATGTATATACATATATGTATATACATATATATATGTATATATATGTATATATATATATATATATGTATATACATATACATATACATATATACATATACATATACATATATACATATACATATACATATATTTACACAGAGGGGGGGATAATGTCCGGGGGGGATAATGTCCTACCCGCAAAATCGGGGGATAATGTCCGGGGGGATAATGTCCGGGGGGATAATGTCCGGGGGGGGATAATGTCCGTTCCCGGGGGACAATGTCCAGGGGGGACAATGTCCGTTCCCCGCACATCAGCAGCTCCTCTGCTCTGGTTGAATATGTTAAAGAAATTGTCATTCATCTAGACAAATGGACATCTGGATATTGATCTGATAACGGTTTGGCATTTGGTGCACCATCTGCTTAAGCCTTGTGCATTGGACACCAGAGTGACAGAAGTTACTACCTACATATACAATTACAATCGTAATCGAAAAGTCTAAACTTCTAAAGTACCACTTGAAAGCCAAGCACAGGGCACCAGCTTATTCACGAAGCTAATTACAACTACGTGCTCACATCTCGTCTTTTCAACTCTCCAAACCCAAAATCAAATCATGACTTCCACAGGGTCCCCACAATCGACCAACATCAAATCATCTCAAATAAAACGCCTGCAAACAGTCCAGAAAAGCTCTCGTCCATAGTCACCAAAACTCCCAAACACCACTACATAACCGTGCTCTCAAATCATCTCAAGACTAAAGGTCTATCACCGCATCCTTTACAAAAATGTATCTACGCTTATATCTACAATGCCCTTCTAAGTAACCTCTCCATCGTCTAACATTCACCTGCTATTCACCATCCAACCGCCCAGGTCCACTCGCTCATCATTATATCTTTCTCTATCTTGGCCTCCAGTCTCCTCCTCTCTGAAATTCTGCAACCACTCCTTAGTCTATGCTGCACCAGCTCTTTGGAATGAACTTCCAAAAGATCTCCACCAGTTTGCTCATCCTCCTATCTCGTCTGTTAATTTCACCTCTCCTCCACTTGCACTCTCCTCTGCCGCCTTACACTCACGATTCCTGATTCTACTCCTGCGCTACCACACGACCACCATCATCACGGATTACCACCGTGGCACCATGCTGTCTCCTCAGCTTAACCTATAGACCGGATTCTGACAGGGAACGGACAAACCAACTATTGTGGACTTGATTTGACATAACGCCGGTGAATAAGCTGGTCTTCACCACGTGGCTTTTGTGTGGCGCTGAGAAATTTCGAAGTTTTACATTTACATTTATATCACATAATCCTATCTAAAAGTAGCAGTGTTGCATTAAATTGTAAAAAGTTCTGCCAATAGAATAGGCTAGCTGAAGCCATCTTGTGACTTAAAGCACAGGCAGAATGAAGAAGCAGTCTACAGTTGAGAATTTTGTGCAGTCCATTGAATTTGAACTGCTTTCGATCTGAGACTGGCTCATGCTCATTTCACTAGGTACATTTCCGATTCAAAATCGTTCTGTTTGAGATCAACCAGTTTATGTTTACTGGTAAGTTCAGCAGTCCAATATTAAGAAGCTGCAATCTCCATTCACCCAGTTCAATCCATGCAAAGCAACATTCACTGGGTTCTGATGCTATATAAGCACCTCTTTGAAATATCAATCCTGTTTGTAAAAAGCCATTGGGTTATTCATCCAACTCCAAATCCCTGTGTCAGGCTGAAAACTCAAAACGTCCTAAATCCATCTGGTTCAAACCCAACTCCTTCAAAATTCATCTGGTTCCAACCAAATGCATGTTGGGCAAAACCCAATCTGTTCTGAATTCATCAGCTTTAAAACAAAAGTCGATCAAGATCCATTAGGTCATAGGTCACCCTTTGAAAATCCATTCTGTTCAATGCATGTGTCGTTCAAAACCCAGTTAGCTCAAAATCCATCTGGTTCAAGAACCAACCGATTCAGAATGCATCTGGCTGATCAAGTCTTGTCCTCATCAATGACTCTGAACGCTGAATAGAAACATTTCGCTTGAGCGTCGCATCTTTGGCCTTCGTGTTAAACGTAAGCGTCGAATACGTATGACAGTCATCCGAAAGATTCGGAGGCAGAGGTATGACCTCATCACAAGTCAAGTAATCATTCGGTTTGACCTCAATGTTCGTTGTTGTGTTGATTTCAAATAGCGTCTGCTTCTCACGATGATGACGACGACGACGTTGGCACAAGTGCAAGATAAGTGCGCCGAGTAAAGTTCCAAGGAGGAAGCCCAGGAGAGACGTGACAACCACATGGTATGCTTGGATGGAGGAAGTGGTAGCTTTGTGCTGGTCTGTCTCGCCATTCTGATTCACACTGACAGCTGGGTTCACGAAAATGGAGCAACATAAAAACAAACAAAAACAAAAACTCAAGATAATAAAAATACTCAAGGAAAGAAAACCACAGTTAAATACACAAAACTGAAACATAAAAAACGAAAATGAATTAAGTTATGTAAGTTATCAGGAAATAAAACTCACAATCAAATGAGTTAGACTGGTACACAAAACAAGAAAAAAATTTGCAGGTAACACAAAGAAAGATTTTAAAATTGGAAGGGTAAGTATTTGTAGTGTAATGTAATGCAGCATTTAGGCCTATGTAGCGACCTTACACCTCCAAATGTGCTGCAAATACGGATCAGCAACTGGACACGGTTATAGTATACAAGTGATATACCGTATGTTGAAGACAGATATATATATATATATATATATATATATATATATATATATATAACTCAAAATTGTTCAGGTGAAATGTAGATCATTGATATTTGTAGGGGTCGCGAGGGTCATAGAAGGGATAACTGAAACAGACTGAAAATAATAGATTTAATAGTTAACACTAAAGATTAAATGATCCTGCAAATAATAATAATTACTCAGGAAGCAGAAGACGAACAAAAGATGCTGAAAACTCAAGGAAATCAGTTTCCACAAATTAGAAAAGCAAAACCTGAAAACAATATCAAAATACAAGTATACTATACAGAAACCTGAAACTGAAATCAACATTTGATTTTTAAAAAGTGCAATTAAAGGCATTTAAAGCTGAAATAAAATAATGTAACTGAAAATGCACACAGCACAATATACATGGATCCAAAATATAACAATAACAGGATGCTGTAAAAGGTGTCACCACAATTAGTCTACAGACTTTTCTACGACACTTCGTCTACAGACATTTCGTCGACAGACATTTCGTCTACGAAGTTATGTGATATTGTCACTTTCAAAAGGAAGCTGGATTGATGAAAAAAACTGTTTCCCTAAATGGAAGTGGGATTGATGAAAACATTCCTGTGTTGAAATAGAAGCTGGATTGGTCTAAATAGATTTTCCCGTAAACAGAAGCTGGATCAATCAAGCAATCCTTTTATTGTTTCCGAAGAATAGTTTACAAGTAGTGATCCAGAATAATCATAATCACCGATCAAAAGTTTGGAAATTTAAAACAGAAAACAGACAGATCACATGATTATCTTATTAACGTTTGAGGGAAACAATCGGGTACCCAGAAGGGTACACTAGTAGGCGAAATGTCTGTAGACGAAGTGTCATAGACGAAAAGTCTGTAGACGAGTAGTCGCGGAACCGCTGCAAAAGGGTGAGAAAGGTTTAATTTCTTCAGTTTAATCTCTTCTAATATGGCTCATATTCCTTTCAAATACTAAATACCAGTATGTCTAGATTTGATCTGTTAGTACCTTCGGAATTTTGACCATAATCTTGCCTCATTGAATAACTCCCAAAAAGCAAATTCCACGCATTTACCCAGGTATGCATATTTATAAGTTAGGCATAATTTATAACTTTCGTAAGATATGCATGCTTTATAAGGTACTGGTAGGTGTTGTTCAAAAGGTAGGTATTAAAGACAAGTAAGTAATTAAGTAACCATTTGTGAATATGCCATAATCATACAAGACACATATTATTTCTGTTTATAAGGTATGAATTATTCATGAAGTAAGTATCTGTTATTCAAGTGTGTATTATTCGTAAGGTAGGTTTCATTCGTAAAGTATGTATTATCACAAGGTAGGTTATTGACACATGTAGGCTTTTTAAACAGGTAATGACACACAGGTATCATTTGGTAATACTATTTCAGCCAATTAGAAAAAATAGAGAAATTCAATAAATCCTGTGTTTGGCCACATCAAGTAAAATTCAAACACCATATCAAATAAATCCATAAATAACTAAATATACAACAAAACTAATTTGAATTCTATTTTATTTCAACTTCAGCTCAACGCAGAAATTTCTGATCAGTTGGACAAATCTGTCAACAGATGACCAGACAGTTGTCCTTAGCAAGAAAACAAAGAACCTGAAACTATTGATGAAGACTTAGAAGAAGAGAAGAGCAGTTCCTCAAGCTAGCCCTAAGGCAGCCATAGGCATGAAGTGTTAGCGACCTCACTCATTTTCTTAGCCTCAGCATATGTCAATCAGTCTGTCTTCAAAAACTACTTGCCTGATATAATAGATTTATCCATCTGACAAACTGCTTAAAAATGTTCACTGTTGTTTATATACCAACCTATGTGATCTGCATTGATCACAGTATCTGTGCCACTGATAATGACAACATTTCAGCTGCATCTTTCTTTATCGTTATGATCCAATGCGAACAGAGAATTTATATGGCGCCACGATACGGCAATGTACCATTTATACAATACACCTTTGTCAGCTAAACAACTCCATGATGTCCTTGGCTTATAAGACTTTCTGGACTTAAGCACATACAAGACAACAGCAACCTTTCCATCGGGAAGTACAGTGAGGTATATATGTATTTGTGGATATGTATAAGTAGGTAAACACATACGTACACATTTATGTAGGTACATAAGCATGTATGTACTGTATGTATTTATGTCTGTGTTTGACTATTTATATAGCTCCTTAAGACCTCACAAAGGTGCTAAAACATGGCTATCGAACAGAGGTAAAAAGGGTGATCTTAGCACCCGGGCAGCCACGTTCGGTGTTTACAAGAGGTAGCACCACATGTCTTCACAGACGATTGTGCGTTACTGATTTAAATGAAACTAGGGATTTGAACCCCAAGCACAGCAACAAAAGCTAGATCATTACCACTTGGCCACCAACAGAGCGGAAAAACAAGAAGCCGGTGGGCGGATGGTTACGCGATGACGGCGTGGAAAACCAACTACGTAGAGGGACAGTGGAAATACTGTTTGACATCGATCAACATGGCCTGCTGAGTTCTTGGCATTGTTATGGGCGGAACATCAGACTTAACGGGATGAGGTGATTGGCCGGTTGGCTCTGTCAATCGTCTCGAGTAGCCATTAGCGGTCACACCCCTTTGGCTCGGGAGGCTGTACTTCAAGCTGTCCGACTGGTGCGACTGGCAGTCCTTTGATTCGAAGGTGGGGGCTGCATGGCACTGGGTGACGATAATGAAGACAGTGCTGCCACCTAGGAGGAAACTGATAACGCCGATGACTATGAGGTGGTAGAAGTGGACAAGACTTGGGTTTCGAGGTGAGCGACCTTGGCCTCGACCTTGACCTGGATTGGAGTGGTTGGCGACACCGTCTACACTCGACCTGGTCACAAAATCTACAAGGTATACAGATTTCAAGGTCTGTTGGGTAGGAAAGACAAGACTGAAATATTATTTAAATATACAAGAAATCGACAGTATCCATTTCTGCTAACTATGTGTACACCAAAAAATCCTTATAAAATGCTTCATTAATGCTTCACAAATTCTGATACAAGATGGTCAAGACACTGACATGAACATTAATTCACCTATAGAAAGTAAATTAGTTATGACATGACCTCGTTATAAGGCAGTTCTCGATATCACCCAAAGAGAATATATTTCTCGTTTACTCTACTTCCTTACTCTTCAAACTTTTATTTGACACCACTTCACAGAAACTCCTCAGAAGTTCCCATGGTTATTAGTATATATAGTACATTATCATCAATGATTCATCATATGGATTAACATAACCTGTACATCAGTCATACATGGCCACACTACTGACATACAATTACATAAGTAAAGTCTCAAGTTATTGTAGCCGAAATCTGTACCTATCCTTTGGTTAAGACATTAACTTGAACCCTAGCCTTTAGCATCAGAAATCCAAATTTCTAACCACTTCACCATAATGTCAATACAAATGATCTAAATACAAAAACCACTTAATAAATATATATCTGGCTATAAATGATTCATTACATTTGATATAAAACCTTCGTATAATAAACTGCCACGACCAGGCACGTTGGTTCTGTAAATCGAAATAACTACTGCATTAAAAGGCTCTGTAAAATAAAAATATCCTGTATTAGTCACACTCTGAAAGTTCAAATAACACCAGTTTTCATGGGTAACACAAATTCATAGTGTCTAAATATCACTTCAATTGAAGAAGTTGAGGTTCTGTAAAATCAAAATAACAACTGTTAATTGAAGATGCACCATTCTTGTTTCAGAGCTTGTAAAGTCAAAACACCACTCATTAATTAGACCCTGTAAATAAAAATAACACTCATTAATTGGATGCTGTAAATTCAAAGTAGGACAGGTTCTAATCTGGTTCTGTGAATTTCCAGATAACACCATACCAGTATTAGCATGCTTCTGAAAAATTCACAACATTTGTAACACAAACAGGTAATATATACTGTATATAACTATATATATCTGCAGTGAAACATTCCTCCATCGACCCATCCATCCGTGGCCTCATAAACCACATGGTTTCTTACCCGGTTCAACGAAGATGCACATTCTAGTTTCAGCACCAGTGCCAAAGCACTGCGTTCTCTTTGATGCCAAGCAGAAACGATTTCTCTTCTGGAGGTTTTCTGAGTTGCATGCTGACCAGTCACTCCATCCACTCCAGTCACTGGAAACGCCTGGAAATTAAAAGAATCCGATTTGTTCAGTCTTCATAAGGTACATTTCTATGCTAACTCACACTTAAGTACCACCACCATATCACAGATGGACATAATTCTTTCGGATGACAGAGATAACCTCTGAGAAGGCATGGACTAGTAACATGGTTAGCTTACAGTACTTACAAGTACTGTAGGTCTTAGGTCATTGATTAATTATACCGCAAGTTAAAAGGGATGTTGCAATAAGGAATGTCAATAGCTTTGGAAGGCATAGCACCCCTTTGTGATAAGCAGGTGATTAAACTGGGAGCAGGTTAACTGGTCTACACTGAACACATTTTAATTGGTCTAAGACGATCATCCTTCAATGCCTCAAAGTCCAAGTTACACACTATGCTCCTAAGACCCAAAGTGGAATGTTGAAAGCAGAGGTGGTCATTTCACATTCTTAGGCCCTTTACGGAACAGTGGACGAATCCCAAAGTCCTAACATGGAGCTACTGCATTAGCGGACTTGCCATGGCATTTACTTCCCAAGTTCCCAGCTTGTGCCAATACCAAATTAATATTGCCTGGAGACTGACATGCGTGTTTATGAAACAGCTTTCCAGGGTCATTACACCGAGTGTGCTCAGCACATGTACTAACAATCCTAATAATAGTTTTTAAGCAAAGTTATTAATAGCTGAAATAATAATAATGATGATGATGATAATGATGACGTTATTAATAGCTGAAATAATAATAATGATTATGATGATAATGATGATGATAAACATGACGATGATTTCATCCCTTCTGCCTTCGAAACCCTCAGTCGCATAAATAGTGGTGGCCTGGCTTTCATGGCACAGTTTGGAGGAAGCCTTTAGTAAAAACCTTTGATGACATCTTTCTTTTCTCGCATCGACATTTTCAGCACTTCAATGCAAGCTAATTCCCTATTTCATAACCGGATGACTACATTGTATTGTATTTATAAATTTATAAAGCCTCTCACTTAGTACCCCTTTGCGATCACACAATTACATGCAGTTCTTCATAAACTATGACAAAATATAGCTTACTAAATATGTGCTGTAAACATGCCTATCGTCAAACCGACCTTGACACGGTGACCTTTCACATGGCATGACCTCAACGTCCTCGCCCTCGCATGGCAGCACAAACTGTCTTTCGCTGTTCAGCTCCGATTCACAGACACGGTGCCTGCGCCGAACACCTCCAGCACCACATGACACGGAACAAGGGGTCGATTCAGACCAGCACGACCATTGTGCCACGCACGAGTGAATGTTGCACGCCTGGAGTTCACGTGATGGACCAGGACACTCGCGGCCAGATCCACTTGCTGATGGACTGTTGCAGAGCCGCTCACGATGCTGAGAGCCAGAGCCACAGAGGGCGCTGCAAATGGTCCAGGATGACCAATCTGACCATGACCCATCCACATCGGGAATTCCAATATGACCTAAAAATAACAATGGCAAGTTTCAAATTCGTGTGCCAAGTTGTAATTAAAATCTTACAGAAAAGTTAACTGTGCACACTAACTTTTTAAACATCAATTTTCTTGTACCACTAAATTTTGTAATAACGGTATCAGTTTTTAGATGACTATAACAGCCTCAGCTACCTTCACAATGGAACTGGATTAAGTCAAATTTAATCAAAATCTTATAGGCAATTCAAGTTGTGCAGTAACTTTTAAAATAATTTTCAGACCACCACTACCAAGTAGGCTACCATGACTACCAAATAGACTACCATGACTACCATGCATTATAGTGGACTATACGGTAGCCCATTGGTTCTCTAATCGAATGATTGCAGGTTCAAACTCCTAACAGACTTTAACAGATTGTTCACAAATCCTTGTTTCAGACCTCACTTTTAAGATTTACCGACTTTATTCGAGTAGTACTTAAGTGCAATAAATAAGTAAAATAATTAAAATGGACAAATATGTGCCACCTGTATCGCAGTCTTCGCCGCCTGGCGTGCAGAACCTCATGGAAGTCTTGAGAGATGGGGTTCTCAGCTGCAACGGGTCAACGACAACTGCCCTACATGCACAACGAAATCGCTCCTCCTGGTAGCTGCCATCTCTGGACGAATTGATGCGTAACCAAGGTGACCACTCACTCACCTTTCGAACTTCTGCAACAAAATGTGTAATCAACATACTTAATTAACTATGCTGCACAAAAAATCGATTAAATAGCAAGTCAGAAAGTAAAAATATGTCTCGTTAGTAGTCATGTTTAATTGTTTATGCCTCAGCTCGAAGGAGTTTCTGTAAAGGCATTAACACTTTAATGACAAGCGTGTGCAAAAAGTGACAGGGAAATCAATGCACCTCGCCATTAAAGTGTTAAACACTTGTTCATCTTCACCGTTTTGTCTCTGAAAAGTTTAGGGAGAGGTATTCAACATTGTGGTTCCTCTATACCAATATGTTTATGGGGAGTTTTTATAGCTCTAGGCAAGTGACAAGCAGGTAACCAATGTTTGTCTCAGCAATGATCTTGTAACAGAAATTTCTTAAAACTAGAGAAACTGAATAAAACAGAAAAGTATCCTGTTTTGGTTATATATAAAAAGGAATCATTATAGTTGACTATCTTTTCCTTCTAGTATCAGAATCTTACTTTATCACATACAAATATAAAATTACTATTGATCCCATACAGAGATTGGTATACGTATGTATTATGTATGAATGCATCAGTATGCATATGCATATGTATTAAAATGCATGCAAGCATGTATGAATCAATATGCATACATGTATATATATTGTATATATGGATGCACATGTATGTATGTACCTGCCTACCAGGAACCCACATGTAACAGGGCCATTAATCCTCATGCAGCACGTCACTAACAGAACAAAGCCTTCAAAACTTCCGGCCCTGACCTTCACAGTCGCCCATGTTGCAAGTCTGCCACTCCTGATGGTTTCCGGTACAGGTTCTTCCCCCGTGTTTTGGGGATGGCCGACTGCACGACCGCACATGAGTCTGGAACCCAACTCCACAGATGACACTACATGGCGTCCAGTCCGTCCAATCGGACCATCCACCATGAACGGGAAGAAAAGGGGGTGCTAAAGATTAAACAATAACATCATCCATACTATTATGAAATGACAGTGAAACTGAAAGTGAAACTTAAATTGAAACTGAAACTTATTATGACAAGTGAAAAAAACTGAAAGCGAAATCGATAAAATTATTACAAGTTCTATTATTTCTGTCCTGAGGTAGGTACAATCCCTCAGGGTTATCCAAAAATTAAATTAAATTATTGTTGTCAGTATTGTTCTTGTTGTTTTATGAGCCTTGCTGTTCTTTTGGCACTTCACTAACAGATTCTACAGTCGTATAAACAAAACTCTAATGATTCATATTTAAACTTAGAGTAAAACCTTAGAGTGAAATTGAAATTGAAACTTTAAATTGAATCTAAAACTGAAAGTGAAACAGAAAGTGAAACTGAAAGTAAACGTAAAAGTGAAACTGAAACCAAACAGACCAGTGGGACAGAGAGAGAGTTTGCATTCGATTTCCTCAGAGTCACTGCCATTGCAAGTGCGTCCTCCATGTTCAGGTGATGGACTGGTACATGTACGTGTTCTCATTTGATGGGCAGGGCCACAGGTCATTGAGCATGCTGACCAGTGCGACCATTCTGTCCATGCACCATGAACTAACCATGAAGAAAACCAAACAAAATGAGAAAATTAATAAGAACACAAAGAAAAAACTCATTTTATCAAAGAATACACATACGAAGCTGACACAACATGTAAAACTGAGAAAAATGTAAAATTATTTGTGAAAAAAAACAATAGGGAAATATTTTTAAAACGTAAGACTTGATGCAAAACATGACATAATCCCTTCTGTCACTTTGTCTTGCATGTATGTTTGTGTCTGAATATTTATATAGCCCTATTTCTGTACAGTACCTCTCAAAAGCACTGGCAGTGCATGCAAGTGCTTTTTATCATCACTTCAAAACTGTGCTTCTCTGAGAGCACTTTTCAATGCCCTGAACAACTGAATGCATGAAATATATCAACTATTGCACAACAGCAAAATCCCAAATGTTCACTCATCCAGAGAGACAGACACAGACAGACAGACAAAGACTGGCCGACAGTCAAAGACACAGATAGACAGACACCAGACAGACAGATAAAGACAAACAGACAGACAGACACAGACAAAAAGACAGACAAAAAAGAAAACACAAAAGACAGACAGACCCAAACCAAAAGACACAGACAGAGAGCCACAGACTGACAGACAGACAAATGGAGACAAAGACAGACAGAGACATAGACAGACAGAGACAAACACAGAGACACGCAGACATAGATACACACATACAGAGACACGCACAGACAGAGACACACATAGACAGACAGACAAAAAGCACTGCCAAGCAATTTGCTCCAGGCAAAACTATTTACAGGATTATGTCCTAGGGCAGTCTGTTGGTAGCAGTCAATCTGTGACCTAATAGCTGCAGTTTCAAGCCTTGCAAAGCAGACACAGTGCAGTTAACCCCAAGGCAAGTTGTTCAAGCATACTTATCAATGTCACTGAGCACTGCAATAAAATTGGTAACCATTCGAACTAGGAAGTACATGGCAAGTCCTGAAATGCCTGAACCTGTGCCAAGGACCACGGGAGTCACCCATTGCAGGCGGTGTCACAATTCGTCTACAGACTTTTTTCGTCTACAGATATTTCGCCGACAGACATTTCGTCTACGAAGTTATTTGATATTGTCACTTTAAAATGGAAGCTGGATTGATTAAAAAAACTAAATGGAAGTGGGATTAATGAAAATATTCCTGTGTTGAAATATAAACTGGATTTATCTAAATAATTTTCCCCATAAATAGAAGCTGGATACCAAGCTGGATGCATGGATAAAACTAAGTTTCCATTCGATAGAAGTTGGATTGATGAAAATAATTTTTTAGTAATTAGAAGCTGGATTCCTGAGAATATTTAGCACGTTTTAGCGAACTATAAGAAAGCGGCCTCTGTTGATTAGCCCTAATGGATACAGATACACTAGTAGGCGAAATGTCTGTAGACGAAATGTCTGTAGACCAAGTGTCGTAGACGAAAAGTCTGTAGACGAGTTGTCGCAGAACCATTGCAGGCTGAAGGGTCGAAACATGGGAAATGAGCACCCCCCCGTTTCTCTATGTGAACTTCACATCCAATTACAGAACTTCTACCTGTACAGTTGCTAACTTCAATTGAATGCCCATCACATTCTCGCCCCTTAAAGGCGGCCTTTGGACTGTCACATGACCGAACTCTGCAGAGACATTGGTCACCGTGGTTGGCCAATCTGGTGTGAGAACAAGGTAACCATGGCGACCAGCGAGACCATTTTCCATCCACTGTACAACATAATTAGCATAATCTCTTTGTTACAATGCTTACTATTGTTTTACAACTAGCAATTCCCATTCAAAGCATCTGTATATCAGTTTAGACAATGTCCATCTGGGGAAATCCACTCCAACTTGTTTGCCACGGGCCATAAAAGCAATTGCCAAATATTTTAGAAGCTTACCCAGCATATTCATTCGTTCATTTATTCTGAGAATTTATATAGCGCTTCTTCAGAGGCGCTCCCAGCCCAGCCACGGCTAAAAAAGTGTGATTTGAGAGGCTTGTCTCCTTTCTAAACAACGTGTATGTATTCTCACACTATTCATCAGATGGCACCAGTGTTCACCATCATATACGATGAGTGGCGCCTCTGGCGTGTGGACTCTAGCTACAGCTGGCCATCATGCCCTTCGAACTCTGAGTGCCCCGGGCTCTCTCCTCAATTAGGCAGCGCTGGGCCTTCTCAATTACTGGGCCCTCTAATTGGAATGGCCTCATATTAGAGATTTGCCTACTGCCAAGGGGTAGTGTGCCTACATGTTATAAGTTGCTGAAATCTAATTTTTACTGCCGTGGTGGGGCTGGGAGCGCCTCTGAGTAGGCTTCTTGAAGGGTGCTATATGAAATTCATGAAATGAATTAATGAAAGAATGAATACATGCATACAACCCCTGCACATGTTTAAAGGCTAGTACTGACAGAATAAACCCTATGCTTTGCACTTGAGGATCTCAGTTGATTCATGGTAGAACTAAACATGGTATTCAGATCACTGTATGCCAAGATTCAAAGCCTCACTCAGTAGTCTGGACAACCCGTCTGACTTGACACAGCGCTAATGCTATAAGTTGATGTCCTGAACTTAGTTTTAAAGTGGTGCTTTAGAAATTTGGAGTTTACAATTAAGATAACAATTACAAGTCTGCAAATTCACCATGAAAGGAAATTTCCAATCTCATTAATTACAATGAACTACAAGTAAGAAAATTAATGACCATACAGAAGAATCCCGAACCTGGAAAATTAAATAACGGACAAGAGGACAATTCCGGATGCCCTGATGCAGCACACACTCCTGTTGCATCATCCCATCCACAGTATGGATCCTGTGCAGACAAGCACTGCCTACAAAATACAATCACACTCTGAATTAGATGGCCAGTTGATAGCAATACATTTACATACTCCAGCTACACTTCATGACCTCACCTAACAAGCAAACCAGTTACATGTGATGGTGACCTGATCCAATATTATTACAGACAAACATGAGCTTGGTGCCCTGACACAATTACACAACAGTTTGGTCACTTGGTGATCTGATCCATGTTAAATTTGGTGACATATAACTATACAGTCTTCACATTGCAGAGACTCACGTTTTTGACTTGAACCTAGAGCAACGTTGGACGGGAAGTCGGTAGAAAGAATGTTTCGTACTAATGAAGAGCAATCGCTACAAAACAAAGCATAAGACAAACAGTTTTACATTAACAGAGGGTCAATCTGTCAACTCTAGATGGATTCAATTGCTTAGGCTCTACATGTGTGTGAGGGCCTCCCAGAAGTGACTTCTTTAATTATCTGAGATAATATGCTCACACAAAAACTGTTGTGCTTAATGAACTTAGCAACCCTTGGGATAGCAACAAAAGTGCTTCAACAGGTACTTAAAGCCCAAGTTGTGCTAACTTCATTAATGAGAAAAATTTTGATAAATAATAAATGTTAACAAATAACATTAGAACTCTACTAGAACACTTTTGAAAACAGTGTTACATGGTGCAATCAGCATAATGTAATATAATAATGCAAAATAATGTAACAACAAATCTTCATAAATAACATTAACCTGCTAGAACCCTTTTAAAACAATATTTCATAAGAGTCTGTTACCATCTTCATCATCAGTATAATCGCCAATATAATCATCACTGTCATCATCATCATAATCATACACTTTGTCATCAATGACATTGCCTTTGTCATCAACATTGTCATCTTTGTCACTAACTTCATCAACAGTTCCCAAGTAGATTTCTTCTTAATAGTCTAACGACAAGCTGCATTGGTTTCCCAGTTGCTCATAGTACACTCTCATCGTTAATGCGTTAAGAGGCACCACAGAAATTTAATACAATTGTCATAATGAATGTCAGTGTAGTCATTCATAGTGGAATAAATCTGTATGGTTCAATGATTCCAGCGAGTTCGGCCAAGATGCTAAGTATGTGTTTGCGCCACAATATCTGCTCAGCACCTCATAAATGCTGAACCATTTCACTCTAACAGTTCTAAAAACGAGAGTAACTGCCCTCCAAACACATCGAGGTGGCAATGGAGAAAGCTCACCTGTTCTTTATGAAGTTTCATGGAATAAATGAGACCAGGTGATCCGCCTGGACTCACGTGAATCTTTTCCACCATGCAGACAGTCGTGGAATTTCCATTGGGCAGTAGCGCCATCTTGTGAATGACACCCTCAAGTGTTGCGAGAAATAGAACGGGAATTTCGACGACAGAGGAATGAAAGGAAACGTTTATGTGATCCATGACGATATGGCTGTACCTGGAATACACAACAGATAGGTAAGTATGATCGCTAATTTAAATTTCGCAGTGGTTCTTGTTGAAATGGAGCTATATAAATATAATAACAATAATAATAATAATATTCGTTTATTAACTTAAACTGACAAGTACGCAGTAAATTACGGACATGACCTACACTCTAACATCACTGTCAACTACTGAGGCGAGGCAAACATTGTCACAAACAAGGTTTGACTTAAGGCAAAATCCATAGAGATGATGAACCAATATTTAATTCAATCAGTGCAAAACTATTCTGCAAATTATGTTTATAGGAAGTAGCAAATACAGCATTTATCTCTGTGTGTGTGTGTGTGTGTGTGTGTGTGTGTGTGTGTGTGTGTGTGTGTGTGTGTGTGTGTGTGTGTGTGTGTGTGTGTGTGTGTGTGTGTGTGTGTGTGGGTTCGCACATGTGCTTGCTCATATATTAAAGCTACAAGAGGGAGGACAACTAAGGTCTGAGAATGGACCCAACCTCTTCCAAGGCCAGAAGGATGACAGTGTCCCTAGACCCATTCAAACCTCAAGGCCAAAGCAATGGATAATGGAATAAGCAGGAAAAGAAACTGCTCCAAAAAATTCAGATTCCAATGCGGCGTGTCAATTCCTGAATCCGCAGGATGCCCTCCCTTGACAGAAAAACGACTTAATGCGGATTTTCATTTAGTCGAAGATCACGGAGCTAAAGGCTGCACGTCTCCATCGGCACGATTGGGGCTTCAGATTTCAAGAAAAATCCAATTCTATTACCGTTCGGTTTCCATGACGACGAGTGGATCAAGAGCGATTGGCTGGACGGCGGAATCCATCATCTGATACTGCTGAATGTCCAATAGAGGACGCTGCTGCTGCTGTATCAGAAGCTGGTTCCCTTCCGCTGAAGACTGTTTAGACTGCTTGGCCTGGACACCTGGACACTGGGAGAATACAGATCACAGGTGCAACATCGTACTTTTGAAAATAAAAAATTCACGTAAGAATTGTTAGGTTTCTAAACTTCAAGCTTTGTGAGTCTTTCCAGAATGTAGACAGAACTGTGGCAGTGCATCGAATATTTAACTCCGAGTTCAGAATCGCGGTGCATCACAAAACAATGGTATCACGAAGTTAACTAATTACAAATTGTTTTCTTTACCACCTCACAACAAAGAACTATGAAACCTAATCGGGAACTTTCATAGGTTGTTTTAAAAACCTAAAAAACAACCTTAAACTGTCTAGTTCTACTGTTCTAGCACTCTACCTTAGCTGATGATGCATCATACTCTGATTCAACACCAAACAATTACATCATTACAACTGCAAATTCGAACTCTTCTGCAACGAATGGCTCGGGAAAATTCAGTTTATATTAAGTTGCATCTGTCTACAACTGTTAGACAGTGATACTTGCACCTTTGTTGGGTCCAAAAAGACGCAATACATATTTTCACATAATACACAAATATCTAATACATTCAATCATAAATTCATAATACAATCATAATAATTCACAATAATAATAACTCATATAGCAGAAGAAGAACAGCAGTCCCTTGCGCTAGCCCTGAGGCAGCCATAGGTATGAAGTGTTAATGACTTCATTTTCTTAGCCTCGGCATATGAGGGCGGATGGCCAGTCCTCTTCCTCGCCATCTCATCCTCCCACAGACTGTCAGGCAGTGTACATTCAGTGTACTCATCACAGCTGAGTTGGCTAGCCCTGGGCGCAGATGGAGCAGAAAGCTTGAACCAAATTTCTGCCCGGGAGGGGATTTGAACTTCTGACCTCTCGACTGATAGTCCAGCACACACTAACACTATCTAGCACCCCATAACTCATATAACGATCGCATAATACATAATACAGTCAAGGCCTTGATAAATGCCCTTTAGGAACCTCTGCAATACGCTGATGCCAGGAATACTAGCTGCAATGAGTCACAGAAAATGACTCCTACTGAAAATATCTTTAGAAGTAAATCAGAAGATCTGGAGTGCCATTTTTGGACCTTCAAAAAGTGCAATTAATACCAGTTGCAAGTCGCAACCATTCACAATAAACGACTTATAAAGATCAAAACGTTTCTGGTGTGAATCTAGCGATCTGGAGTTTACTCGATTTGGGAGAAATGAGCTAACCTGGAGATCGGGCAGAGTGTTGGGCACACGCGTCCAGGCCATCTGGGCGTCCGATTGGTGTTTGTAAGGGCCACTGAAGATCAGATCAATTGTACTGATGTTGTATACACACACAGCCGATGCATAGATGCTTGTCCTGACAACACAAAACTACACACCTACCGCATAAATCTACGTAAGAAATTTGTGACGATGTGTGCATGGGGGTGGGGTTATGTCACACCAGGTCTATGTTATTAAATTTAACAATTAATTTAATTTTAATAATAACAAAGGATTAAATTTTCATTTTTTAATTATTTTAGTATAGGCACCATTATTAATAATTTTCTATGTAATAGACACCTGATTTTAAAATATTCACGTATGCATTTTGCTTGCCATGGAAATTGGTTTTAGGGGGGTCAGATGTATTTTCAGAGGGGGTATGTGACGAATGTAAAGTAGAGGCCCATGTCCAAATATATAATAGATAGGTATTTATGTGACCTGAACGTATGTATGTATGTAAAGTAGAGCCCCTGTCCCATTGTGTAACATACGGTAGGTAGGTGCGGCATTAAATTTCTTTTCTAGAGCTCTTGAGACGCCCGTGGACAATGACCAAGGTCCCTGGACACAGGGTCTGCGTATCTCAGCCATTTGCATCCCACATGTGTACAAACAACTTTGCACGTACGGTATGTATCTTAGTATCTACCTACATATTTGTAGAGAAGTACGCCTCAATTAAAGGCAATGGTGCATGGACATCGAGGGCATCGTAATCTTGTTGGTCTTTAGTATTTCAAGAATGCACGTATTTGGTACACCTTGTATAATACCACGCCTGAGATTACAAATAACTAAGTAGACAGCAAGCATTGCGTATACTGTAATCTCACTATCAGCTGTTGAGGCGTGGATCCTGGCCAGTATTGTTACAAACAAGGTGTGCCTCTTGGAAAACATCAGCAGATTCATTGAAATTAACAAGCAGTACAGAATAAAATATTTAATCCAGGGTTGGGCAACATACGACCTGCGGGCTGGATCCGGCCCCTGGGGAACTTTGACTCGGCCCTTGACATGTCTTTTATGTTAGTGTTGTACCTGACACTTGGGAACCTTTATCCGTTTAATGTATTTGTAAAACTAAATAAACTTAAAGCATATATTGTTTTTTCATTGTAGTGTAGGACTGAAGGTATTATGACGATTAGGTTTTTATCATAAAAATTATCCTCATTTACATTAATGGTTATTCTGCAATAAAATTAATATTGTCTCATTTTCTGGGGTAAATGAATCTGCAGACATTAGCCCAGGATTGGCATGCGGAGTTGTGGACCCTGCCATGCCCTTAAAATCTTAGGTAGGCCCACTATTAACAGAAGTTGCCCATGCCTGATCCAACCGGGTCATTCATTCTCAAAAGAAACTATTATGTAGGTTAGGTTATGCTTACGGCGACGTAGTGAATACTGCGTAGATCTGTTGGTGAACTTCATCGTAAAATGTGCTCTGTAAGTCGTTGAAGTAGAACGGATAGGAACCAGGCAGCGAGCAGTTCAGCCGCGCCTTCAGAAATGTTGTCCAATTGTCTTCGAGAAGAATCTTGCCGCCAGAATCACTCTATCACACAATAAACCCAACAGATTCAATATAAGCTCTCTACAACATTCCTCATTTGACAGCTCTTCTGTCTACTTCCCTCTCTGCTCTTCCAAAAAACGGATCTTGCTCTGCACAACGTTCCTCTGGACGGATCATCCCTGTGCTGACCCTGTGTCCGCAATCGTTTAAGACAGTTGCGAAATATGAAACATGAAACTGCTCAGCGCCATTACAACATGCGCCCCAGGTCTCACCCTTCCAACTTCCCGCAAAAGACGACAGAAATGTCATACCAAGAATTCTTTATAAAATACGGTAGCATATAGCCTACATACTCTAATAGGTTTTTCAATAAACGGTAAAATCAGACATATATGTTTCATTATGTAAACTGCGGTTTGTCAGTCTGTTCTATTAACAAGATATATCCTGAGGAAATAACTCCCTTCTGCTTGAGCAGCTATCAGGGTTAAAACAGTTTCATTCCACCAGGTCCATTTTAACAGACATTTTTCAGGCTGCTGAATGGAGACACCTAACCCTTCTTGTCCTCTTTGATGCAAGTGTGGCCTTCGACACTGTTGACCACGACACTCTCTTAAACTGCCTTGAAAAGTCATTTGGTGCCATGGCTGATGCTCCTTGTTGGCACATATATACATGTCTGGGCATACTCCGGCTGTTGGTCCAATTCCATATATCTTGGATTATCTCCTTAGTGGAGAAAATGCTTCAGACATCGAAGGAGTTCTGTGCCTGGATATCATCCAACCGGCTCCAGATGAACCCCAGGAAAACATAGTTCGTCTGGCTTGGTAGCCGGAGGCTGAGCCGTGAAACTAAACTGCCTAATTTGCAGCATTGCATCCCTGGAATGTTTTTCCAGTTACCGATATGGATGTGAACTCGGACCAGGAATTAACTTTCCCAGAGCATGTGGGAAGAGTACGGATAGTGCTTTTATCACTTGCTTCAGA
The DNA here is from genome assembly GCA_020284085.1 of Aporrectodea caliginosa. Taxonomy (NCBI): domain Eukaryota; kingdom Metazoa; phylum Annelida; class Clitellata; order Crassiclitellata; family Lumbricidae; genus Aporrectodea; species Aporrectodea caliginosa. The sequence continues at coordinate 1,907,348 of JACEVL010000070.1, forward strand.
TTCCCTCAATACAATACACCATTTGCTTACAACTCAAGTTGTCATGTCTTGACCCTCACGCATCCATTCATATGCACCAAGGTTTATTGTCGCAATGTTATTTATACACGACTAATTCTTTCCCACATTAAACAACTGCAGTCTATCTTAAACGCTACAGATTGGCTGACTGGAGGTATACTTAACTTTTGGCATATATCCAACTTCATGTAAGAGGAACTGCACTGGCTGCTGATGCACATACATATTGAATTGAAAATCTTAATGGTTATGGAGAATAGCCTGGAGGACTGCACTCCATCTTATCTCAGGCAGCAGTGTGTCTCTGTCTCATCCATTCTTGGCACTAGATATCTTTCGCTTTGCTGCACAGTGCACAGGGTATACTGACTGTTCTTAAGTAACCAAGTAAGTAAGAAAGTAAATAGCCTTTATATGCATCCGAAAAACGCACATGCATGACATTGTATATGAGTACATAGTACATACATAATAATTTATAAAAGGAGGAGATTATAAAGTCACACATGCACAACTAAATACAATTATAACTGAACTTGCACAATGCAGCATAAAAGCTTTGCTGTGGTTGGTCGACCTTTTGGGTCGGGAGCACCTATGATGAGTCTATCTCGAAGATATACGCAAATACAATTACCGTACAATAAAATTCAGTTCAGCTCAGTCCAATTCAGTCATCAGGCCACAAAACGAATTTGAATTCTTCTACACTTAAAGAAGCACAACATACTGTCATATCACATTACACTGAACATGCTACTGTAACCGTCATGAACAGAGTCCTTCTGCATGAAAGCAAAACGTCAAATCACATGACATTACATTACATTACAATGTTGCAACTACCATATGACCACAAACTGAGTCCTCAACGCAGTGCTACATAAGCATCATATTACATTAAAATGATTACCATTGGCCTATTCCCTTCGACCCCGGTCACATGACCGTGTTTTACCTTTAGCTAACCATAATATGAAAAAAACTTTTATAGTTAGAATGCTTTATTCATATTGACTATTGATTGTTTATTATAAGATGTATGTACACCGGAATGAGGCTTGCAACTGATTCAATAAAGAATATACTTACTTACTTACTTACTTACATTACTGTAACCGCTATATAGTGACAAATTGAATCTGAGTCCTAGCACGGACAATTTGAAGTCTATATTCGACTCATCTTGTCGCTTACATCCTCCTCCGCAGCACGAATCGTCGCCAGAGGGCGAAAGCTGATGGCCTCGTCCGATGGACAGTAAATTAAATTACATTTCAAATTAAACGTCAAGCACCACTGGCCGATGTCACGACGACTCAGGCAATTACGGCGTAAAATGGCTTCAGGACTCCATGCTCGACGTTGGGTTTACGTTGCGACTAAGTGGTCAAGTGCTGACCTTTCACTCTTCGTTTATGGATGGAAACTTACGGTGTTGTATGCATCAGTAAATGACAATTTGTTGTTCAGTAGTAAACCACTAGAGTAAAGGCTGGTTGCTACCAGATTGTATTTTCCATTTTTCCATTTAAAATATATGTAATAAGATTAGTGGAAGAGTGTAAGCAGTGAGCAATCATCTAATCCTGCAAGTTGATACTAGACTGCAGTTTTCATTTTTAGACCACCATCACCACACACCACCACCATCACCACCACCATCACCATGACATCAACAACAACAACAAACAACAACATTTCTAGAAGTGTGCAAGAAATCAGCAATTAACTGATCCTGCCTTAGTGTTCCAAATACGAGACTAATGATATATTATTATGGTAGTCTTTCCTTACTTTGCAAATTCGGGCAACTCTAGGATAGACCGTCTGAAAGAAAAGAAAATCCAAACAGTTAGCTGTGCTAAGTTCAGACTTTGTAAAATAATAATAAATCTCTTAAACTTTTCAGCAACACACAAAAGCCAAATCAGGAGGAGAGACCAGCTTATTATTCACCGGCGCTATACCAAATCAAGTCCACAATAGCATCCACAGGCCCTGAACACAGTGACTAAGGTGACCATTGTTTGACACAGTGGCCAACTGATTTGAATGCTGACTTTGTAATGCAGTGTGCAAGTTCAAGTCTTTAAGACCGTTGCTGTGTAGGCATGGGCGAATTTAGGGGTGGTTTTACGGGTTCAAACCTCTCCCGAAATAAAAGCATTACTGTTATTAAAAACCAACAATGTAGAAAAATTACCATTTCCAATGGAAAACCCCTTCCAAAAACCTATAACCTCCTCCGAAATTTTTCCTAGCTACTCCCCTGTGTGTAGGGACCTTGGGCCGTGCCCTGCACACACACTTGCTCACTCAGCTTCACCAACCAATGCTTTGTCATAAGATAATGGTGCTTAATAAATACATAAATAGCAGTATTGGCAACAAAGGCCCTGTCTAGGACTGTAGTGTTCCTAGGCTCTAAGTATGGTAGTTATATTGCCCCTATAGAGAATAAAGGTCTTGGGTATGGAAAACACGGCTCATACTTTTCCACAGTTGATGTATTCAATGGCAGTCTCACGGAAGAAGAAGTAGATATAGTCACCGATCTCATAGGATGACACAAAGTCCGGCTCTACAGAAATAAAAGCCACGGGGTAAACAAAATCGTAAACAATGAATTCCTTCAGCATTGATGCAAACATCGCAAGAGCCACATCAGTTTTTAACAAGCAAAACAGCAATTGCTCATTTCATCATTCGAGTAGCAGACAACCAAAACAGGTGACGGCTACGATACTCGTAGAACAATTAACTACAAGTCTCACAGTCTTCTATGAAGTTTGGCGACTGTTCCTTCTGTCTCTGGACCCACTGCATGGAACAGTCTTCCCAACCATAATATATATGAAGAATGTGCCAACTCTAGAGACTTTCAAATCACAGCTCAAGGTCTATTTTTTAAAGTATCATACGACAGTTATTGATTTTTTAAACTCAGTTAAAGTGCCCTTTTCTTCAGCTTTAGCTGTTTTCCGGTGCTATAAATAAATCGTCTTATATCATCAGCTTCATCATCACTGTCACAACCATCATAACCGTAATTATCGGTAACAGTCTTCTTCATTATCACAGCCAAAATTACAGCTGCCACAACACCAGCCTCTATCACCATCACAAATCATTAATTTGCAATACCAAGACATTCAGTTATTAAGGTATTAAATTGACATGACAAAATGACACACAACAAAGATATATGTTGTAAAATTATGCATAGAAAAAGAGCACCTATGGATCAGTTTGTTTCTTTTGACGTTTTTTGCTGTTACAATAGATCGGTGACTAGAACTACAGTGTTGTAAAATTGTGCATGTAGTAAGGTTACATGCTGTGACTTATACATAGTAAAATGACATAGAATAGAATTTTGTTTTAATTTTTACTGTATATTTATTAAAATGACATAAAATAAACTGACAAGCAATATTTTATATAGTCAAATTACATGCAAACTGATGAAGAGTTCTGGTGTGGCACTCAGCATCTCAACACCAAACACAGTGAGCTTGGTGCTCATTAAGATGCATCTCTTTAGAGCTGCTAGATTGCCATGTTAAGCACTCTTCTGAGACTCTGAAGAGGTGCTTTACGAATAGCCAGATACATACATACTATACAAACATATATATACATATATATATACACATACATACATATTTACATACATACTTACATACATGAAAATATACATATATATGCATTATGCATACATAAATATATACACAATCATGCATATATACATACATACATACATATATACATATACATACAAACATACACATATTGACACACACATAGATTAGATACATACATAAACACATATGTAAATACATAAATACATACATTATTACAGACATACATACATACATACATACATGCATACATACATGCATACATACATAAATGATGCATTGAGGAAATAACACAAAATTATGCTTAACGAATGAAACAGAGTAAGATGGTAATGAATATCTGAACACTTCCTACCATTGAGCCAGTGTGAATTGAACCGGACTGTCCTCAGATACTTGGATGGACCAATCGTCCGATAGATTGCGGCATCGCGTGCTGTGAAATCGGTGACCGTGGCGCTGTAGTAGTTGCGATCGGACGTCATGAGGAAAGTGCTGTTCTGGTGCGGACTGTAGGGACACTTGGCCACACCAGCAACCCAGCTGTCTACGGTCGACACACGGTCTGGCTGCACAAACATCACAAAGGACACCAGGACTTTACAGTGTGGCAGATAAAACAACCTCAAACAAATTCGACAACACACTTCAGACACCACATTATACATATAATAATATTTTTATTTTATTTTTATTACTATTATTATATTATAATTATTGTCAGGGATACCTCTGGCCCCGGGTAACTATGACAAGGTGCCTGAGTAGGCAACCACGTTGTATTGTTACTGTCACCGAGAGGCTCTGGAAGAGGAATATTGTCTTGCAGAAGTATTTTTATTATTATTACTATCATTATTATTATTATTATTATTATTATTATTATTATTATTTATAGTAGTAGCATTAAGCATTTATTAAGCGACACGCTTTAATGACCACGCATCAATATTATTGATGGCGCTGAGCAATTGTGCGTGAAGAACTTGCTCTAGGTCTCTGAACAGAACCATCTACTCTCCACGTTACAGGGAAAGGGGTAACAATGGAAATATATCAACCGAAAAGATATCAATGGAAAATATATCAATGGAAACCACAAATAAAATATAATATGAGACTTGTAGCATGTTACATATGCAAGCCACAAATAATAATGAAAGTGATCAATGGAAAACGCACAATGCATCACATATGGGCTAGCATTGCATCACATATGCATCACATATGCAATTATGCATCACATATGTATCACATATGAGCTTGCATTACATCACATATGCATCACATATATTATATGCAATTATGCAACAAATATGTATCACATATGGGCTAGCATTACACCACATATGCATCACATATGCATCACATATATGCAATTATGCATCACATATGCATCAAATATGAGGCTAGCATTACATCACATATGCAAACCATACTTTATAAGAGAAACTGATCGACAGAAACTGCAATATGAGACAAAAAGACGAACAGGCAGGAAGCCAGAATCTGCCATCTTTAACACGGTCCTTCCAGTTCCATTAATTCTTCCGAGGCTATTCACAATTTTTCCAGCTATCCATCCATCGCATGATTCCGCTCGGCCGGAAACTGTTTCGCCACGTTCCGCCGCCAAGTGTAATCCGCCTGTGCAAATCATCACTGTCGCTGGATGACTCCAAGCCATATGACTTAAGTCGCATGACTTAACGCCTATCTGATCTCAGCCATAATCTTGGACATCCGCCGATGAAATGTCGTAACTGTCATATCCGCCACAGATCTCCCGAGTTGAAACAGGGAGACAGTGTAAACAGTGGGGAACCAGGTCAGACAGCGGGGAACCAGATCAGACAGCAGGGAACCAGATCAGACAGCAGGGAACCAGATCAGACAGCACTAAACATGATGGCCAGATCTTAAAGACTCAAACTGTCAAAATTAATCCATGTAGTCTTGAAAATGCAACACCTGGTTTCAAAGCCTCACAAGGGGCTGATCGTGTAAATTCCAGAGATGGCTTAACTCACCCCACAATCCGCTATAGCCCAACATGACGTCAAAAAACGCTTCAACTCGGCACTGTGATTAAAAGATGCACTGTGCCAAACACACAGTAATGTAATCTAATGCAATATCATGTAATGTATCGAAGTGTAACATAATTGGAATTTGATAATGTACCTCTGACAACAGTAAAAAGGATCGTGATAAACTCACCATCCGCAACAAAAAGCAATGAGGATTAACTCAGTCTGAACAAGTCTCAGTGACTACACACTTCCTACTTTTGCAACAGTAGGAAAGTATTAAGAATGAATCAATACGAAACAAGATACACTTACCCTGTCCCAGTAGGAATAGGGTAAACGCACCCCCGTGCCATTAGGAATAATGGTAAAACTCATCCTCTGCTTAATATTAGGAATGAGGACAAAACACCATGTGCCAGTAAAAAAGACGGTAGATTAAAACCCTGCAAGACCTAGGAATGAGCAACAATAGGATTGAGGGTATTGTATTGTATTGTATTTATAAATTTATAAAGCGCCTATCACAGTGGACACCAATCAGAGGCACTCCCAGTGCGAAAGACCCCTTGTGAAAAGAGTGGTAAACTCATAGGGTAGACTCATTCCTACACCAAAGGGAATGAGTTATACGTACCCTTCGCCAGGAGCAAAGAGGTGAGAAAGCATTGGTGCCACAGATGAACAGCCCATCATTATGAAGAATCAGAACACGAATGTAGTTATGACAATCTTCCTGAAACAACAACAACGCAAAGAAAATGAATTACACCGAAACATCCTTCTAATGCAGCCTGTGTTTCCAATCATCAACTTATAATCACGCTGCACAGAATTAAGAACAATGCATAATGTTTTTTTGTTATGAAAGCATGCTTGAACTTCATGATAATGCTGGCATTGGAAGCCAAACAAAGTACTGTGTTATAAGAAGGATACGTTATCAGGTCATTTTATAATGAGCTTATGTTATAACAAGATTGTCTTTATAATAAGGTTGTATTAAAACGAGGTTGTGTTACAATGAGGTTGTATTAAAACAAGCTTGTTATAACAAGGTTGTATTAAAACGAGGTTGTGTTATACCGAGGTTGTATTAAAAGGCGGTTTTTATAACAAGGTTGTATTAAAACGAGGTTGTGTTATACTGATGTTGTATTAAAATGATGTTGTGTTATACCCAGGTTGTATTAAAATGGGGTTGTTAAAATCAGCTTGTTATAACGAAGTTGCATTAAAATGAGGTTGTCTTATACAAGGCTACTTTATAACGAAACTGCGTTAAACCTAGGTCATATTACAGCATTACAACGTCTTGAAGCGTGCCATAAGGAGGTTCCAGTGTAGAACAACGAATTAAAGCAAGCAGCCGATGAAGCGTGGAGTGTGAAGTGCTGTGGATGAAGAATGCGACTGGACTCATCTCAGACCCGAAAGAAAACGAATGATAAGAGCGAATCTCTCGACGTGATCAGCCAACCGTGAAGTTATGCTGGCAGCTGACACCAGACAATCAATCAATCAGTCAATCACTCAATCAATCATTCCTTGGTGTGATCGATGTGTTATACACCCGTTCATGCAGAACACTAAGCCATCGATACGTACCGTTGTCTGGCCCTTTGCAAGACAGGTCGTGATGTTTAGTGAATCCGGAAGCCAGCTGACCTTCTCCAATGGGGTCAGGTCATCCAGGCTCAACCTCAGCACGTGGTCCCTGTAATGTAAACAAACCTCAAGAGGATTACATCATGATAAATGCTTAGGCTAGGCAGGGTGAGGTAACGTAAGGTAGGAAAGGGAAGTTGAAGCAAACTTCAATAGGTGCAGATCAAAATTGTCTACTGGTTAGTGTGCTTGACAGTAAACAGCCAGTCTGGAGTTCAAATCCTGACCAGACTCGAAAGATATTTTAAGATTTCTGCTACACCGGTAAGTACTGACCATACACTGTCAGGGTGATGATAAGGCAGCAAGGGAGAGGAGTGGCAACTTGCCTTCAAATGCCAAGGACAAGAAAACAACAGGAGGTCAAAAATATTTCATACCCAAGGCTGCCTCTCAACTCCTCTTCTTCATCTTCATCTTCAATTCTTCTTCATCTTCGACATCATCATCATCATCATCATCTTCATTTTCTTTTTCTTCTTCTTCTATACAGTAAATTAGTAATTTTAATTACTATTGTGCCTGATAATAGCATAAGTAGTTAGGCTACATTTTCGCGCATCTCCTGAATCTAGAAGATATATGCACCTCTTACAGAAGACTTGTTCCAATTAATGGTCAGAAGAATTAAACGAGTTCAGGTCTATCGGAACACTGGCTTCAGCATATAAATCGCGACAGGGTCTCACGACGGCAAACAGGCAATGCACAGCAAAAAAGCCTTTATCATCATTTTGCCATTCACCACTGTGCTGCAAGAATTGCTTTGCAGGATACAGGCCAATGCCAATTTTTGCTGAATTATCAGATGCGATTTATGATGGCTATTGAGGATGTTGTTTATAGTGAAACACGCAGCACTAAGGAGTTTTGGATGCGTTGCAGCTCGTTGAGTTCAAGGTCTGAACCGAATTAGATAATCAAGGCGAGAGGAGACAGGGAACAGGCTATGGTTTGTGACATATTCTTAGTCAGAGCCGACCTGATGTGACGTCTTGCCCTGATATGTTAGAAACTTAATTAATTTAACTTAATTAATTTATTGTATGCCTCATAATTAATAACATAACTAGCTAGGCTACATTTTTGTGCATCTCCTGAATCTAGAAGATATATGTACCTCTTACAGTAGACTTGTTCCAATTAATGGTCAAAAGAATTAAACGAGTTCAGGTCTATCGGAACACTGGCTTCAGCATATAAATCGCGACAGGACCTCACGACGGCAAACAGGCAACGCACAGCAAAAAAGCCTTTATCATCATTTTGCCATTCACCGCTGGCTGCAAGAATTGCTGCAGGATAATTTTTGCCAATTTTTGCAATTATCAGATGCGATTTATGATGGCTATTCAAAATGTTCTTTACATTAAATGAAAACAAACCGAGGCAGTGCACTCTTCTGAAATCTTCATCTGACTTGATTTCAGAAGAGTTTATGACTTCTTCGAACTGGAAATGGTAAGAGGATACCGGTTATGTTGAATGATGTCCTTTTGTGAAAACGATAGATTCCCAAGAAAGAGCAGTCCCTTTAGTTAGCCCTGAGGCAGCCACGGGTATGAAGTGTTAGCGACTTCATTTTCTTAGCCTCGGCATATGAGGGTGGATGGCCAGTTTTTCTCCCTCACCGTCTGATCTTCCCACCAACATATTGCACGGTCTGTGTACTCATTATATAGCTGAGTTCACTACAAGGAGCAGGTGGAGAAGAAATCTGAAGAAAAAAGATTTCTGCCCTGGTGGGATCTTCTAAAAATGGCAAATCACAAAATACAATGCGTTATCATTAATCCGAGAATTGATGTTAAAAATGGCAAGTCCCAAAATACTAGGTCAGCAAGTGTACATGCACAGTGCGCTTTTACGACATTAAGCATGTGACAGGATCTAGAATACCTGTCCAGGTGATTGGAAATTCTGTAAATCCTACCTGGCTCCTACGATCACCTGGCGCCGCAACTTGTCTATGACAAAATGGGAAAATCCCTCGACTCCATCTTCACCATATCGAAATGAATTTCGATCCATCAGAAGCTCTATACAAAAACAAAACCAATAAAGACTGGTGCTGTAATATCTCAAGATCATTCAAATCCTATTAAATGTGCACCAATGTGGTTCATTGCTAACACCCTAGGCTTGTAATGTAATGACTGTGGGTTCATGTCTGCCAATGTGGCTATCTAAGATAGACAGTTAATGTGACCGAATCAGTTATTGTAGACTAATCGTAATTCATTCTGAGAATTTATATAGCGCCCTTAAAGAGACCTACTCAGAGGTACTCTTATGTAATCATAATCGTAAGCCACAAACTCATAAAGCGCTGCTCGAAGCCAAAGTGCAGGGCACCAGACAGTGTTTCACAGACAGTGTGGCCACATTATTATTATCAAAATTATTAATTTGCAACTCCTATATGCCAGTGTCTAATGAATAACGCATCAACCAATACCACACCAAAACCAATCCATAATCAGGTCAATATCCAAGATATCAGCCCATGTTTCATAAGCAACTTGAAAATGGAAACAGCTGCCAACGATGTGGAGCGTGGCCTACCACCAGACAATTAGCGTGGCCACTTCTACCATACAGCTAGTGCGGAGTGTGGACGACAGCTAAGCAGTTTGTGTTGCCTAACCAAGAAGAGGTGTCCAACCACAGCAGCAATAGATAGCTTCCATGGTCATAAACTGTACTCTAACTTGAACCGAGTACACCAGGATCATTCTGTGAAGTACTGACGAACACGCAACACGTCTATCCGCGCCGCTCGGAGTACACTCGCCTTACTCTGACAGCTCAGAGCTCAGGTATAAACGCACCCTATGCAAGTACTTAACGAGTAGAGAGAGCTGCTCCCGGACGCTTCGATAAAGGGTTTGGAGCCGACCAAGACCAATTTACATTTAGATAAGGTCGCTTCTTCTTAGAACAAAGGAATTACCATTTGGCCGAAAGTAGCTCTGTGCCTCTGGCCATAAGAATTCAGAAGTGCAGCAGAGTGAAAGAGCAACAGAGGATGATCTAGCTGGCCTCCTCTACGCTTAACTTCATATCCAATGTGCAAATTAAATTTTAGTATTGGAAAGTAGGTGTCCATGCACTTCTTTATTATATGTGAAGAAGGCTATCACAATAAGCACAATGCTATCGTTCCAAACAGCACACTAAAGAAGCAAAACGATATCAAAATCAGCACACTGTTATGAAATACTACAAAATGCTATCACAAGTAGCTATAAAACACAGCATATATTGCTAAGAAAGTAGCACAATGCTATCAAAAGTAGCATATCTGCTATTAAAGCAAATAAATGCTGGCAAAAGGAGAACATGGTTGTCACAGGTAACACTGTACCATGAAAAGTACTCCTGCAGAGAGGCATACTATTGCAGTTGGTCTTACATTAATGAACAACACTGAAATCAATGCAGGATTGAATGTCTAAGCCACCAGTGAGCAAAAAATCCCAATTAAGCAATTAACAGTTGTTAGACTAACTTCAGCATGTTCAAGCCATCTGATATCCGGAACCTACATATCCTTCAACACCTCAACCACAAACATTTCCAAAAATTGCTTCCCACACTAGATTACATGGCACTGCAACCCAGCGGATAATCACCTGACTGTGACATATTTTTTCATTTTTAAATAACACTTTTAGGATTTTTTTCTGTCTGTGATGCAGTGTTCTGAGGTCTGTAATCTCCTCTGACACAGTGTGACTGTCTGTAGGAGTAGCACCATCACTATATAATGGCACTAAATAAACATACAAAATTCATAACTTGAACCATGGATACGGCGATGAAAGGTAGTGCACCCGACCATTATTCCATCCCCCACTGACCCGCATTCACATAAATGGCGACACGGCAGAATGTCGGACTTTAATTGAGTCGTGATATACACACTCAGAACATTTCAACGCCGAGCAACAGCAAATGCAATTGCGACGACGTTAAGAATAGTAACAGCGAAGAGAAAACTGCTCTAACGGAGAAAGACCAAAGAAAAGAAAGAGTTGGAACGGAAATTGTAATTTCTCCGCTGGCGAACATTCGTTACCGGAAGCAGGAAGTGGAGTAAATATTTAATCGCGGAAAATGAACTTTTCCACTCCGTGGAACCCGGAATTTGCCGCCCGGCTGATGTACGCCCACAAGAGCTGTCGCCATAAACGCGTCGGAAAACCGTCGGGAACAAATTTCTGCAGATGTATTGCTTGTACGACCAGTTATCCACCAAGTCCTCACATTATTATCATTGTCTGTATTTATATAGAGTCTGTATCCAATGACTAAGCGTCAAACGATTGCACCAAGCAAATGTGCCAGAAGGATTTTGCTCAAGGTCTTTAAACAGCAAAGGGACGACTGCCTGAGGGAAGGCTTTAATCCATAGACTCTATGGACTGCACTGTGGGTTACAAGGCCAACCAATTGACCCAGGCCACATAAAGTTTACAGATGATTGAGCGAACTACTAAACCCATGAGTGCCTCTGATTTTTCCCCTTGAAGTCACTGGTGCTGTATTAAGTTGCAATTAGAATTGCAATTACATGGACAAGTCATTATTTCTGGTTAGTTAAAACCAACCCAGTATCATATAAAACATCAAACTTTAGCATGGTGCACGATAATCTAGTGGCTGTACTGTAACTCAGAGGTTGGGGTTTAACTCCCCACTAGGGCAAAAAATATTTTTCATATCTGCTCCATTTGCACTCCTAGCAAACTAAGCTTTAAAATGAGTGTACTGACAGTCCACCATCACTTCACTGTCAATAGGAAAATCAGGCAGAGAAGACTGTTTACCGTCCTTCGTCCTTCGCTGTCTCATCTTCCCACCGACAGTGTACGGTCGGTGTACTCATTACCACTGAGTTTCCTGGGGCGCACGTGGAGCAGAAATTTCTAACCAAATTTCTGCCATAACAGGGATTTGAACCCCCATCCTCTCGATTGACAGTCTAGCACGCTAACCGCTACACTATCATGCACCCCTACGATAAGTGAAGTCATTTACAATTCACACCCATGACTGGCCCTCAGCTTGAACCTAAACTTCACCTTTCTTCTTCCAAACTGATTAAATCACCGATCTCTTCCTCAGCTATTGCTGAATGCTCAATTTAAAGATTACTTCTCTTTAATAGTCAACACACATCACTGATTTGCACAGCGCATCAGCCGATGCGTGCACGCATCTAGATGTTTATATAGCGCCTATCAAAAACCTATCAAGGGTGCAGCTGAGATGCCTTGTGTATGATCACTTGGATCCGAAAAGTTTAGCGATCCGATCAGAGCCCTGTGCCTGTGCGGAATTTCTAGTGAACGTTGGTTCCATTCAGAGGTCATCGGGGCCGAGAGCAAACGCTCATTTAAGAGGCGACCGCTAAGCATACGGTGAACCATTCAATTCATGGGAAATTGCTCCATCAGTCAACCATTGACAGCTGAAAGACAGTCCCATACACACACCTTAACACATTAGCTATAATAGGTGTACATGCGGTGCTATCAGTTAAACTCTAGGCTTGGGCATACATCTAGGCCTATATGCATACTTCGCACACACATAGGAACATCTAGGCAACAGTAGTAGGCATACACCTAGGCCTATATGTATACTTTATACAACCACACAAACATCTAGGCATACATCTAGGCCTACATGTATGCATCTAGGCATACGTGCATGCATCATACATGTCACACCTAGATATGCAAACATTTAAATACACACAGACATACATTCAAACTAATATAAAGGCCTAGATGTATGCCTAATCTCTCATGGTTCAAGCGTATGTTACGAGCACACACACACTGGAGCACGTGTCATAGTCTTTAGTTAAGTTTGTTTTTCATTTTTGTATAATCTGTTACTTAATTATCTATCATCACAAAAGTTGGTGCTCCCATATCTCTTACTTGTCTAAATCTTCTGTCATCTGTAATTTCTTACTCTAAATAGGCCTCCTCTCAGCGGGACTTGTCCCTTTGGTGTGCCTGTTGCTCCCTAATTACATTACTAACATTATATGCCAAGACTGGTTCTTGTTTGATGAATAACGGTTCACATATTTAATTTCTCAAATTCTCTTCTTTACTGCATATTAGGATGAACCGTATCATGACATATTTGGCATTTGACTGTTATGTGGTTATTATGTTCAATGATGGGATCAATAAATTGAATTGAAATTGAATAATAAACACACACAAATGAAGACTTTATAGAAACACTCTTACATACGCATCATGACTATCATGTATCATGCATGAGAGTAGCGCATGTAACAACCTGATAGACATAATGAATATTGCATGCCATACGCACCCCTGCCCCCACCCCACCCCACAAACACAAAGCCCCAATTCATGGAAAGGTCAACTTGCATTTGTTGACATGAGTCACATGACTACCCAAGGGCCAATTAGCGTCGGTAATGAAGGCATCGTTTGTGAAATCCGTTAGCCACTACACGCATCCATAAGTACGACCACAGTCGCACCTGTTACCTGCGCTGGGAGAGCGTTTATGGAAATACGATGGGAGCCGCTGCTGTGCTCTGCTGCGGCGGCCGCGCAGTTAATGACTCATTGGTCGTTGCCCAGATTGATGAACTCTCCCTCTCAGCCACTTTTTACAAGTCTATTAGGACCCCATCGTGGCTGTAAACCTCATAAAGGTCAGTTTCTCCGCTGTTAGTAAAGGGCCCCAGGCACTCTCCCATGGAAATCGTCCGACCTATACCTCATCAACTTAACACCATCTTACAGCACTGTTATACTGGTGAAAGTTGCTGGAAAACTGTGGCATATGTCGTTTTCAGCCGTTTATCCCCGGGCTACCACATAGTTCACGCCTCATTCATAAGCACTACAACCAGGTGTCATCTATTCCACAACATGTCAAAATCACTGCTACCTTTCTTGATGACTGCAGCGGGAGGGGGTGACTTAAGGGTTCATTTCAGCCTGTGGGAATTACCTCTCGTCCAAACCCATAAGGGTGAACTCAGTGAAGACGTATAGCCATTACCCAACCAGTTCTAACAATTCAATAAGAGACCTGAACTTGTGAAGTTTTCCGACCTCCGTTACTACACTTTGGAGGATGTTCTAGCTGTCTGATTATGTTGACTTACAGATAAACTTTTGGTCTTCGTGAACTTTAACCCCACTTACTCCATGTTCAGCCACACACATACACACTTTTAAACCACATTGGTCTCACCTTCAAACCCAGCAATCTCACTTTCTATCAGCAATTCATTATCAACTATGAACCGGGTTTAATTGAAGTGGCGAAGTGGCCAACGCAAGACTGAAGGACTATTCTACAGCTGTGGCCCCACAAGTTCCAGATGAACCCTGGGTCAAGTAGATACTCAAACCGATATCTCTTCCAACGGTTGACTATAACAATTAACTATAACACTCAAACTGATATCTTTCAATAGAGACGTTACTATATCCAATGAGGTTTATCTAAGGCATTGCAACTTGATAACTGTACCACACCATGACAGTCCATTCACCCAGAGAACAATGACCCATTGAACAAAAGCACTGCTGTAGTTCCTTCCTAATTGAAAACCATATCACGCCAAGCCAGTCCATTCATTCATTCATCTCGCCAGAATAATCACCCATTCAGCGAATACATTGCTTTTAAACTACACCACCAGTCAATGAAGGTTCCCTGCTTTTGGATTCTGAGCCAGCATCAGCATTTAAACTCAACAGATGCTACCAAGTGGTGTAATACGTCTGGGTATACAGAGCCACGAGACCTAACTACGCGTAGTACTCCTTCCAACGGAGCCAGGTGACCAGATGAGGCCATTAAAGAGTCAGAAGAGCGCATGCCTCCCGGCGGCATCAAGCGCAGGTCCCACCGCGGCTCTCGTCTCTCCCGCTTATACAGGTGTAATTTGTTAGGATGTTAATTATCCGGCCAGATACGGAGGCAGGAGACGACGGCGGTATGATCAAAGCATCGCCAGCACCGCCTCCATATGATCCAGGAGGCTGCAACGGCCACCGACGATCGACATGAAAGCCGATAAACAAAGTCCATGATCATGATCGAAAGCGATCACCGAGACCTGATTATATCGTCCGAATATATCTGGCTGGACTGCGGACGGGCAGCCAGTCATCTGAGGATAATTTAATACGGATACTACTCCATGCGGATAATGCATTGCCGATACTCGGTGATCAGAAAAATGTAACCGAATATTTCATAATACAAATGCCGGGCGATGGCAATTATCAGAGGTTAAAAAATTGACTGTCTATATGGCAATCCCAATCCACATTCATGACAAATAATAAAGATGTCATACAGCCAATGTTTTGGTTGTCGAAAAAGAGCGGCAGGGAGGGCGAAAATTTTATAGATTATCAACATACACGAATGCAGGTCATATACATGTATATTGTTGTTAATAATTATGTTGCACACAAACAACGGACCCCAATTTCTTTTCAGTTACTTATCTGAGGGGTTAGAAGAAGAGCTGGGGGAGTTGAACTCCCAAGATCCCCCCGACTCTGCTAACGGCAACAAAACGAACAGTACATTCCTAACCTTCTCAGTGCTTTCGGTGTAATCGCAATTGTAAATTCGAAATTTCTAAAGTGCCACTTGAACACTAAGTGCAGGGCACCAGCTCATTCACGAGCGCTACGTCTAGTCAGAGGGGTTGTCCACACTCCACAGATGTCAAGTGAAGATCCGAGTCCGGCTACAAGAGAGACCAGAGAAGCTGCTAAGACGGGTTTCGTTTAGGTCGAGGAAGATTGGAAGAAGGATAATATGAGTCACAGCAGGAATTCTTGAGCAAGTGTATACGTGTATACTATGTATGTATGTTTGTATACATGTCTCAGAATACTTAATATAGCACCCCTTTAAGTGCCTCTCAAGTGCTCTCTACCTGGAATAGACAGACATTCCACACACCTTCTTCCACCAGTGATTGAAAACTCTTTTGCTAAGGCTGCACTGGGAGTGCCTGTGAGTAGATAACTTGAAGAGGTGCTATATAAATCTGCTGAATGATGAGTGAGTTGTTTCACTCCAAGCATCTAAGTCACGTGTTTGCCTCTTAACCCTGCAGGAAGGTCATGGAATACAGATGAAGTACCTAAGACAAGATCAGATGCAGGTACCCAGATGCTAAGCGGCAGACTAAGGACTTATTACTACATAACCCCAAACAAATCATTCGTGTTAGGAAACTAGAGCTGTAATTCTATATCTAAAAACACACTGAGTATATATAGATTCTAGCTCTCATGCGAAATTGCCCAGTGGGAACTGCCCCATCCTATCTCAGATTCTTGTGTATCTCTGCCTCATCTATTCCTGGTCGCAGGTCCCTCCGATCGGCTGCACATGGTATACCTTTGTCGTTCCCCAGGCTAGATCGTCCACTACCGAGCACAGAAGGTTAGCCTTTTTCGCCCTGTAACTGGAATAGTCTTCTTCTTAAAAATCAGAAGTGAGCTAATGAATCAGTCTGTCGCCTTCCTTGTTCCGCAAGTGCTTGAAGTCTGTTATGTTTGATTGTGGGTCCTCCCTGCTTGGTCGAGAGCGCTGCTGATAAGTTTTTTCTTGGAGTTGCATTTTACAAATTTTCACTTATGTTATGTAATACGAATTGTTTTCATTACATTACATGTAACCTGGAACAGAACAACCCTTTCGTAGGCAGCTGTCTTCTGTTTGACAGCTGTACTGCTGTCTGGTGCACGGCTTTTCTAATGCTGTTTGAAAGCCGCTGCTCTTCTGCTTGATAGCCGTTGCCGTTACCAGTAGTTGTTTTTTTGCTGTCTAACCAAATTTTTTTAACCGCAGCTAGAGAGCTCTTGTTCCACTGTTAAAAGAGGTTATTCTGCCTTTAGATAGCTGCTGCTCTGCTGCTTCACACTGCTATTCTGCTGTTTCATAGCTGCTGTTCTAGTGTGTGATAGTGTTGTTGCCTTAAATTTAGCACGCTTTTACCCGATATTGTTTTACTGGAAATTCTGGATTGCTAATAAATTCCAACGGATTGAGCAACACGACTGCAATATCCGATAATAAAAAATGCAATAGTTATTAAACGTCGCCGACCGTGAAACAATGTTCCAAGTCCGAAGAACCGAACCGAACCGAACTGCCAATATCTCGGACGACGCGAAAATGTCGCAACAGAAAATGGCCGAGGATTACTAAACGCTGTCCCTGCTCCGCCACGCCACCAAATGAAAGAGGAACGGAGGAGCAGCCAGAGCTATGAAATCTCGCCACGTCGCTCTTAAATCAACGGACAGCCTAACTAATCCGCCGAAATCCCGCAGCCCGCGGCTGAAACAAGTTCAATAACACCTGCACTGATTGACTGGACCGGCTGGGGGTTGTTGGACCTATGTAAATCGTATCACCTCATCAACGCGGCGCGGCGGAAAATCCCGGACGCGGAACCCCCGAACATTGGTCGTCCGGGTGTTAATGTATCCCGCAGCAGTGCAATCACGACGGGATAAGCACATGGTATTACGCGATTTCGTCGAATAACGGAAAGATTCCGACGGACGGCAGTCCGAGCGACACGCGCAGATAAATCAATTTATAACTCATCACAGCGACTTAGCGCCAACACCTCCGGCTCGTAAATCAGCCGAAAACAGAGCGTCCGGGATTCGTAACCGGTCAACAATGAGATTAACTCAGATCGCGTTCGTGATATGGCGCTCTGCTGAAACACGACCAGTCCACAGATACCTGCAGATACGTTGACATTAGACACGTCTGATCGGTCCTACTGGTGACTCCTTTGATGCTGCTGAAATATTTTATACGACATGTACCTAGATACATCGCATAGGATACCTCAATACATCTATGGCATAGTCGTATAAAAACGATAGATGCCAAGATCAACAACACAGACACTTAGACACATAGCACAGATACATGTACTGAGTACGTAGATAACTATACTGTTTAGAAGGCAGTATAAGCCTCAACAGAAAAAGTCTGTAGATAACTATATCTGCAGATACATTTATAACACAGACACCCAGATATCTGTATAGATATCTAAATATACAACACAGACCGATATCTAGGTAAATTGCATATATATATATATATAATTATGCGTGTATATATATGTATATAGGTCATATATATATATAATAGCACACAGCACAGATACCTAGCAATATAGCACATATAGGCCCTATCTAGAATCTAGATACATAAAATAGATATCTGAGTTATACATATAAAATAGAAACAAACCCATAGATCACTTATACTTAGATACATAAAAAAGATAGATATCTGAGTGATACATAGTATAGATAGGTCTACCTACATAAAATTAGTGTATTCGAAATATAGCACAAAAGCCAAGATTGTGGCAAACACTGATGGTACCAGAAATAGAAAATCACATACTGGTGATTTTTCAACAAAACCATGCGCCTCTGCGATATATATAGAGAAATGGAATAGATACATGTGTAAGCATATTGGACATAGATACTGCACAAGCAACAAAATACTGGCGAAAACAAGGTACACAGATACCTCAATACAACAGACTATAGCCACAGCTGCCACACAAGAAGCAGAAGAGAAGAGCAGTCCTTAACGCCTGTCTGACAGGCACCCATCAATCAGTAGGAACACTTAGCGAATTAATTTTCTTAGACTCGGCATATGATAGGGTGACCAGACCTTTCCTGGAGGGATAGGGGGGGAAGTGAAGCAGAAATGGTCAAACAACGTTTTGCCCTGGCAGGGTTTTGAATCCCAAATAGGATGAGAGTCCCATGGGAGATAACCATTAGACTAACACACACCTAAAACTTCACATATAAAGAGTAATAAAAGTATGTATGTTCATGCTAAACTATCAAGCATGACTGGCACATATGGGTCTTCTGGGTCATCCTGTTGTATCCCAACGTTACAGTTTACTGTGCTAATTGTCATCTGTTGGTTGTACTGGGAACAATAAACGAATGATTATGTAGATTATGATTATTATTATGATATCGTCACTCAATTCGCTCTGTTCAGGGCTTGGTGCTTCAAAATGCCATCTGTTAATGTCTTGTGGATTAGACACAGCCTCACACAGGCACTACACAAAGTGGTTAATTTAAAATTGCAATAATAATAATAATAATAATAATAATAATAATAATAATAATTAATAATAATAATAATTATAAAAATATTGGAACAGTCATTTTCAATCAGTCTGTACATAAGTTTGTTGGCTTTATGAAGAAATAAATTTGTTTAATAATAATAATAATAATAATAATAATAATAATAATAATAATAATAATAATAATAATAATAATAATTAATGATCATTAATACCTCGGGCAAAAAAATAATAATAGTAGTAATAATAATAATAATAAATATAGTCAACAACAACAACAACAATAAACAACAATTCAGAAATGAAACCTGCTAGCTTTTCATATTCATTGATATTGATCATGCAAGACAACCACAGCCTATGACATCAGCCGTGTAAGCCACTGAATGGTGACCATCACCACAGAGGTTATGTTCACTGCATGTCACAAGGCTATTATGATACCGTGCTCAACAACTGTGTCATGTCCATGTATACGACATAATGTGTAGCCTAGTATACAAACATACAGTACATGTATGTATATATGCTATATACTGTTCCAACAGATTAATGGTCTAACAAGTGAATGTATATATCTAACGGTATGTATAATATATATACAGACGTGCAATACAAATAGGCCTATATGCTTCATTTATGCTGTATATAAATAACCATTCCACATATAAATAACATACAGACATACTATATATAATAAAACACTAGATGTTTGCCTTCCTAAGATGGTAAATGTATTCGAGTTTTGAAAATAATACTGCCATGTACCGAATCGATGAGCGAACCATATTTTCAATTTAAGTTACATAAAACTAATTGCAAAACGGCAATAAATCACATTAGCAAAGAATTACTTCAAAAAGGATTAAATA